>JAPTYQ010000028.1:7853843-7866863 GCA_029814465.1 Ostorhinchus cyanosoma | reverse complement strand
TCCATCCATCATCCATCCATCCATCCATCCATCCATCCATCCATCCATCCATCCATCCATCCATCCATCCATCCATCATGACATCACTAAAATCTTCATTCTATATGGACTCACTTCTATGTTTTATTATGAGGAATTTTCTTCCATATCATTCATATTTCTTCAGATATCAAACAGAATTCCTCATTTTCCTAACTTGTAATCTGTGATTGTGGAGGTAAAATTACATATTTCAAACTATCACTATCACACATCTCTCCTTTATCAAAATAGAATTGACACTTAAATCCTGCCCCTTCTGGTTGTTCCCCTATGGGACCTTAATCAGGCAAAAATTCTAATACATTCAATGACAAGAGATGAGTCTTTTTTTTTTTTTTATCATTCCATCATTTGCATATTTACAAAATTAAAAGTCACTTTACAAATCAAGAAAGTTATAAATCTAAAACTGTCGCATCAGATGGTGAAAATACATAAATAGACTAAACACCTCAAAGTTGCGGAGGTGACGATCCTCTCCATGATCTGTTCAGAGCCGCTGAAACTGTCACTGCAGTATCAACATGACTAGACTTGTTATTATTATCACTTCCTTTAATCCTCCAATTTGCTCTCAGTTTGAGATGAAATACCCCAATGCAGGGGTCACTATAGTGTTGGTGACGTACAATCCAATTAACTATGCAACGCAACAACTAGATGAGGAAATATTTCTTTACCATCTTTACCTTCTTGTCTTTTAAATGTATTTTTTAAAGCATAATGGAAGTAAATGGTGGCAAAAATCAAACAGGATCAAAAGTTGTTTGTCTGTTTTTAATTTTTTTCAGATATTAGGTTCCATGGGCTCAAACCAGAAGGGTCCTGATCAGGTTTTGTTTTGTTTTTTTTTCTTTTTCTTTTCAGTTAAAATTCTTCTACAGTCAATAACAAGAGAGAGAAGTACTTGATTATTTTATTGAATTATGCCATCACTTACACATATGATGTTTGATGTCAAATTAAAAGATTATTAACAGACCTAAAGTGGTGCATTGGGTAAAACAGATGCTCATAGTATTTCCTCTAGAAAGAATTACATGTATTAGGAAAAAAAAAAAAAAGGTGTGGGGACCATTTAAAAAAATTTTGTGGGAAATTTTGACCTGACAGAAGACACTGAATAAATTAATACTTTGTTGTAGACATATACAATATAATTTGTGCATTTAAGTATGTAATGTTTCATTTGATTTTCATGTTTGGCGGTATGTTAAGGCTTTTAATTCCTTCTTTTTTTGGTTTTTTTTAACGTGTGCTATGTGTGAACAATCTTGCCTACATACTTGGGACACAAAATGATGGCATACAGTTTATATAATAATTTTCATGCAAAAAATCAATAAAGACATTGTTATAAAAAAAAAAAAAAAAAAAGGTAATTTGACAAATCAACATCAGACTGTACAAACAGATAAACCCAAAGACTACACACCCAAATATTGCAGAGGTGATGTCATCAGAACTTTCTCTCACTACAGGCTTCTCAGAGTTGGTGAACATGTCTCTGCAGTTTCAACACAAACACTTATACCTAATACTTTTTCTTTGCTCTTGAAGAACAGGATGAATTATAACATGTAATGCATGTTTTGGTGTTGATGATGTGTATCACATATGATGAGAAATACAATCAACTACAACAAACATGAGAAAAATTAAAAATGGGTCTAAATTATTTGTAATTATTTCTAAATCCTATGAAATTCATTCATTCATTTCTCATGGGGGTATTGGGGTCTATTTTAGCTCTCATTGGGTAAAGGCGGGGCCACCATGGATGTGTCACCAGTTCTTCGAAAAATCATTGATCAGAAACGATGTTATCAAAACTCCTGAGAGTGAAAAATAATGCTTACTAAATTTAACCTGTGATAGTGAACTGTACCTTGTGACGCCAACTATACCTTTATCTCTCATGTGAATAATTAATTCCATTTCATTCTCACACATTTGAAAAAAAAAACATCCCTTCTCTATGAACTGCTTCTTCAACACAGTTAATTTGCAGTCGAACAACAGAGCGAAGTGCGACTTTAATGGATTTAACTTCAGTTCTACGAAGTCACATACTGGAAGAAAGCAGTAGCACAAGTGTATGAAACTATTATATGAATAGTTTTGACGTATAATATGACAGTGATTATCGATAAATGCAATAATAAACAATAGCTTTACATTCATTAAATACTAATTATGAAAGTCCGGGTTTCCCTTGACAACCGGCAACAGCAGTGTCATGATAAACACTCACATGTAGTTTTAAGCACATGATAAATGTTAACACATCCTTGTTTTTGAAGGCAGTACCGTCACTTTATTGTAATGTGCAAATGCTAATTAGCCTAGGTGAGTTATATTTATTATGTCATGAGTATAGTCATTAACTATCCCCGTTAAACCACAACATCACATATTGTTTCCACTTATGTTCATTACTCTGCAGTACCGTTAGACCTGACTCTAAAAAAATACATTCAGTCATCATCGTCTATGAGATGATAAAGATAGAAATGGATGGAGTTGATAATACAGTTTAACTCCTAAGTGAGTGAAGAAAAAAGAGTTTGGTGTTGTTGATGATTCCACTGCATCTGCAAAAAAAATCCAAATCTTACCAAGTGTATTTTTCCTCATTTCTAGTCCAAATATCTCATCACACTTAAAATAATCATCACCTAAAGAGTAAGTTTTCACCCTTGACGACGTGAGAACTTATTTTTAGACAATAGATCTTGAAAATCTTATTTCAAGTAATCTTACCAAGATCATTTTCACTGGTTCCATTGTTTTTTGCTTAATTAAAGATTTTTTTTTTTTGTTTTGTTTTGTTTAATTCAAGTACAAACCACATCTTTTTAATGATTTCCCTGATATGGAGCATAATTTTTTTTCTTCTTTTACAACAAACATAGTTAAACAGTCCTAACACAAACAGTCTCTTCAAAAATAAGAAATGAGTACAAAAATAAATAGAGATTACTGAGCTAAGAAGAGGGTCCACTTTATTCAATGTCCTCTTATATCACAGGTGTCAAACATAAGGGTCCAATCTGGCCTGTAGGATGATTTACACTGAATATATTAACAATCAATAGTGTAAAAATCACTTTAATTCAGGTTCCACATTCAGAACAATTAGATCTCAACTGGGTCAGACCAGTAAAATATGATCATAATAACCTAGAAAGAATGAAAACTGCAGATTTTATCTTTGTTTTAGTGTAAAAAAAGTAAAATTACATGAAAATCTTTTAATTAACAAACTATCTTTTTACTAATAATGTGAAAAACTTGAACAAATATGAACAACCTGAAAAGTCTTAAGAGAAGTCAGTGTAATTTTACCAATATTCTGCTGTTTTGTGTATTTGTAATTGTAATGTAAGTTGTAATTGAGGCAAAATATTGTTCAAATTGCACTTGTTTTTCTTAAGACATTTCAAGTTGTTCAGATTTTGTTCAGATTTTTAAGGAAACGTTGTAGATGTAAACATTATCATAATGTAATTTTACTTTTTTCACTGTTAGCCTCAGATTATAAACGATCTGCTCCATATGACGTAACTGATTCACAAAGTTCATAAAGGTGAAGGGCTGCGTTTTTGAAGCCAGCGTATCGTAATAGCTTTCGTACTGGCTGCCATAAAAATCTTTAATAAGTAAGAATCATTTTTGTTTGATTC
The DNA here is from genome assembly GCA_029814465.1 of Ostorhinchus cyanosoma. Taxonomy (NCBI): domain Eukaryota; kingdom Metazoa; phylum Chordata; class Actinopteri; order Kurtiformes; family Apogonidae; genus Ostorhinchus; species Ostorhinchus cyanosoma. Next base: position 7,863,135 of record JAPTYQ010000028.1, on the reverse strand, counting down.
CCGATATAGAATATTCTTTATGAGGTGTTTCATATCTTCACACCTGAAAATTACATCAGCAAATGCACGTCTGTCAGTCCTGGTTTCATCTACATTGGAGCAGATCTGTCTTTCAATGTGGTTCTATCTGATGTTTTTCTTTTCCCTCTGGGTTTTTGGACGTTTTCTTTGCCGAGAAGAAGATTCTAAGGATAGGAGATGCCCGGGACATTAATCCATTTGCTTAATTTATTGTTTATTTGACTGTCTTGTATTTTCACATTCAACAAATTCTATAAAGCCCTGTGAGACAACCTCTACAAATAAATTGAATTGAACTGAATTGTTTTTTGTATGTATTCTACGTAAACCTCATTTTCTCCATATACGGACCGAGAGCTTCAATGGTGTTTTACATACTTCAAAATGATCAACTGGAGAAAATCAGCGTCGCTTTCATTATACGGTATGTTTGGAGTATTTTCAGTAGTAATTTTGCAGTGTCTGCTTCTTAAATGTGTCCATGTGGACTGTAATCTACTGCAGGTAAAGCACTGATTATGGAAAATTACACTAATCGCTCAGTTTGAGGTAATAAATGCATGTTGTTCCTTCTGAAGTCTTACTGGTGTCTCTCTGTAGAAAGAAGCAACAGTAAACATGTGCGCAGTATGAGCCCCAATTATCAACTGTTTGGACCAAGAAATTTGTTTTATTTTTACCACGATAGATTTAATAAGTGCATGGTGATAGTAACGGGTGTTTGTTGTAGACTCTCAACACTTTTGTTTCATTTTATTTCCCTTTCACTAATCATCAGGAAGTTGTTTTAGTGCCTAAACTTGGCCATAACTGTGTTATATGTGGTATTTTACGTTGTGCTCAGCAGTATTTTACATCTATAATTTTTCAGGAACACGACAAAGAATGTTTTTTTGGTTTTTTTTTTTAGGAATGGCAAATGTGTCGGAACTGTTATTACTTCATACTGTGATGATAATTTTAAGTAACTTTTGAACTTCTGAAAATACAAATAGTTCAGTTAAAGCTCAAAAATGATGTGTGTTGTTTGTTTTGTGTGTCTATAATTGGTGTGTTTGTGTTTTAGTGGTAGTTAGATGCTCATAGATGACCTGCCTCTTGGCTCCAGCTTTTATAATTAATGCGCAGATATGAAAGTGGTATTGATCTTTTTTTTATCTGACTCAATGCCATAAAATGAATAAACAAATTTCCCCAAATGTTTCCCAAGCCATTTCTTTAATAAACTGTGTATTTTTTGGATTTGATTGGACTAATTATGTTGAACCTGTAAAGTGCTTTAGTGGATGGGTTCTTTATGATGTATTGTATAGGATGAGTTTATTCATATGATACTGTACTGTGCAGCTTATTTTCTCCAAACAGGTACGTCTGTGTTTCATTCTGAGAGAAATCCATTTCTGCTTTCTGTGTGAGAAGTGAAAATCTAACCCAAAATGATCCTTAGAGACACTTGAATTGTAGGAAGCGCAACACATTGTTTATAAATATCATGTGGGCTTGTCAGCTTGTCCAAACATTAATTCCTCCGAGAAACAGCGTCATGAAAAATGTAAGTTGTCTCTCTGTCTGGGCCTATTAAATCTCCTATTAAGCTTCCAAAGGCAGTCAATACCCAGCATCGAAACCATTTGATTCACTTTAGAGCTCACATCTCACCTTGTGCATTCTCCTGTCATAGTGTTTTGTCTTGTTACTCTGCACAGGCTGAGAAAAATACCTGCCTTCCCAATCGACACCTTTTAAGATTTATAAACATCCTACGGTGCTCTTTCCTCACAAATAATTTATACAATTTCTACAACCCAGTCCAAAACAATTTGACACTTTCATTGGAGAGATGCACCAGCTGCAACATTTGTTCATACATGTTAAAACACACTAAAAATGAAAGTGAGAGGTGGAGTTGAAGCCACTGAAGACACAGTCAGATCAGATGTCTTATGTTGTATAGCAGATAAAAAACAGCAGTAGGGCTAATAAACACATAATCTATCTGGATGTGACAGCTGGCATGTATGGAGTTACAGGGCACCAGGCACTTAGAAGTCGGAGACAGTAGTGCATCCTCGCAGGCGTTTCCTCTCGGAGAAATCGAAGTCCTTAACGGGTCTATTTCTCTGGCTTGAAGAACAAATCTCATCAGCCCAGACTGAGACCTTATCCTTTCCTCCCTCCAACACTGTGACACGTGCCAGACATCCTTGCTGCTGCACAACTTAATCCATGATGCATTGAGCGGCTCTGATAAAGCACCGACTTCCAACTTCCCAGTCAAGTTCAGCCGGGCTTTAGTTAATATCAGTTAAAGCTGGATTTTAATGGTTTCCTTTGGCCATTTGTGATGGGGATTATTCATCTTCTTATCTATCTCAGAGACAACGTAAAAAAAAAAAACTTAAATTCCAAAATATATTGGCTTATAATTTCCTGCTAATGCTATTAGTTAAAGGTCTTAAAGATGGAATTGCGTCAGTTTTTCTTAAATATACATCCCTATTTGTGCATCTGAGATTTAACGCTCCCCACTTCATTATTTGCAGAATCATTTAGAGAAACAACAGGAGAACGGATATTGGAGCGAATTCATCGTATATGTACGCAACTCCTCACCGAACTTAAAACATAAAAAAAAAAAATGGATTGTTCCGTATTTCTCCTAATTACAACAGCTGTGATCAATTTTTCGGCTTGTTGTTTTGTCCAATTACTTCCTTGACCAAATCCCTACAGTCCTCTTGCAACTGGAGCTGAAGCTGAAGCTGGAGCTGAGCAAATGAGCTGCTGCCTAATATTGTCTGGAACATTTATCCACTATGTAGAGGTTCACGGTGGTGTAAACATATTAAATACCAACTCATTAGCAACATCTAATCCCACTTTTATCCTCATAATTTAACTTCCAAATCTCAAATGATAATGAGACACTAATTGCATTCATACATGTTCCGGTATTGTACGCCGTAATTGAAAGGATCATAAAAGACCTCCATTGTTTCACATTCTTTACCTGTTAGTGTCTGAGAGAACGCTCCATGGTCTAATATTCTGCTTTTACAGAGAAACGTATTTATCATTCTCGAACCATGCAGCGAATAATTGACCAATTTATTCAGTAAAAAGAAGTGCAGATTCTGCATAATGTCAGGTTTTCTTAAATGCAGTGAACAGACAGTGCAGGATAAACTATCTATTTGTGTAAGTGCTTGCCATCGCGTATGTGATTTAATATCTAAAGTAATTGGCCAGGTGTTGTCTTTTGCAGTGAAGTTCAGCGGCTCGGCCAAAAGTAACTTCCCGCCGTGCAGCATAGAAGATGAAAAGAGATTATGCAAGGCGGCGGTGAATAGCGTATGATGATGTATGATCCAAACAAATCAAAGCTCTCAGACAGCAGCACATAGGCGACCGGTATCCTGATGCAATTAATCTCCATAATCTTTGTCTATTCAGTAAGGATGCTAATATAGAAAAAGAGATAAAGTAAAGCAGACCTGTCAACACCCAGGTGCTGTTTGTAATTTTGATGACTTGGTTCGTTATTAATCAAGTCAAGTGGTTTTATTTATTTCGCACATAAGCACACAATGAAATGAAACAACTTTCCTCCGAGACCACGCTGCTAGAACAACACTAAACTCCCCCAAAAAAACATGACAATAGGCACAGCTGAGTAATAAAATGGCTGGTAATTTAAAAGCTGGAAAAAAAAGTCAACATCAGGGGTTTTCTTAGTGTGAGTCAAAATCTTCTAAAAAAACCAAACAAACAAAAAAAAAAAACTTGATAATGAACTTAAGTGAGCTTTGCAAATGTAATGATCAAATTATCCGTGTTTAATTGCACAACAGCAAAACTCACATCAATCTGATGCTGGAACAATGAATATTCCAAAAGATGATATCAAAAAAGTCTTTCCAAAGCTATATAGAAATTTGACACTTTGTGAAACTTTGATAACTTACTGAAGTGTTGTCAACGTTCGCCTTAAGATATATGAACTCTTTACAGATAAGAGATAGCTTCAATTTTGATCCCAGTCAGATTGATTCATACGATGACACAAGACATAGTTTATGGTGAAAATACAAGAACGTCACCATGCTCAGTATAACACACACACACACACACACACACACACACACACACACACACACACACACTGGCATTTCACCAACAGCAGAAAATACAAAAGAAATGTTTTTCTTAAGCTCACACCTTGACAAAAACCTGGATGTTTCATTGACAAAATACCTTCAATTGGGAATACTAGCAGTTCGATAACAACAAGAGGATGGAAATCTCTTAAAATATTGATAAGTATGTAAACAAAACATACAGAGCCACAACTCTAACCTGTAATTTTCTTATTTATGATAAGCCTTGATGGGTCTGTAATTATACCGAAGCAAAATGATCCATTCTAATTAGACTAATCTGCATACCTGCAACACTGTTTGACCATCCATTCACTCCACACACTGCAAACTTTTATGATACAATTTGCAGCCCTTTTTTTCATCTCCCATATCCCCAAATGGCAAGTGACTCATCAGTGAGCATGTGTATGAGAGGAATTACAATCAAGCTGTCATTACCTTGAGGCTAATTGTACTGGTAATTGTGAGAGGATGACAACAGGTTGGCCAACATTAAGGCTCATCTTCCTCTGGCTAGTTTAGCACCTGCCTTTTGGCCACATGCCTTTTTTTTTTTTTTCCTGACAGCATTAGCAGGAATGATTGATGCCTGTAGGCCTCCGGTGGCATGTGCGTTTCGGTGCCAAACTGCTCTATTGCCGCATACAGTCCCTCCCTCTTGAAACTCAATTTGGCCACACTTGACGTTACACAAACTGTGAACTTTCATTTCTCTATACAAACTGGCTTGCTACTCGCTTTTTAGATAAGCAGGTACTGGAAAATTTAAGAGGAATTCGGAGGTATTGTGAGTTAAGGAATCTGTAAATCGATGTTGTTTAGCTGATGCGGTACAATGCTAATAACCAACAATGAGTTTATTAAGAACATATCCTGCTGGCACTAGGTCGTAGATTTGACAGGAAGCTTCTTGTTTACATTGTTTCAGGGACTATCACCCTTTCTATTTTGGTTTAAGACTAATTCCCATGCCCTTTTCACCTCCATTTGATCAAATCCCAACTCAAACATATCATAAGACCACCAATACGGAAAACTTAAGCTTTTTCTCTATTGTTAGGCGTCGATAATCTCAGATTTGTCCTATGTATGCGCAGGCACCTGAATGCATCGCTATGTACTGAACTCTTTATCCGCTTCTTATGCCACACACATACACACAAGCGCTCTGCTCTTTTAGCTCCAAAGAATTTTAAACCTCCCAATGTTCTGATACTATTGCATTTTTCATTGGTATTTTAAGTAAAGAGTTGTGGGGTCTTAGAAGTCAGCTGGCATTAATTCCTCTGAGGCAGAGAGATTCAACCTCTCCCTGAAAAGAAGCTTAAAAGAAAGTTCTTTTACCTTTAAATTACTAGATTCCTCCTTTTCTCACATATATTTATATTCCATAAGGGACATGAAAACAATAGATAATTGAATTTCAATATAGTTTGCAGTGTAATGCCCAATAATTCATAAAATATCATATTAAGATTTATTTTCTTTGGGTACATCCATATGCAAATTCCAAAAGAATTTGACCAACCACAGAAGTTAACTAATTGTCTCATTGTTCTTTGTGGTTTTGGGCAACAGGCTGTCAGAGGTGTAGGTGCATACATAATACATCAAGGACCGAAGAAATAAAAAGGAAACTCAGATCATTAATATGGCTTTGTGAGGGAAAAAACATGAAATTTAATGTGTTTTTTTTTCCCCAATATACTATTACTGCAAGCTGGAGACATGAGTGACCAAATATCAGATGTGTATTTTTTTTTTTTTGTATTAGATGAAACACGAAGCATAAATTAACAGAAATATTTTTAATGTGCTATCCATCAAAGTTGTATCAAGTAGTGAGACATTTTTTGCATTAAATGAACTTTTCCATTCGCATTACATTTATTCTGGCCAGTCTGGAGAACCAGCGATTAGCATGTGTGTTACTGTGGGACCCAGTTTGAACAAAAGTGAATTTTTGTAACAAGGAAATAGCTGCTGTATGAGCGGAGCTGACGTCCAGAACCAGGCGGGAGTAGCCTTGCTCTTTGCAGAAATCCAAGGCCTTCTGCATCAGCTGAGATCCCAGGGTTTGGCGTCGTAAAGGAAATTCTACAACCATGAGGAACATCTCGCCGTAACCTCCGTCTCCGACATCTTGGACGAACTCTGACTCTTCTGCCATCACTCCGCCGTTCCAGTCTTCAAACCTCCCGCCCTCCTCTTCTCCTCTTTTACCCATCACTGCCAATACTCCCACCACCTTTAGCTGGCCGCTGACATCTGCCTCTGCCACCCATAAACCGTTATCTGGGTTGTCCAGGTAATTAGCTTGAATGTCAGCCATGTCTGTGCTCAGCCTCCTCGCCATGTAGCCTTCATAGATCTCATGGCAGCAATAGTAAATGAGGCCAGCCCATGCACTGCCAAAGAGTAAAGCTTGGAAGTAGGAGCTCCCTCCCAACACATACCCGGCCATGCAAATGCTCAAAGCTACGCCAACATGATCTGGATGGCTCATGGCTTTGAAAAAGGCTGGATATACATGTTCGAGTATCCCATTGCGAAAAAGTGACATAACCACATGTTGGTCCGAGGCCGTGTACTTCCTGATGGTGAACTGAACTGTAAATTAGACAGAAACAGAAAAGGAGAGGGGAGGGGGGGGGGGTGTTAGAAAACTCAGTGACACTAATCTGCCTGTTGTTGCAATTAGAAATTCCAACTGGATTTCACAATGGACTCAAGAATGCTCACGTAACTTGTAAAAAAAAAAAAAAAAAAAAAAAGAAAGAAAAAGAAGAAAACCTCTAAAAAAATGTTTTCATTTTTAATCATTCTCGTCCACATAATCATAAAACCCGGCATTTATGTATGACACACAGAGGTGAAAATCTCAATTAAAACTATTACGACGTTGTTTCTCTCGAAAGATTTCCGCAGCAAGAACCGTCGTGAGCTATTGTGAGACTCAATAGAATTCGATCTGAAAGGTGCTAATGACAAAATCAAAGCAAGGTGAGAATAATGAGGTAACAAACAAAAGGTCTTTAGTTAAAGTGAAACGTGTTATGTGTCATCCAAGCTTTTTAATACCGCCATTCTTTTACTCCCTGGCCGTCTTATTAGTGCACTTGTTCTTAATCAATAGGAAGTACTTGACAAAGGTATATAAGATTAACACAATCAGAAAATCAACTTACTGTTATTTTTCTGGGCCATGACGACTCTTTCCCGTCTTTGCTCGCTCTGAAGGACTTAACACTGCTGCTCCCCGTGAACTTAAGCTACAGATTGGGATAATCAGCCATTCGCAAAAGGGATTGAAATTAGTCTGAGCATGCTCACCTACGAATCCACTGCACACACACATACACACACATACACCATCAGCATGAAACTTGCAGACCTTAAATGACTCTGAAGTGTGACTGCTACTGATGGTATAAAACTGTGTTGATGTTTAAAAAGGTAATTACACAGATTTAGAAGACGGCGATTTGAGGGAGCACGCTTTAATTGAAATTAATCACAGTCTGGTAAAAGTGTTGTTTTGATTATTATGGAACGTACAGTATTTTTTTTTTTTTACTTAATTTCCTCAGTCAACAGAGTAAAGAACTCCATCATTGGATTTCTCAAGGAGGATAAGCACAGATCCTGAATATATTAAAACAAAAATACAGAGTGGAATTTGAATCCAGTGTTAGATAAAACTCTTTTTTATTTCTGAGAATAAAACCTTTCTCTTAACCTCTTTTTGGGTGATTCCGTTTCCATAGTGCTCTCTTAGGAAACAATCCTCACACTGCTCTTTCTTCTTTTTCATGGCAATATAAGGTGAAGGTAAAATTAATATTGTCTAGCCCCCGTGACATAAAAGTGTCCTATGGCGTCAGTGACAGTGTCTTGTGCAATAACCCAGTGGCCCTCTGACATGATTAAATTTCCTCAGCAGGAGAAGGGCCTTTACACCTGTTTAAATCAATAGCGCTGCCTCATGAATCTGTGAGTGTTGGAAGGTCAAGCAGCTCTAGAACTTTCTCAAACCACAGTGTGAAACGTGACCTCTGTAGCCTGCAAGTGAAACCTACTAAATGGATTTATAGTCTTTCAATAGATCAATGCAGCAAACAAAAAATGTTAAATATCTGGTGATATTAGAGTTGCAAAAAAAGCTCCAGACCATTTTTTGGAGCATCAGAGTATAAACAGTCAGGACTGTATTTAACTCTTAAAGACACAGTGTTAATTGTGTGTCAGTTCCCATATGATCTTTTCTCTCTAGTTAACCTTTCGTAAGTCATCTATTATAATATTATCTTCTGTATTTTGCATTTTTCACTGTAAATCATATTCTCCTATATCTATTGTTCTATATGTAATTTAGGCTACATTCAGACTGCAGGTAAATGTGGCCCAAATCAGATTTTTTATACCCATATGTGACCTGTATCCGATCAGTTTGAACATCACAAATCAGATTTTTTTCAAATCTTACCCAGGCCACTTTCATATATGGTCCTAAATACAATATGCATCTGATATTTTGGAAAGTGACTTCAGTCTGAGCTGCCAGGTCGCATTTATCTGACATTTATGTCATGGAAATGCGAAAAAGGTCACAGTTCTGCATCTCAAGAGGATGTAAACACAGTGTGTACCTGCCTTGTCTTGTATTACGTCAGGACCTCTTTTGCATATGTGGGTCACTTCAGGGTCTATTCAGTTCATACTCAAAACTGATAGAAGTCACATTTAATGTATAATATGAACAAGCACGCAAAAAATCTGATTTCATAAAGAAATCTGAATTGTGCTTTGAGACCTGCTGTCTGAAAGAAGCCTTAGATACGCATGAAAACTCAGAAAAATCCAAACTTATTATGTTAAAATAGAAAAAACTGAAGAAAAAGTGACTTTTTCAGCAAACATATCAATAACTGAACGTAAGAAAAAGCATCTTCAACTCCTGTCAATGATCCAATTCTGTGAGTTTTACTGGTGAATCCATGTTGTAGAACAGTGGTGTCAAACTCCAGTCCTCGAGGGCCAGTGTCCTGCATGTTTTAGATATTTCCATCTCCCCCGGAAGCCATTACATCATTATCAGGCCTTCTGCAGAG
>JAPTYQ010000028.1:7805338-7815754 GCA_029814465.1 Ostorhinchus cyanosoma | reverse complement strand
TATGTTGCTTTTATTAAAGAATCAGCGTATGATTGGTTGGCTTAGACGTCACTGTTAAAGAGTATGTTATTACTGCTCCCATTCATGTGGATCCACTGAAAGAGCTGCAGCAAAATGTTAAAAAAATAGAACAAAGATTAAAAGGTGGTATGAGTAATAAAGTATAATAGAATATAAAGTGTATATTTAAATCTATTCACAATGATGTTATAGTTCTGAGGTGAGGAGGATCATAATGGATCAAAAACAGCCGCAGATGTCATGTGATTGTATGTTGTATATGTGTAAACTGCAACTTCCACTTTTTTGTGACATTATAGTTCAATGCGTTGCTTCTAATCATAAAACTCACACTGTAAGAGAAATAATGAAAATATACCATAAAATCGACAATGAAAACACTGACTAACTCCTAGTTTCGGTAACTGATCACTGACTAGTTTCAGAAAATGATAATAAACACATGTAGATTTGTGGAAAGGATGGATGAAAGTCTGAATATACTCATTAAAAATAACCTTTTATGATTATAATTATGATTATAAAGACACTCACCATCACACACACACCAAGGTATTTGAGTTTCTCTCCCGGGGCATAACTCTCACACATTGTTGAATATCAATGAGTGAGGGGTGGGACACACACATTAATAAAAGAGTGATTGTTGACAATGCCCCGAGTAGGCAGAGGCATGGTTGGAATTGTGCGCCCATCTCAATGCTGCGATTAAGACACTCACTGCTTGCATATCAGCTCCACCGCTCTAACATATTCTCAAAGGCTAATTCTTTGTGATGGTGTATAGGAGACAGTTAACCTAAAGCAAGAAGCAGAATCATTACCGGAGCCAGAGAGGGTGACTGCAGACCCTGGTCCAGAAGAGGAGGAAGAAGCTCCTGAAAGTGACAGTGGAAACAGCCAAGTTGAGGAAAACCAGGAGGAGACTACAACAGAAGAGAATCCAGTTATGAACTTCTTCAAAACACTAGTAAGTCACACGTTTATAGTTAAATGATCATTTATGTGCAGGATATATTTGACTGTTGTTCCTTCTTGGATGAAATCAAGAGTAAATCGGCTCTTGTTATCTCCAACTATAAAAAGAAGATAAGCAGCTACTGAAAAAAACAAACATCTAAATGAAGTTAATGTGTGATTTAATTATTGCTCAAGTCTCATTGAAGACTAGATTTTTTTTCATTTGCCTGATAAAGTGAAGATCAGTGATAACACACAACAAATACCTATTTTAATGTCATTTGTCTGTGAATGTTATTTTGTGTAAATACACTTTAATCCCAGTTAAAGGTATCAATAACCAAAATCAGCCCTGATGACAGTGCCTGATGGAAAACCTACAACAAGCAGCTATTGTATTTCCTCTTCATCATGCTGTCTTTTGGATTCATGCCGTTTTAAAGAGTTACCATTGGCCTAGCCTCATGCTAATCAAGTCTTTGAACATGCGGGAATGTGGTGGCCTATTGTTCAACCCATAGTGTGAGCTCACAAGGGAGGCCTGTGCAGTTGGAAGTTGAGATTTGTGAAGATAGAGCGAGGGCAGGCCTACGCCATCTCCGGAGCACAATAGCTGTCACAATGACAGCGCATGTACTGTATGTGTTCTGTCAGGGCCCTCAGTGTTCACTCTGTCTCCCTGCGTTAGCCGATCATAAAGGCCTATGTCAGCATTCATGAACGGCCTCTGTTTTATTCTAAGTAATTATTTTCTGTTGCTGCTGATTTTTGTTTTTTGTTTTTTTTTTACTGCCAGCTGTTTGAAATAACATGTTGCCAAATGCTTATACATTTAACACTTGAATATTAGGCATTTTGAAGTATTTACTATCATAGTTTTTTCCTTGTTGCACAGGTGACTCCCACTAAAACATCCAAAAAGGAAGCAGCTGCTCCTGATGCAACAAAAGATCAGGTGAACAGATGCTCAATTCTTATATAAAATGACCGTAATGGTTTCACAGATCATGACAGTGTCACTGTTGGTTCAGGGGAAATGATTTTTGCTATTTCTTTTTTATTTTCTGTCAGTTTTCGTGAGTGATTGATTTCAGCCTTTTCATTTTGATTAAGAATTTTATCAGTTAACCTGTAAAGACCCAAACAGCCACCGGTGACCAAAACCATCTACTAGTTAATACCTGCTGATCCAATAATCTTATCAATTCCTGTAAATAATTGGTGTAAAATACAGTTTGTTGTATTGTCATGGTCATCAGATATGACCCATATGGATGTTCAGAGTGGAAACACCGTCATCTTCTACAACACCAGTAAATCCATGAATCAATGAATATGGATGGACACACTGGGTTTATGTTCAGTTAATGATGTATTTTGCCGAAAAAGTGACTTTTTCCTTCAGTGTTTTCTGTTTTTGATATAATAACCATTAACTTTAATCTGAGCTTTTATGAACATCTACATAATCAGTGAATTAAATACAGGAAAATACCTGATGTTCAGTAGAAAAAATGCAAAATACAGAGGATAAGGTCATAATAAATAATGATAAATCACTTAAGAAAAGCTAAATATAGAGAAAAAAATATTTTGGAACTGCCTCAAAAGTAGCAGTGGGTCTTTATGGGTTAATCTGTTCGTACAAAATCTACTTATTTTGCAGCAGTAATAGTGTCAGCAGGAGCACATTTGAGTATATCTCCTCATACACTATTCCTAAGCAGTACCTTTCTGTTTTAACATTTTTTTGTACATTTTATTTCTTAAGGATCATCGACTCATTTGCTGATTTTTGTGTTTGCTTCAGCTTTAAACTTTTATTCTAACTGCTTCCTTTTTCTGTTGCAAAATAGTCCCAGCAGGAGAGCCAACCAGAAGCAGCTGCCACTGTGAGCACACACTGCCTCCGTGTTGAATTTGTATCACAGATTTTGGCATTTACTGCATATGCTTAGGGTTCAGTCTATACCCTAAAATAAACATTTGATAATTGTACTTTACACATCACTGAATTACAAATAGCTTGTTGAAAATCTGTACTTGCTTTACGCAGTTCTTATCATCTGTTATGTCTAGAATTTGTCAGGTAGGAGACTGGATTTAAGGATTTCTGTCTTTCTAAAATAGGCTGCACAAGCATCTGAACCACCTGCAGCACCCAAAGGAATGTCTATCCCACCGCCTCCTCCACCGGAGCCACCGAAGCTGGAAGTCAAAGGAGAGCCAGCTGCCAAACCTGTGAAGCCCACACCAAAGGAAGAACCAAAACCTGCTGCGAAAGAAACCGAGTCTCCAAAGGCCAAATCAGCCAAAGACACTCTGAGCAAATTCTTCCGCTCAAAGGTAAATAACCCGCGCACACTTGGACACTGCAAAATTAGAAGATATGACTCAGATCATTTAGGTGAGTCTTTGTTTTCGTATTATTACATAGTGTGAATTGTATGTGAATTGTTTGAGGTACGGATAGGGTTCAAGGCATCCAAAGGCAAGGGTTCGTCAAGTGGAGCCAAAGCCGCGACCACAGCAGCAGCAGTGGTACAGTAGATGATTCTATTTCCAAACTGACCATGGCTCACCCTGTCACTAACTAAGCAAACCACGGCTTTAGCCTGGAGGTGGCAGAAACTGAACTGTGCGCTTACTGTCAATTGGGCCCTGCAGGATCTGTATATGGCAATGCTGCATTTATCCTGATTTGACACTTTTATATTACATTATTTTTGGTCAATAGGCAGATTATTTAGTTGTTTTTTTGTTTTTTTTCTTTAAATGTCTAAAAATCTATACAACTGTTTCTACCACAGTCCATTTTTCTATAATAAGCATCACATTCTCTAAACTGAAACGGTCTTAGCAAATTAATAAACTTTTGCATTTTACTCAGCATTCTGTATATTTCATTACTATAATAACATATTGCACATATAACTCCTCTCTGGCTTTAACTCACAACAAGGATTCCTTCACTGTTCTGCAGAAAATCACGGATGCACCAGAGCCAGCCTTAGAAGTTGAGGTACAGCCAGTTGTAGAAGTACAGGTAATTAGGGATATATTTAGAAATGTTATATTGGTGTATTTTTATTTGAGTCAGAAAACATTAATGCTCATTCTTCAGGCCTTTTATTTACACACTAGTACACAAGTAGTTTGCCTCTGTGTCTTGAGTTGTATATATTCAAGCCTCAGTTTCGATCTCCAGGAGACACCAGTGGAGGCACCACAGCCAGTTATAGAAGTGAAGGTAAATTAAAGGTGGCCTGTTAATTTTCTCATTACTAATCATCATACAGTTAATTGCATACTTATATGTTCACGATTCATTTGCATTTGCTTAGATTGAAAATAATGCAGATACTCAGGAGACAGCAGCAAAGGTGCCAGAACCAGTTGTAGAGGATGAGGTAAATCAGCGAGAAGTGCTTGTGAATTTTGATTTTCTTCTCTAAACAGGTTTCTCTGACAGTCTGACGTGACGTTATATCAAATATCTTAAACAGCATGAGTTATATACGGTATTTCCTGAGTAACCATGTGATTTGGGCATGTCTAGTTATGACTCACACTATTTTATGCTTGAAGAAATGAGGGGATTAATCAGTTTATGTAACCGTTTATCACACTGCAACACTGGCTACTAGATTTTATTTATGTTTCATCGTGACAGATGAATATACCTATCATCTGTCGTATTGTGTTTAATTTAATGGGGGTGAAAGAAGGGTTTTTCTTGCATGCGGTGGAAGAAGTACAGTCAGTGGTTATGTTGTTTGTTCATCTTTGTTGCAGAAATCATGGACTGGGTTTGTTTTTTTCTTTTTTTTCTTTTCTTTTCTTACGTGGGGACCATTTTCTATCTTAACCTGATTTTCTGCTTCCTGCCTGCTCGATCTTGTTTTTCACCTTTCACCCTCTTTCACTTACAGGTGGAGGCTAATGCCCTTGCTTAGCTGCTCTCGACACAGTCATGCTTTTAATCCATAATTCATCATATGTATTTCCTGTCTGTTTTGCTGAAGAAGGTGGATTCCTCTAAAGCCGGTACCCTGGAGGCCGCCGCTAAACCTGAACCACCACCACCAGTTCAGGAAGAGAAGAAGAAAGCAGACACAAAGTCATCCTTCCTTTCTTTCTTCAAACCTAAAGTAAGAACTGACTCACTTGTAGCCTGCAAGCATATGAATAACTCTGTGGAACAATTACAGAAAATAACAGATTAATATGAATTTGAGGTACTGTTAGACCACATGACCACAAAAGTCCAGGCAGCCTCTACAAGTGGAGTTCGGCTCCTCAGGAAAACTACTGGAGGGGTAAATAGTGTAAAATTACCTCTGGAGAACAGATGCATTATTAACCAGAGTGATTCCATTCATTTCCTCGTGTATTAAAATGTGCTCTAAAACATTTGAAGTGTTTTCCTCTGTTTGTCCTTAGTTTGATAATCATAACACATATCAGTGCTTCTATGATAATCCCTCGTGATGTTGCTATCACTAAGGTAGTGATTCCTGACTGTATCCTAACAGCAGATGTGCATCTTAATGCTAGATTTGACAGCTGATGCCTTCCATCTGCAAGCTCCATCAAACATTATCATGTACGGTGAATGATTGGGTTTTGATTTCGGTTGAGAAACTGACTTTTGTCATTTTCTACATCTAGGCTGAACCTAAGAAGTCAAGCCCTGCTCCACCTGCAGCACCAGCAGCAGCAGCAGCAGAGGCAGCTCAGCCGGCTAAAACAAAGGAGGAACCTAAAGCAGCTAAGGCGTCTGAGGCAGCTGCAGACAGCAAACCGGCATCAGGGGCCCCCCAAGGTGCAGATGATGCAGCCAACATCCCCAAAAAGCTGGAGAAGAGAAACTCCATCCAGCTGTTCTTTAAAAATCTGGTAGAGTATCTTTTTTACTTTCTGTGAACTACTGTGTTCAGAGTGCAGCGTTATTCCCACTAGATGGCAGCAGCAACATATTATTGTCATTGTCAGATTAGGTTTGGAATCAGACCTGAAGGCCATTTCAGAACCTTCTGTACTCAATTACATAATCAGTTGTTGAATAACTTGCTGATTTTATATTTTGTGCCGAGTTTGATCAGATTAATGTTATTTGTTATTTTCTCCCCGGGTTCTGTCAAAGCTTCCTCCCACCATCCAAAGACATGCACTGATAGGTTAATTGGTTAATCTAAATTACCCATAGGTGTGAATGTGAAAGTGATTGGTTGTTTGTCTCTCTGTGAGCCCTGTGATGAACTGGAGACTCATCTAGGGTGTACCCCCACCTTCACCCATAAGTATCTGGGATAGGCTCCAGCGACCCTAGTGGGAATAAAGCGAGTTCAGATGATGGATGTGTTTAAATGCAAACACTTTACAAGATTAAGATCAAACAATTTCAGCACAAAAAGATCTAATCAAGAAGAAGCAAAGTTCTGCTTTTTAACTCATCAGTAGTACCAGATCAAGATTAATGGGCTGCTGACAGCATCTGGGGAGACAAATGATAGTTCAATGCCTTGCTCAAGGGTACAAGCTACCTTTCCAACCACCAAAGTTAAGTGTTAAGGCCCCAGTGAGAATTGAACTCACGACCCCTGGTTTACAAGACCAGTGCTCTAACCACTGAGCTATGAAGCCAGCCTTCATGCTTTCACTTGGGTAAAAAACAGAAAAAATGCAACTGTAAATGAGACGTTTAGCTTTCTCTCTTTCCACCACAGGGTCAGAAACGTCACTCCACAGACGCTGGGGTCCAGACAGAGCCGGCCGTTGCTGCTCCATCAGCTGAGAAGGCCAAATGAAACAAAAAAAAAACATCCCATATGTTTTCCTCTGTACAGACACCAACTCTGTTTCTTTCTTTCTCTCCCTCTGTCTCTCTCTCTTTCCCATCACTCTTTCAAACCTCTACTGAGCTTTCAATTATTTTTACTTAATTTTTAGATTTTGTTACAGTTAAGTCTTGTATTGAGTAAAGGAAAGTGGTGGAAAGGATAAGAGCAAGTGAACAGTTAAAAACAAAAAGAAAAGAAAAGAAAAGAAAAGAAAGTGAACTGATAATTGAACTGGTGGAAATTTGACATGGCCTACTTAATAGTAAGGTTGTTGAGATATACAATACATATATATTTTTGGATCATATAAATGTCTTGACAAGTTTTGCATGTAGGTGAGAAACATTTTTCTATAATGTGGCTTCTTTCTGTTTTTGCCGCTAATGACATACTGGGCTTGTGTAATTTAACATGCTTTGCTTTCAGCAGGTAATGAAGTTGCACAAGATATTTAAACACATTGTAATATTTCTCATTTTATCACAGAAAAACAAAACACTTAATTGTGTCTATAGAGAGATTAATATGATATAATGTAGAAAAGACACTCAGAACTACATGATAGTAAAATTAACAGATTTTCCCTAATGGAAGGGTAAAAACAGGCTGCACTTACAGGTTATTTTCTCTTAAGATACAAGTGCAACACATACATATCAAATTAGATTTAACAGTCATTTCTTGGGCCATATAGGAGATCACAATCTTTACTTTTCTGTTGGGACCTGATTGTAAGTATTCATGTTACAGATAACTAATGCATCTGGATTTACAACACAATACAGCTGTAAATCAGGTGAATGTCCCATGGTATGTTTTGCAATAGTCATAAATCATTTGATTAACTTTTAATTTGATTGCAGCACTTTGTTTTATGATATTTAACGGATGTCTTTCGTTGTTATATGTGGCATATGTGCAATTAATATCATGCTTCGGTTTGCGTATACTATATGTGTATGTGTACAGTATCTTCAGATATCTTGAAGACAATAAATATCTTCACCCTTCATCTGTTCTTCATGAGTTCATTGATGTTGAGAAACTATCATCAGTAGTTGGGTGTGTTACCTTAAATATATATGACTCAGCATGAATAGGTGGAACAATTCTTATGTCATATTGTTGCATCAGATTTAACTCATAAAGACCCAAACATCCACTGATCTAAAATGTTTAATTACATGTTGATCCATTAATCCTATCAATACATGTAAATAATTAGTGTAAAATGCAGTTTGTCATCTTTTCATGGTCATCAGATACTCTGTAGTGAACATTCTACAACATTGATGGATGGATTGGATGGAAACACTTGGTTTATGTTCAGTTGTTGATGTATTTGCTGAAAAAGTATGTTTTTCTTCATTTTTCTCTGTTTTGATATATAACCTTTGAATTTACTCAAGAATATCTACATGATACTTGAGTTAAATACGGTAAAATGTTTGGTTTACACTGAAAAAAAAAAGCAAAATACAGAGGATAATATTCTAATAAATGGTGATAAACCCATTTGAGACAGGTTAAATAGATAGAAACATTCATTTGGGGACTATCATAAAAGTAGCACTGGGTCTTAATGGGTTAAATTCTGTTTACCAAGGTGTGGCACGTGAGTCAGATAGTTGGATTGTCACTGCCGTGTTGGGTTTAGAGGCAAGCAATGTGAGACTTACTCATTTATGTTTTTATTTAGACACTGACAGAAAAGTGACAATAACTGACCACGCCGTAGGTCATCATTTATTACACAGACAAAGGACTGACTGGTGGACAACGCAACTCCAATACTGACTCATGCTTTTCAAGAAGACACACCTTAGAGATAAATAACATTAAACAAGATCTAAGGAAATGTAAACTTCAGGTAAAAGAGAACCTCAAATCATCTTTCAGTATTTATGATGTAATTTGTGTGATTGATAGCGCAGAGTCCAGTCTTTGCAAGGCTGTGTTTTAGATGGTAACGTCTGGGCCCCAGCATTCACCCACCATTAAGTGATGATCCACAGCCCCTGAAGGCATAACTCACAATGCTCTTTTGTTATCAATGAGACACACTCTTCTTGCATTACCCTCTGTAATAGGTGTGATCATTCTAAATTGTGCATCAAAGTAATTGCCATAGGAGAAAAAGTGAGGTAGAGCTGGAGTAGTGTAAAACATTTGGTCATTTCCTCTGGGGATTCTTCCTAATTAGGATCAATGGGATGTTTTTTTGCAGGAATGGTGAAGAGGCAAACTGATGTTAAATACTAAACATGCAATTAACCCTTAAAGACCCACAACTATTTTTGTCACAACTTCCAAATGATGTTTTTGGTCTTTCCCAAGGGATTTACCGACATTTATTGTAATATTATCCTCTGCATTTTGTATTTTTTTGTGAAAATCTGGTATTTTCCTCTAATTAATTTACCAATCATAAAAGCTCAGAGTAAATTCAAAGGGTATTATATAAAATCAGAAAAGACTGAGGAAAAAAATGACTTTTTCAACAAAATATATTATAAACTAAATATAAAACAAGTGACTCCATCCACTGTCATTTGTCAAACTCCATGGGTTTTACAGTAGATGCAGATGATGACAGTATTTTGACGTTAACTACAGAGACTGTGAACATCAGAATGGGTCCAATCTGAGGAGCTTTTACCTCAGTTATTTACATATATTGATAGGATTAGTGGATCAACAGGTTTTAAACATTTTCGATCCGTAGATTCTTTTGGTCAGTGGTGGATGCCTGGGTCTTTGTGGGCTCAGGTATTAGACAGAAACCTAATGCATATTCAAATAACTGGTCTGTCTTGTTCAGAAAATCCGGATGTTGTCTTAGAAATCAAAAGCACATCAACAAATGCATCATCTCCTGTCTCAGTTCTTCTACCCCTACTTTTCTTATTGTCCCAAAAAGAAATACCTGCACATGTAAAGAAAAAAACACAATTGGGTCAAATCTAAAGTCCTTTTTGCATCTTTTAGGTCATGCTCACATGCTTTTAGTTCAATACAGACAGCAGTTAGCAGCTGCACATGTAGGCCAGACTCCATGAACACTTTTAATAGAAACGATTGACAATGCTTTTTCAATGTAAAGATAAGGAAGAGGGTGGTGCATAAAAACGGAAGCAGTTGTACAGTATGGATTTAACGGTGCAGACTACACCACACAAGGCCTGCTTGCCCACCATGTTGCTGCAGTTCATCCCAGGACAATGCATGGGGCTGTGTGAATGCACTGAGCTCAGAGGGGGTGGAACAAGGGAACAGTGGGCAGGGAGGCCTGACAGGAGGCCTGCTGTCAGCATTAATGTGCATCACAGCACTGCTCACTAGTAACAGGTCTGTTGGGGAAACATAAGGGGTGAAACGATTCCAGGGACCGATGAGAAGACACAGTAATCGCAGATTCGCGGGTAATCTGTTGACAAACGAACGCTAGTGATGTAGACTCTACAGGACAGTCTCATTCACTTTGGCCAAATGGGAATCAGCAAATCCTGCAGGCCCTGTGTGTGTATGTGTATGTGTGTGTGTGTGTGTGTGTGTGTGTGTGTGTGTGTGTGTGTGTGTGTGTGTGTGTGTG
>JAPTYQ010000028.1:7789337-7803839 GCA_029814465.1 Ostorhinchus cyanosoma | reverse complement strand
AGTACATGTCAGTTATGGATTCTAGGCATATAGTAGAATACTTGTTTTTGCATGTTTTGCTATTCGTCACAAGGCTGATATGCAAACGAAGACTCTGCCCATAGACTAGAAAGATACAATTAAATTAACATAAAACATTATATTTATGTATATATGAGTTAACACATTACTTAGTGTGTGTCTAATATGAGAGGTATTTGATATGGTTTATTATCTGGCAGCAGAATAGAATTACTTTTATTATGGCAGTGATGCATTTTATGAAGTCTGCTTGCCAAACCTGCAGGGCTGCTTGTGTTTTTTAATTACTCAGTGAGCACAGCAGACCTGTTTGCAAACACATGAGTATAAGAAGGATTTCAAGACTACTTTTTTTTATTATTATTATTATTGTAAAGACAATCATTGCCTTTACATGAGGGAGTTGTGAGGAGGGATGTTTTCTCCAAATGGATTCTTCCAGCCTTTGTTCACTGTTTCTTAGCTATAGGCGTGGTTACTGGTAAAGTTTCTTTTGCTGTTTGTTTTATTTATGCCAAGACATTGCTGCCATTCTGAAGGAGGGTGGGTATGTGTCTTAGGGAGAGCACACACACACACACAGACACACACTCATGATGGGATCCTCTGGGTATCTGTTGATTGTATGGCTTTAAGACACTATCAATGGCTGGTGTCTTTGGAAAAACTGGGAGTGTGGAGGAGGGGTTGTCGTTCAAACACTGGGTGCTACTGTAGGTGATCATGATGGTATTTATGTGACTCAAAACATTGGAGTTTCAGTTCAGTTTTACAGTGATTTTTCACAGCAGCTGTCATTATTATACACTTTTGTGTTATTCAATAGTAGGCAAACACTGCTTTTCTATTAAGTATAAATATATATCAAAGTGTCCCCTCATGAGATCACCCTATCAATAAATCAAGTTGAAACAGCATGCTACTACATTTACCATGTTGAAATAGGAAGAACTTGAAATTTCTTATGACTCAACCTCCTTCTGCAAAAACCCTCATGTAACTGTGAAAACTTCAAGGCACCCCTCCCCCATCCCCACATGGTAGCTGATGCATGACGTTGAGAACGTGGAAGGGACTGCACTTTAGGTAGGTTCAATGCAGTATTACGTATCAAACGGCATTGTTGTGTAGCCTGTGGATATAACAAACACACACTTGGGTTTAGAATAGTCAGCATGGCAGAGGAGCAGCTGTGACACTCTTAAAACAGGTAATCCAGATCGTGATAGCAGTGGGCATAAAAGTGAAATAGCTGGAATTACACTGTATCCACTTGTAAAAAGGAAACCGGGGTAATTTACCCAAATCTGCACATGACACTGATTCGCGATGAAGTTGCAAAAGTGTAATTAATGTAAGTGAATTATTTGTAATAGCTAAAACTTTTCAGCCTTACATTTAAAAAAAACACGGCAGTTAATAGTATCTTATAATAAGTAATTCGGTATTGTGTATTAATTAAAATCATGTAAGCTCTATTCTGTTATCCGTGACCACGTGACCGCACGAAATTTTTTTTTTTTTTTTTTTTTTTTGGTGCTGCCGTGCACGCGCTCCATCTTCCCCTTGAGAATGGCTTGTGCGCGCGCCTCAGAGCTCAACAGCTGCACAGTGAGGACCCGCAACCCCGCAAGTCCAACAAATATGACCCACAATCAAACAATTCAATAGGTGAGCCGTCCACTGGCACCGCCGAGCAATTCAGGAGGCATCTCACACAACTACTAGCCTAGCTCCTGAATTCAACCGCTCGTAGAATCAGTACCTTTTATTAATCCCGGAAACTCTGAGTTGGTAGGTATTGTTGGTGAGTGTCTACAGTTTGGTCGAAGTCGAGACAACAGAAAGTGGAGTTTGCTAACGTTAACGTCGTTAAGAACGCGAATGACCTTACTTTGAGTTGATGGCTTTTCCATAACTTAGTGACGCTAGCACATTGTGAACTTATTTGTGTTCGGAGTTGGTATGAATCAAATGAATAAGCAACCACAAGGTAAGCCTAATGGCAATTTGCACCAATCATTTGCATTGAAAACAGCGTTATGCTCTAACTTGTTTGATGTTGACTCAAGGGTTAGCTAAATTTATCGTTAGCATCTCTCGTATTGATCTGTATCACTAATAAGTAAAGTATTCACGTGTGCTGTATTTATTATGCACACGTAGAAATGTAATAGCTATTCACTGAAGGAGAACACTGACTTTTAATGAACTTATTGTGAAGTTATCACAGTAGCTGTTAGCCCAACTGTTACTTTGTGTGTTCCCTCATAAGTAAATTGACTTAATGATGTGCCTACTTCAATAAAGCAGGCTAACTCGGAGCTAGTTTACTGACTCTTTTCACACAAAGCAGAAGGGGGAGAAAAAAAAATCACCGTTGCTCATTCCACAGTTGGCAGGGAGCCACTGGATTAAAGTTAGGAGTACCTCTACAAGCAGCAATAATACTATTATTAGAAGAGACACTTCTAACTCATCGTCTGCTTAATATACTTGTATTCATCACTGTCGAGGAGACTTTAAATATTAGGATAAGTGGGTTTTACTCATGTCACAATGGCCTGCCTTTATGTGTTGATGTTGCCACCATATTGTAATGTGCCTTAAACCAATGAACTTGCTCATCCAGTTACTCCACTTATAAGACAAACAAACGACTTCTAAGATTGAGCTTTCTTAACCATTTGCTTTTTTTATTTACTGGAGATTATACATCCTAGAATAAACGACCTACTGATATCAAAAATTAAAAATAAATAAATAAATAAATAAGTGTGTTTTTGGATGCTGCAGAATCTTTATTGTGGCGTTTTAGGTAACAAGGTAAATTTGGAAACAAAAAATAATGTTTTTTAGGTGCCTGAATAATTATTTAATATTTTACAATACTACCAATCAAGACCATGGATGGTAATTATCTATAATTGAGGCCTGATCTGCAAAAAAGTGGGCTTTAAGTGATAAAATACTAAATATTTTAGTAATAGTTAAAACTTCTGTTTAACTGCGGTGTGTTATTACCACTTCTCAT
Source organism: Ostorhinchus cyanosoma (assembly GCA_029814465.1). Classification (NCBI taxonomy): domain Eukaryota; kingdom Metazoa; phylum Chordata; class Actinopteri; order Kurtiformes; family Apogonidae; genus Ostorhinchus; species Ostorhinchus cyanosoma. The sequence continues at coordinate 7,800,784 of JAPTYQ010000028.1, read as the reverse complement.
TTTTCAACAACGGTTTTAAAAAGTCTAAATGTTCACTGTGATGAATGAAGGAACTTCTGCATAAGTAGCTGGTTTATTGAAATAGCAGTTCATTACTTTTAAATAGAGCAAAGTATCCATTACAAACTATGTTGATGACTTAAAAAAAACCTGTTTATCATTGGCCTGTGCATTGAGGAAATGGGTTGTCTGTGCTGTTGATTGCTAAAAAGATACATTTCCTGTTTCAGTATAAAGGAAAGCATTTCTCTTTCTTTGTGTTTTTAACAGATTTTATTTCCCTCTCTTGGTGATCCTGTTTTGATAGTATGCAAAGCCTTATTACATTTTTCTCATTGTTTCCAGGTTTCCTTTAACCTGTACAGGGTGTGCAGCATTTCTACTCCACCTAGAAAAAGACAATGCCGACTCACTCTCTGCTGCCGTTTGTGGAGAGCCCGGATGGACTTGCCCAAGACATTTTGATAAGTAATAGTGCAAGCATTCCAGGGCCTGGTTCAAGTATGACACCTCATAGTACCTATTTCGAGAAGGCTGTATTGCAGTCTGGAGGAAGTGAATCGGTATCTTGTATGTTCTGTGACCAGACATTTTCCGATCAGGACGATCTAGGACCCCATGTATTAGAACAGCACCCTTCCACTTTCTTTGAACCAGCTGTGCTTCGAATTGAAGGAGAATTCAGAATTCCAGAAGAGAGAGGTCGACCTAAATCAAGTAGCCTTCCTGCTGAAAAGGAGGTTCACAGCTGTATTGTGTGTGGTCAGGTATCACAAGATGTAAGTGAGCTAGAGACACACATGAGGAAGCATAAAGACTATTTTACTTACTGCTGCAATGTCTGTGGACGGCGGTTTAGAGAGCCATGGTTCTTAAAGAACCACATGAAGATGCATGTGAAGTCAGGAGCAAAGAGCAAAGCCCAGCAAGAACTAGAAACACCAGTTACCATCAATGGAGTTGTTCAAGACCCTGTAGTAGAGCCTGTAACCACTGTTTACAAAATGTGCATGGTTTGTGGGTTTTTCTTCCCTGACCATGAATCTTTGGTAGAACATAGTAAGGTACATAATCGAGAGGTGGAGCCTGACAAAGATGACCACAAGGAGAACATGGATGCCACTACTGAATCTCTGAAACAGGAAACATTTCTTCATGGTTTAAATCTTTTGTCCTGCTCTGCAGATAGTAAATTACAGCCTAAGAGATCCTCAAAATGGATTCCCCAGTTAGATCCATTCAACACATATCAAGCGTGGCAACTCGCTACTAAGGGCAAAATAGCTGTTGGACCTAATAATATTAAAGACATTGGACAAGAAGCCAGCACTGACAATGAAGACTGCAGCTCTGATAAGGAGGAACTGAATAATATTTGGTCTGAAGGCCAAGGAGACAAGGCTGCAAGGGAGGTTCTCGGGAAAGGCCTCCGCTCTCAGCAGCAGACAGCGGTAGGAAACTTACAGCCACTGCGCAGGTCTCTCATACAGAAAGACAAGGACAAAGAAAGACCAACTACATGTGAAGAATGCCAGAGAACCTTCAGGACTTATCACCAGTTGGTTCTCCACTCCAGAGTGCACAAGCGTGATAGGGGTGGCGAGGAGAGTCCAACTTCCTCTGTTGATGGGAAACTGTCAAGACCCAGCTCAGTGGACCAGGCAGAGGAAGGCTTTGAGGAGGGATTTGAGGAAGCAGCGATGACAGAAAACCTGGCCTCCGGTAATTTTAGGGATTAATTCACACTTAACTTGTTACATTTAAAAAAAAAACTGCTACCAAGTGCTCCCCCTGCTGACAGGAGGGACATTAACACATTTGTAATTGCATTTCATTCTATTAATTTATTTGTCTTTATTTAAGGTGAAGATGGTTTGGATCGATCCAAAGTTAGATCCAAAGAATGCAGTTACTGTGGCAAATCATTTCGCTCCAGCTACTACCTCACTGTTCATCTGAGGACTCACACAGGTATGTTCAAGTTAAATGAATATTATGAAATTGCTTAAATCACCTAAAAATAGTTGGATTTTCTATTAGTTTTCAAAGGTTTTTTTTTTGTTGTTTTTTACTGAAGTGCATTGTTGTGGGGTCTAGAGGTCCTTCAGCAAAATGTTTTTAACATTTTTCATTACAAAATATATTATTGAGTATCATATTTGCTATTTTTAATAATGGTATATGGGCACAAAAAATTGGAAAAGCATCTGAAAAATTAAAAACCTTAAAACCAAATCATGCTGAAATGCCCCGTGGGACCATCTACTACCATTAGAGCTGAGATAAAGATTTTGAGTTAATTTTTATGCTCTCCACATTAATTTTAACATGAATTTGGCCTAAATGATGATCATAATAACTTAAGTGCTGCACCTAAGCCTTATAATCCTTGGGAAATGCTGATATAATGAGACTATTTAAAAAAATAAAATAAAAAAATAAGATCATCTTTTTGTTTTAGGGGAAAAACCCTTCAAGTGTGGTTACTGTGACTACGCTGCAGCTCAGAAGACTTCACTGAAATACCACCTGGACCGGCGTCACAAGGACAAACCTTACATGGAGAACCCCAGCAGACCTATTCCTTTAGCACCCTCTCCTACAGACGTCAAGCAAGAAAATAACAATGAAAACCCCTCCCCAACTGGATCCAAGCTCTGGGTTGGAGGCGCATACACCAATGGGACATCAGAAGACAGATTTGATAGCAAGCTTGGCAAATCGCTCATCCAGATGAACACACAGTATGAGAAATTAATTGCTAAGTCTGCTGATGATGTGCACATAAAATTCCCTGCACCTGTTAACCTGAAGGTGGAAAAGGAAGAGATAAAAGACGAGAGCGCCGAGGCCCCATTAAATTTGTCCTTAAAAGTGTCTCTCTCCATTCCTGCAGAACCTAGAAATGCATTAATTCCAACTGCCTGTTCGCTGTGCGCATATAAAACCATGTACCCGGAGGTTCTGATGATACACAAAAAGCTGACTCACAAAGACAAGTCAGACACTGCCAAAAAGAGCAGTTTTGGTAGTGCGAGACAAAAACGTCACACAGGCTGCCCCCCTGCCCTCGATGGGAAAGACGTAACCCCGCTGCCGATGATTAACAGAAGCCATCCTCGTCGAACCAAGTCCCCGCCCCCTTTACCTGTAAAACCACAGGAGAAAACACTTCCCCGTAATACATACCCTGGACCTAAAAGACCCCCTATGTGTGCACCTTTACACAATGTCATCCCGGATACAAAGCGATATAGACAGACCATTGATCCACATCCAAGCCAAGAAGCTTCAAGGTATACAGAGCTCATGATGAAATCCAACACAGGCAGCAAGTATGTAATGGACAGACCAGCCCCTCCAGATAGAGTGGGAATCGGTGAGAGGAGTTACCCAGTGAGAAGCGGTGTCATCTGGCACTCGGACGCCGCCAGGCTGTGTTTGTCAAGCCGATTCGGGAGCCTCCCTCAGATGGATTTTGGTGAAACCTCCAGCAAGAGATTAAAGTACACCATGCCCTTAAGCAGGGAAGCTGAAAGCAGCGAGAAGCCCGGCTTTAGAGTGGCGACAGGGGACGGATCGACCAGGATGCTTATCTCGGGGAGAAGTGTGAAAAGTGCAGCACAAGCCTCGTGTCCACCTGAGGTCTTGGGTCCGGTAAAGAGCGCTCCCACGGCTATGGGAGGAAGTTTGGACCCGGAGTGGATGAACTTGCTGCGCTCTTGTACACCCAGTGACCTGGCAACTCTGTATCACAGCACACCGGCTACTCCTGGTCACGGAGGTCTGGGCAACCAAAGAGGAGGTAAGTATTAGGTTAAACAGCTCAGGGGGAGGGGTTTGAAAAGGTCAAAGCAGGGTTATCTCATGTCTGCATATTTCAGCAGTTTGTAAATTTATCATTAAACAGATTTTTTCTCAGGGGGCAGAACTATGCTGTACCAACACTTGCCAACTCTGCCCAACCTACAGAGGAGAGAAGCATCAGGCCCATTCCCTAATCAACGCTATGGGACCACTGACAAAAATACCTGAAGTGGCTTAAGGTAAAAGGTTGAAATATTAGGACTTTTCTTTTTTGGGGATTTCCAACCTCCAACCACAACCTTTGACAAGTTTTGCCTGGTACTTTATATGAATCCACCCATGTTAAGAAATGCAAAAGCTTTTTTTCTCTGTCTAGAGTCAAACTGAGCTGCTACCTTATTTAGTAGAACATATTGTAAATTAGTTTAATGTACAGATTAATAAGAGAGATGGTTTATGCTCAAAGTGTCTAGGCTCCCTAATTTCATTTTCCAATACAAGAAAAAATGTGTTGCATAGACATTTCAGGGCTTTGGCATTCATTTTACATATTTTCTTTGAATAAAAGATTAGAAGATTATCTCTTCTCAAATGTATTCCTCCACCGATCTGCACTGTGATAACTTCACGAACGGTTACTTAATCCAGATTTGACCCACACTAATGTTAAGAGGCTTGTTAAAGTAAAAAAAAAGTGTATGTGGGATAACAAATGTGATAGCTTTAGGTGCGTAAAATTATATTGAGTAAAATTGTTAGGTAAAAAAAAATTAATAAAAAAAATTTTGCGTTACATTTGCTGCTCTGTTCTTGTTGACGTACAGGCTGCAGTTCAGCATTATTCTACCTTTTTCCTTTTCCAAAGCACTGAAGGGTGGGATTTTCAGTCAAAGAACTTGATGGCTTTGGCCCATTTGGTTCATAAACAGGCCATAGTAATAAGTCCTGTGCATGTGGAAGTGGTCTACCTCATGTTGTGCTCTACACACTGTTATTTTTGTAGAGCTGCTGTAAATATCATGTCAGCTGAGCCTGCACACCTAGTCACCTACTGACACGTGACATATATTTTAAGTTGGAGTTTTACATCTAGATAGATATGTTTGTCAGGTAACCTGGGAGTCGACGTTAAGTAAACTTTTGCTCATCTGCTGAGGCCATTATCCAACCTGTGGTACATGACTGGTAACATTTGGGTTTGTGGTATTTTATATGCGTGTATTAAGTCCACTTTTAAACGCAGAACTGATTTTTGTGAGTATGGTTCTTCTGAAGTGGCGAAGGAAAGGCCTGAAATCCATCAGCCATTAAATGTAGTAAATTTCACAGAGTTCTGTTGATGTGTGAAACCGTCACGTTGTATTTTGACGGGACATTTAGTCACTGTTCAGAGTTTGCTTTTCGTACGCAGAGTCTGAAAAGTGTGATTTTTGTTTCAAGAGGCAGCACACAGCCGTGGTTGGTCATCAAGTGGCCTTATCTGTGTCACATGACTTTAAAAAAAAAAGAGGTTAATAATAAAAGCAGCTGTGTTGATGAAAGGCTCAATTAATTGTACACTGTGAACAAAAACTGTCTCAGGTTATTCATTTACAAGCTATTTAGTCTACTGTGTAATTTAACATTTTCTGCCACTTTGAAAGGCTTGGGTTAAGTTATTTCTTTTTTGTTGTCGATTTGGTATTCACATGATGTGTACTTCATGTAAAGATGAAAATATTGTTTGAGACTTGTTTGACACATTTCAATAATAAAACGGGAAGAAGAAGACGTGTGTGGCGTTGTTTGTGAATGCAGTGACAGCCGTCTGGGCCAACCACGGCCTCCTCAACGTCCTCCCCTGTTGGGAATGAGACAGCGCAAGTTTTTTCACTGCAGTTTGAGAGCTTTACATGCTTTTAGCGATGCGGTAATTGGTACCGTTGGATAAAACTAACATGTATTTAATTTGGACATCTGCTAGCACATGTCATAAAAGTGTTAAGTGTTTACATTGACTAGAACAGATACTTTTACTCTAAAGTGTTTCGCGCTAGACATTTTGTCCATTAACTGATAAAATACAAGTAATTTAATTCTGGATTTACATGTAATTAAAACCATAAATGAAATTGAAACCATGAATTAATGTCTAAGAGTGAAAAAGGCCTTGAATTCTGGACTGGAAAATATGGACTGTAATGCTCCCATTCTCCATCAATAACTTGTACTGAACACTAGAGGGCAGTATTTACAAAGGCTTGGATTTGGTCATGTCAGATTCTGCTTTTAATGCTTTGCACTACATGTTTCTGTAACAGGCCTGTCTATTGCAGTTCGTTATGGTAAAACAATACATTGCAACCACTTTAAAAACGGAATCACAAAACTAAAGTCTAGTAATTTGATGCAAAATACAAATTTCCTGTATGTTATTAAAAGCAAATCAGAAACAATTCAACTCTAATCTCACATATGCAGATTTAACCTCTTTCCTGATAACTTCACACAGTTGTTTCACGTCTGTTCTCAATGAAATCTGCTTTCCGTGACTTTTGTGATTGCGTTGTGTCGTGGGTAAACAGTTCCAGCCTACACAAACCACTACTGTTTTGGGTTTTTGTATGAGAACTTTGGTAACAGCTTCTACATCTGCAAGCCTGAGCAAAAACACTGTTGACTCTCCCATACCTATAAAAGCAGAAGACTGACACAACCTATCACCACTGTGCATTCTCTAAACAACAAACTGCCAGGGACAATCTACAGCACATTGAACACTTAAAACTTTGATCCCCCCCCCATACACACACACACACATACACACTCTCTCTCCTCCTTTTTGAGTAGACCACATCTGTTTGCTGTCTGTTCCCCTGGGCCAGCACTGTGTAATCTATTGCATTAGCTCACATTAGTGCATATCGCCCATGGGCCTTGGTAATCACAAACGCAAAATGAGCATTTCACTTAGCATCACCCTCATATTCCCCCCACACTGTTGCAAACTTAGTGCAAATGCTTGGCAGAGAACACGAGTCGACATCATCTTATGACGTGCCTCCTGAATCCTGCTCACGTCCAGGTTGCTTTAAGGGTTTTTATGTCAAAACTCTCTTTATTAGGCAGGGATATACTACCCAGTTTTTCTTTTGTTTACTTACACTCATTTCTCTATAATTTTGGAGCCTCAAAAACATAAAAATGTATGCTTCCGGCCAGGCTTTCACCTACATATTAATGTCCTGCAGACAAACAGCCCTGCAGGCTTTTCTGTTTTACAGTCTAGAAGCTTAAGATCATTTTATTTAATATAGTAAAGCAAAGTGGAGATTTATAGTTCAGTGTCAAATACACAACTCCCCCTTAAGTATTTACTCAATGACAGAAAACAGTTGTGACAAACTTTATTAATGTTCAGCTTTTTAAAAAAAAATGTATTCCCTATAAAATGTTTAATTTTACACTCGGAGATCTAAGTTTGCATACACTCCAATAGCCTTCAGACCAGGAGAACTGAAGTGGACGCCCTAAAACGTAGAAATTCACTTGGGAATTTCTCCTCAAAATCATTTGCATTTAAACACCTGAGGTCTTCACGGCAAAGTATCTTTCATAACATGATTTTTTTTTTTTTTTTTTTGTGCGATAAGGATTCACACGGCAGCTATTTCAGCGCACAATTCAATACACAAATGGCATTTTCTGCTCACATTAACATCCATTCATCTGTTCAGTGTATTTTGTTCTAAAAGAGGTTATGGTTAAGAGAATTCTAGATATGATTATCTGTGACTGATAGCAAACCCAGGATGTATTCCCAGTCTCTTCTTCTCCATCAGGGGGATTCATAATCTCAGTTTTCTTTTCTCCTACCTCCCTGCTTCCATGTAAAGTAAACTTTATATTTTCCTCCTTCCCCTTAAGTGCTCTCTCCTCTTATTTTCAGTCCTTTCATCACTCATAATTGTTGCCTCCAGATTGTCAACTTGCATGAATTAGCAATTGGGCCAACAAAGCGGATACGGTCAGTTGTTGAATATCCTGTCAGAATTTGAGGCAGAAAGTCTGTTCTGGCTGTGATTGCACATCATCGTCACCCCATTCCTCTGAGGAAGAGGAGCAATGTAATGGTTCCCACAAAAACAGCCTCTGGCCTAAGGAAAGGGATTTGGGTGTCTGGAGACAACAGGGGCCATATGGAGCGGGCTGAGATAGCAAGGCACATGTACAGAATAATGGATGACGTGTCATGTTTCATGTTGCTGAGAAGCCATCAAGAGACTTAGTTTGGGGAAATCAAAAGGCTCACGTACAGCAAAAGCGACTGTTGGACCATTTAGCATTTTTTTTTTGTTTATTTTTATATTGGGGAGTAAAAAAAAAAAAAAAAAAAACCTAGAGTTTTAAAGAATGCATCAGCGCTGAAGCATTTAAGTATTTTTATGTTTATTGAGGATGTTTGTTAACATAACCATGATGATGAATCTATTTCGATTAGCCTATGTATGAGACAGCAGATGACTTTATCAGTATCGGAGCCAACCACCTGTTTACTTACATTAGTAGTTCTCAAATATAAGGAAAATAAATTGTAGGATATAGAGGAAAACAAATATGATGCGTAGACTGTGGAAACTGGCATCTCTTTTTATATATATATATATAAATAATGTGCTATCAATTGGATTTCCAATATCTCTATGTTACATTCCTCGACCTACATTTACTAGAAACCAAATATATAGAAAACAAAGTGTCAGTGTCAGGCATTCTGGACAAAGAGAATGTATAAATTATATAACCCACTGCTCTCATGGAAATAAAACCTCTTCCTCCTCCTCCTCCTCTGTCCAGATCTGTCCTTACATGGGGGTACTGTATACTTAGTGCCCCCCCCACCTCCGTCCCACCTCCTCTATCTGCTCTACCTGCATGTGGAATCAGCCGAACACCTCACCTCTGTTTTTCTCCCAGTGTCAGAACTACACTTAAGTGCTGTTTCTGATACCCATGAGTAAGCCCCATAAAAGCTGCCCCATCGCCGCAGCGTTATTGTTTCTTGCGGATGATTGATTGATGGATGAGGGCTGACACTTCAATGAAGCCATTTCCACTGGCATCTCTATCCGATGATGTGCAGCGTATATTTTCCATCCACGCCTCATTGCTCGCCTGTGTCATTCCTGGAACTTCATTTACACCATGTTCCCTGAAGGACCTTTTTTAGCCCCATCTCCCTTTTTCTCTCCCTGGCTCCTCTTTTTATCTCCTCTTTTTTTTTTTTTTTTTTTTCCGCCATGCCATAAAATAATGCTATTTCTTGTCGACTCTGGAGGGGCCTGGAATCATTTGCAGGGAATGATAAAACCAAAGGCATGGAGGGGTTATTTACAGGAAGTGTAACACTGACAGGGTCCCACTGTTCTGCTTTTTTCACTGTCAGATGCCAGGTCCATGCTGAGACAGGGCAGGGCTATGATATACATTTCAAACGCACTCCACCTACACTGCATGCACACACAATCATTTACTGTTATCTCCATGGACCAAATAGGGACTTCTAGCAATGCAGATTCTACCAAGATGTCGTCCAACGCTACCTGAAAACCATGTTAAAGAATATTAGTTCAATGACGGCGTGATTGAGGTGCTTTCTCTGAGACAATTGCCTGTTTTTGCTTATATGAGGAGCAGATGGTAAGCAGGCATCAGTGCGGCAGGCTTTCTGGGATGACAGCCATGAGATTCCCCCTCAGGTGCCATTGGAGCCCCTTTAGAAGAAGAGAGTGATTGGTAGGACATGGCACCTCCTAAGCAACTGTTTTTTCCTCAGTTTCTCCATCTTCCAGTTCACATCGACAAGCTGCAGTGCAGTGATTATGCACACAATGTGACCTAATAAATGATCTACTCACTCATATATTATCGTAGACACAAAGGGGCAGGACTAAATACTGGTGCAGGAGTCTATCATATCAATGTATATAACATCTTGTATCGCACGGGTGCCAAATACCAATATTTTTTACTAAAACACGCATCCCTGCCAATTTGATCCACTAGAGTCACTACGTCTTGGAATGATGGCGCACATGAACATGGAAGTGGTATCAATGTGTGTGTGTGTGTGTGATAGAGAAACTAAGCTACGACTCTGTGCACCTGTTTGTATATCGCGTTGTCTCAGTTGTAAAATTTTGTGAAATTGGCAGCACAATGCGGTGAATAAACACATAATTCCTGCTTTTTGGCCCTTTGTGGCGCTTTCTTCTTCGGTTACACAGACATCATGTAACGCACATGATGGTCGTACAATGGCCAAAAAAATAAATACAAATAAAAAAAATTAAATCCCACACTCTAATATTTCATTGGACCACCTTTGGCTTTTATTAAACCATGTATTCACAGAGATATCGTTTCAATAAGCTAATGCAATGTCACGGCATTGATATCAATGTGTAGCTGCTTCTCCTGCCTGTTTTGTCCAAATAGCAGTGCACTCACTATTCACATAAAATTACACAGGCCAAAAAAATAACCCACACTCTTATAAATACACTGTTATTCATTAAGTTGAAATAATGTTGTTTTCATTTATATTTCTCTTTTTATTCCTATTTATACACATCAGTAATCACCTTTGACCAGATGTAATGAGTGCATACTGAGCCCAAGTTACATTTTATCAAGAATAAATCACATTGTCAGAATCATTTCATGAGGAAAGGTAAAAAATTTGTGCTGTTAAATGATTAAAATGTTTAATCAGATTAATCACATGGTTGCTGTGGATTAATTTTGAATAATCATGATTAAATATCATTCATTTTTAATCTATATTAATCATGTTTCATTTTGCATGAGCAAACAGGGTCAAGAAAGAAGGGAATATGTATGCACTTAACATGTTTGTCGCGAGCAGGGCAAAGTGTTAGACAAAGTGTTAGCAGAATGCCTCACTAATGTTTGCTTCACGTTAATGAGGGATTTCAAGCTGGAAGTGCTTTGGTGAAAAGAAAACTCCTTCCTGCAGAGTGTGCATAATACTTTATGTTCCGTCTTGTTTTTTTTTTGTCCTCATATTTCCATCCAGAGGGCCAACGTGTTGTTTAGTGTCTTCCATCTTTATCGGTTGTTTCTGTTGCCTGTCACAACCGGATCAACTGCCCATTTACACATGTGTGACGCAAACTCTACCTGAACAAGCTGCATGAAATGCCTTGCCAGAGACGTTCAGAGTCATTCTGCACTGCAGATGGGTTAATTGAGTTAAAATGTTGAATCAGATTAATCATGATGATGGATTAATCCGCTTTTACTCCTTAATTTTGACAGCCCTAGTAACAATATTTTATTCTAACTTTATGGGCAACAGCATATTTTGTTGGACCACCTTAAACTGGGATTATGACATGCATTCGCCATGACACCGTTTCAATATGCATATGCAATGTCGCTTTTTATTTGTATTGTTTTTTTTACTGAACCTAGACCTTACTCCAGAACATAACACTGCCCCCACAGGCTTGTACTGCAGGCACTAGGCATGATGGGTAATCACTACATCCACCTCTCTTCTCATCCTGATGGACCATCACTCTGGAACAAGACCCTTTTCCATCAAAACTCAGTCCAAGTGTTATGTTTCTATCAAA
>JAPTYQ010000028.1:7775175-7789078 GCA_029814465.1 Ostorhinchus cyanosoma | reverse complement strand
TGTTGCAGTTGAAGCATATTAATCATGCGATTTAAATCCAGGTGATAACATTTTTGTGTGTGTGTGTGTGTGTGTGTATGTATGTGTGTGTCCAGAAAGTGCATCAAGTATCACAGAAACGTATCAAAACAGTATCATATTGTGAGTTTCTCTGTTATTTTCGCTCCTTACGACATGCATATCAATTACAGATTTAATAAGTGAATTACCCGTCTTACTTCCTGCCTGTCCTGGCTATAGATGTGATTACAAAAGCAAACTGTCTACTTCCAGGTTCGAAAGGAAATGCCTCTGAGCTATATTAACATGTTAATGTGATATTTCTGCCCAGCAATTGTGTGAAAACACATTTGAAGCATCTGCCTTTCAGCATCTCAAGATCGAAACATAGCCTGTAGTGAACTGAGATGGAAATGAGAGGACAGAATGCGCAGTTGAACACATGATGCATCCACCATAGTAACGTGTATGTATCTGTATGTGTATAAATGTGTGTGTTGGGGCTTCGATGTACTTGACCTTGGCTGCTATAGGACATTTTGGTTCATCAGGAAAGATGATTGTTTCCTTTAAAAGATATTAGGAGGACTATGTCTAAAGGAAACTGACATGGCTCCCTGCATCCCTGATGGTTTCCACTCCGTTTCTTTTATAGCCGTTCAATAGGTAAGGGAATAGTGTCCCACCACAGTATTTATACATTAGGAAGGTCTCCCTCTCCAGAAACAAGAGAAGGACAGTGATTGGCCCCAGAGAATAATATCTCTCATGTCTACATTGGCGTGTCACCCTTTATCAATAATCACCTTGGCGTGCTGCTCCTGTTGGAGGGAGGCTGACCTCTGTGGTGATGAGGGTACGTGGACAGTGGTCATCCGTTACCACACGGTCCATACTCCGCCCTGTGTAATATTCACAGATGGGGAGAGTGGGGGTACATGGACACCATTACTGATGTCCATACTGGGATCAGAATGGGTTCGCGTGCAGTTCGATGCTCTCGTGGCTCTGTTAACCCATCTCAGATCTGTTTCTCCCACCATATGCCTGCTACGATAGATTTTTTTTTTTTTTTTGTGCTTTTAATGATGCTTTAAAAAAAACAACAAGTACAAGCAAGAGAGCGGGGACACTCAAGCCTGTGTATTTGTTCTAAAATGCATTCCTTAAAGCCATTATCTGATTGCAGTACATTTACATCGGATCATTTTGTTATTCTTCGAAGCGGTTTAATGCCACAACATGCGTATGAATGAGTAGCTACATCTCGGAAAGGAGGAGGAGTGAGGAAGCTGTGCATCCATTCTACAAAGCAATAGCCCTCCTCTTCTAATGCGATGTGACACTGAATACTACACACAGAGAAACAAGTAACCTCAAATTGGGTTATTCCTCCTACCTGCCAGTAATCCACTTGATAAGCACTATACATGTAGATTTCTGGGGAGGAGAGAAATCAGATTACCCTGAGCTGAACTGGGATTTTCAGTCTAAATTGGCTGTTGTTCCGCAGGTCTCTCATTCTATCAGGATGAATGAGGGGAAATAAATGATTTGACTTTGCACCAGATAAATAGTCCACGCAGGAGTACACACTAAGGTAAAGAAAACAATGCAAGGGTGATTGAACTTAGAGATACAACACATATATGTATATTACACAAAAATACAAGCGAGGAAACCTTGAGATCATAACAGATTGTTCAGTTTAGAAAAAGAACAAGAAATAAAATAATACTTTTGGAATAAACGCCGCATAAAAACATTAGAGTCCTAAATACACGATGTATACGGGAATGCAAATATGTGTGCTTTGCTCTTTGTAATAAGCAAGTAATACAGATTTATGTGCATTACTAAAGTATTGTTGTCACTTTAAATCTGGTAGCTGCAAAAAGCTTTGTTAACTGTTAATAAATGCATAGTAAACTATGTGCTGATTTTAATAAAGCAGTTAAAAAAAAAAAAAAAAAGCAGTAAAGGTTTAACAATGAGGTTGGTTTGTTAAATCCATTAACTGCTTGCAATGCTATTATAAATGTTTATTTAAAAAAAAAAAAAAACCTCTACAGTCTATAAACTGGTTACAAGTATCTTACAAGTGCATACAAAATATCTTACAATGTAGAAATTATTGTGTCGATGATGCTATTATCAGTATTTTTATATTCTTATTCAGATGTAATAATAAAAATCTTGCAAGAGCATTACTACCTATTAACTAATGTTATGACAAACACCGTCATATAAAATGTTATTGGTATTTTATATGATTAAATCATTAAAGCGTTCGCCGTAGAAGAAAATCCTAAATATGAGGTTCAAGCACTAAGCCGTACCTGCTGCTGAGACTCACTTAACCACACAAAAAAGCTTATGAATGGCATTTCCTGCAACGCTATGAAAACACCAAAGAAAAATTAAGTTTATTTAAAGATCGTACAGGCCTTGCGACGTTGATAAACATTAAATTATGACTTTTACTTATTTGTTTTTGGTTAATAACAGTGAATTCAATTGTCTGTGTGAGCACAGCTTGAGAACAGTGGAACATTCAAACATTCATGCAGACTTGGATGTAACGTCTCAGCATGATTTATGTCCTAAACACCATTTTCTTGCATTGCAAATAGCCGGAGTCTCAGCCTCTCCTCTCCTGTTTTTGTATTTTCTAACATGACACATGAATCCCCGGTGGCCCTGGAAATCAGACAACCCAGGTGCAACACTAATATCCTCCCAGTATCCAAACATTTCCTTTAAAAGTAACTGGCACATTGGGGCCCATAAATTAGAGCTGAACGCTGCTCAAGATGTCTGGCTTCCAATAAGACCGTACCCAGAGCAATAAACTTTGACATTGCTGCTTGAAAAATGCCTGCCCTTTTTCATTGTCAAGTGTTACAAATTGATGAAATGAGTTCATCGATGTTCCCTGGTCATTATCTCTCCAGTGGCACTTTGTTTTACAGACAGTGGGAAAAGGGACAGTGCAGATTAGAGGCCCAGGCACAGTTTATCAAACAAAATCTAATATCATCCATAAGAGAGGAATCTGGAAATCAATACTTCATTACTAAATTGTTAGTGGGGATGAAGAGTAATTGTGTGAGTTCAGAGATGTGTCTCGGCGGCCGGGGCATAGGAAGTTCAATGTCACCCGGGAAGTGATAAGTAAAGGCACTGATGGGAAGAAACATTTCTGTAATGGGGGGTGCTGGAGGAGGGCAGTGGCCTGAGCACAGAACAGACAATAGACACTGGTTTGCCATTGATTGGTCCAGCTATAAAGATGGAATGGTTCAAAGAGCCAGAGAGAAACGAGGGAGAGACGGAATGAAAGAGGAAAAGGGACATAGAGTGAGCAAGCACCACCTTCTGAATTTACCCTTGTCTCATCACCAGTTTTTGTGCAATGCGTAAAGTCTTCTTCTGTGGTCACTCACTCTGATCAATGGTCGAGTAAATTTGCATCCTGACAGAGATAAGTGCAATGATAAAACAGTTTCTCTGCAAAAATGGAAGAGCGCTTGATGACACAGCCATTACCGTTGGCTGAAGGTTTGTCTTTGAAATGGCTTCGTGCTAATGAACGTTAATAAATAACTCCGACGATTAATCATAGTCATCGCTGCATGTTCCATAATGTTTACAGTACAGTGTGTCCGGTTTTATCTGTGATGTGTGAGACCCGTCTAGCTCCTCTTTGTTCACGCTGTGTGTGAGGTCACGTCAGTGCAATGAGCGCATCACCCCGGTGCATCCTGGCACAGCCTCATCCCTCTAAAAGCTTATGTGTGGAGTCCCTCTGACCTGTTCCCCTGCCTCGCCATGTTCAGCCATGCAAATCAGAGTGCCTTCAATTTCAACATTCATAAGCGGAACCTGCAGCCTGTGTTTAGAGCCGGTGGGAGCTTTAAGGGGGCACATTGTCGACTGATGTAAAACAGTGGTACTTTTGGTAAAAGGGCAGCCATGGCTTTGTCCTGTGCTTAAACCAAACGTAATGGAAGAAATATTCCCCCGTCCTTTACTTTTAAAACACTCTCCTGTACATCCTACGTTAAAGGTTAAGTGTGTAATCTTTAATAGCGTCTAGAGGTAAGTTAATAGCTTTCAATTAACTGAATACCCCTCACCTCACTTTCCCCTAAAGTGGCCACTAAAAACGTAAAATGAACCGTATTTCAGCCAATTTTTAGTTTGTTCGTTCTGGACTTTTTTAGTGAAAATGATATAAAAAATAATTTAAATTGGGAGGTTTGTAGTCGGGAGATTACATTTTGGATGTCAATTTTGGTGCCAAGAATGATTCTATTTAAACAGAAAGAATGAGCTGGGAAAGTGTGAGCGAGCTAATATTAAATGCTTAGGGAAAAAATTTTAAACACAATATTTTATGAAAATTTTTGCTTTATAAAATCATTTGGTCTTGTTAATGACTCTTATTGACAGTCGAGTACAGTTTGAGTCATAAACAGAAGCTGTTGTCAGTCAGGTCTGAAAAATCCTATATTAGCCCCAAAATCTTATAGACCAAGGACATGAGACCAGAACGACTTAGTCCAGTTTAACAGAAGTCAACAGATCCAGGCCTTTTACAGGAGGCGACATCTAGCACATATCAAAGGTATTACACTTTAAGATGCATCTGCACTGGCTTCACTTTCAGGTTGTGGTTGGTGTCCCAGTTTTTAGTACTGTCTTTAGCCCACTTGGCCCCAGTACCTGAGGCAGCCACAGTGCAGTCTGTGTTACCATGGCAATGCTAGTGATGCTTGGAGTAATATTCACATTCTATGCATCCATGTGACTCAAAGAACATCAGCTAAAAACTTAAACAAAGGCAACTGAGACAATAGAACACAAACCAAACAACATATCTCTCTCTCTCTCTCTCTCTCTCTCTCTCTCTCTCTCTCTCTCTCTCTCTCTCTCTCTCTCTCTCTCTCTCTCTCTATGTGCCAAGTGTGAAATAAATGGACACAAAATTGATGCTTTATAGACATTTGAAATTTTGCCCATTATAAGTAAATGGGAAGATTTTAAACAATCATAAAAAATGGGAACTTTGATCTACTTTTCCCAAAATGTAACCACATTTATTCTGGGTCACTGGCAATCTATAAACTCAATTTGGTATTAATTCAACCAATAGTTTTGCAGCTGCAAACGTGAAATTTCGCTCATTACAAGTAAACACACACACACACAAAAGAAGTAAAATTTCATTAAAAATTTGAACTTTGACCTACATGTAACCACATCTATTCTGGGTCACTGGCAGAGTCTATAAACCCAATTTAGTATGAATCCAACCAATAGTTTTACTGCTACAGACATGTGAAATTTTGCCCATTGTAAGTAAATGGGGAAAAAAAAGATTTAAAAAAATTCATAAAAAAAAAAAAAAATAGACTTTGACCTACTGTTTCCAAAATATAATCAGATCTATCTTGGGTCACTGGCAATTTATAAACCCAATTTGTTTTGAATTCAACCAATAGTTTTGCTGCTGAAGTGTAAACAAAGAAACAATAGAAATATACAAAGAACAAACCAAGAATAATACCCCTTGCCTCCCCTTCAAAGGCTGGGGTAATAATTTCATAAAACAACAGACCAATGCAACCACCTTTGCAGTGCTGAATTAAAACTAAGCAGATGCAACAGTACAAATCTATTTCTCTACCACTAAAATTCACTGAACAAGACAAAGAGCAAAAACAAAGGTCACATTATGAAGCGATGATCATGAATTTGATCTTACCTTTGCTGTTTTCTGATCAAAATGTGGTTTAAATGACTTAAGCTTCTTCTATTGCCTACTCCATTGTTTTGTGTTACGTTGAAATTATTCCCACTGGAAACAAATGGCTCAGGGCTTTTTAAGAGGGCTCTGGTTCATATCCCAGCATAGTTTGCGTTGGTAATGCACCTTAATGCTGGATACGCCCGCTATAAATACAAGAAGATTGAGAAGATTAGTCCGCTGATGTGTGAAAAAGCAACAGTAGTCATTTCTCATTGCTTGCAACTTTACACCAAATGTTGTAAATATGTGAATAATCCCAGAACTTTGCTGTCGGTCCATCTGTCACATGTTTTCTTCTCTAACTCCATGGTAATGTGTTGAAATATAGTCAAAAATTATATATAGCTTCAGCTTTAAAAAAAAATAAAAAATACTGCAAATACTGACTAATCAGAAATGTTCAGTGCTACAAGCCCAGAAAGTGCAACCCCTGAGCAGGAACATTTTGGGGCATAATATAAAGTCCCCAGAACTAAATTTAGAAACCAGTCCTCCAAAAGTTCCTGAGGAGAGTGGAAATGTGGATAAACTCTGCTCAACTTACTGGTGTTTAATATGAACAGTGATTACAATGGAATCTGCATCAACATTTAAGGAAGAAACATCAGTAAAAAGGATAAGAAAAACATTGATAGTGATGGTTATGAAATGCAGATTGTGTCAGCAGATAAACACTATAAACAGTCAAATACCGAGAGAGAAAAAATAAAAAAAAAAGCCTTAATGCAGATCTGACAGTTCAGCAGGAAAAAACCAGAAAAAAAGTGATGTGGTCAGATGCATTATCCTTCTTATTCTGCACAAATGTTCAAGTGCATGTGTGGATGTGAACACCAACAGGCCTGAATGTTTGACCCCTACAGAGACGGGATCTAGTAGCACATTTACGCCATTGGGAGCATTTTGTCGAATGGTTTGGGTCCACTTGTCCCCTTCCAAGTAAAGGTCACTGCAAATCAATACAAAGCTGTTTGGAGTGATAACCTTTGTCCTGTGATGAAACACTGCTGTCCTGATGAGAGTGGTTTCCTCAAGGATGTCAGTGTCCACATCCATCGGACACAAGGGTTCACTGAATGGTTTAATGAGTAGGAAAATAATGTGAATCATAAAGTATGACCTTCATAGTCACCACATCTCAACCCAACTGGGCACCTATGGGAGATTTTGGACGATATATTAGATATTCTTGTCTCCGATTAGCATCAAAACACCACATGAAAGAATATCATTCTGGGGGAATAGTGTCCAGTGAAGTCCGCACACTTGAAACTGTTCTGTGGATTATGGTGGCCCGATAAATTCATTTTAATTGTTTAATTGTAATTTAAGTTTGGTCACCTGTCTGTAGCTGTTTGACAAAAAAAATATTTGTTCAGGTTGCACATCCAAGTATTTATTATTATTATTATTATTATTATTATTATTAGTAGTAGTAGTAGTATCATTATTATTAGTATTGGTATTAGCATTATTATTGAATAATACTGTCCCTCTGCAATTCTGAAAAGCTCTGAATGTTTCCATGCAAATAAAAAATACTACACAATAACAATAATTGATGGAAATGAATAACGGTTGTAACATTACATAAACCCTTGTTATCATTCACAATATTCAGTGTTGTTCACACTCGTGTTAATTTGAAGGCTGTGTTTGAGTCTGTGTTTTACTGCAGGTCACTCTTTTCTAAGAGAATAATCAGTGCATTTCCATAAATGTACATATATATTTATAGAAGAAGCAAAATATGAAAAAAAAAAAAAATCTGAATTTCACACTCACTCATTCACTGGTTTTAGCATTTTTGCAAGATTGAAAATGTAGCAAACTTAGCATTTCCACCTCACAGCTAGAAGGTTGTGGGTTCAATTCTCACTTAATCCGGAGCATTTTTGTGTTGAATTTACCTGTTCTCTGTAGTTTCCTCTGTCATTAAATACAGCTACATTTCTCTGCTGGTATCCCTGCCCTGCTGTTGAAGATCTGGGGTTGGACCCTGAGCATCTGCAACGGAAGCTGACTGTTCCTAATGTGTACTATCTGCTAATGCTAATGCTAATGCTAATGCTAGGTACCGTGCCGTTAAGGTGACAAAATGCAGACGGGCGAAATAAAGTGAGTTAACCTTAATGGCAAGAGACATCCCTATTTGAATTGTGCCATCATTTACATCAGTTTTATCAGTTAAATGTATAATTTTACAATCTGAGACAGTCATAGTTTGAGGGAATAAAAGTAGTGAATAGACCTAGTTTGTGTAAAAAAAAAAAAAAAAAAAATGTATATTTTGTTGCACATGATCGCACATGTCACCAACACTAAAATGGCCTCTGCCTTAGTATATTTTACCTCAGTCTTCAAGAAGGAGGTGAAAAAGTATTAAAAAGATTAAATGTACGACAGAATCTGAGCAGGTGGTGAAGAAAGATCACTTCTGGTCACACAACCCATCCCAGGTTATTCACTCCAAAGCAGTTTATGGAAACACATATGATTTGCATTTTAGCTTTTTAATGACTTTCCAAATTTACTTCCAATTTGTTTGACAATTTATGGAAACACAGCTAACAACTAATATGTTGTTGCAGAGAAATTGGGACACTCAAGAGCAAACATAAACATCCTGTCTTTGGATTTTCCCTGAGACATCGTTGACCTCTACACAGAAATCAGTCTTCATTTTTAGAGTACGCTACGATCCGCTCACACAGTGGACATAATGCAAATTCCCAAACCATGTTACACATTGCACCTTTAATAAAATCAAAAGTAATGAAAATTGCACCGTAGCTTTTATTGTTGCTTTATTTGTTGCGACAGAAAACCCTGCACCCAAGACATTTTACACAATGAGTTTTGAAATGAAGATAAAATAGGAAAAAAAACAAGCTGAAAACTGTTATTTAAATCTTCATCATCGACTAAGAGTCTCAGCATCAGGGACGTAGTCTTATATTCCTACTCTTCTCATTTGAGGCATGTATAAATATCCACCACTGCAAATTCTACAGATGGAGTGCTTTTCTAATTAACAAAAACACCACCTTGCTTACACATCAAAAACTAGTGGCGAAGTGATATAACAAGCTGCTGGAAATCAGATCCTCTCATTTCATTACATGTTTGAATGTTCAGCAAGTACACTGCTCCATTTTAAAAGAACCTTTCCCGGTTGTTGACAGAGATAAACATTTTTTTATCGCAGGCTTTGACGTCGGTGAAGTGAAGTTGACAGTCCAGTAACAGGGGCCGTTTGCTAATGATTTTTGAGCAGCCCCCAACTGAGTCCTAAATGTCTGCAATATCCATAAACAACTCTATACTGTCCAATTAGGCAGACAGAGATGTACTGGGCTGTCAGACAGATTTGCATGGCTAAGCACCTGAGATCCAGAGGATGATGAGGGGGATGGTTCACCGGCCAGGGAGAGAATGTGCACAATGGATGACTTTCATTACAGCATTACCGCTTTACATACACACTCATCCAATTACTGCCTGGATTAATTGATCATCGTACCTTTCTTTTCCCAGCACCAGAGCCGGCGCTGGCGTATTTTTTCTCCCTTCTGTACCAACTACACGACCCGCTGCTTTCATTCCTTCTGCTCTATAGCTCCTGTCCCAGGTTTACAGCCAAAGCTCTTAATAAAAAAAAAAAAAAAAAAAAGTCTGAGGGGACATTTCGAAGAAGAGGGTGGGGGGTTGGAAGGGATTGTTAGAGAAAACCGTCATTGGCCACCACTGTGAGGACGGCCATTTGCAGGATCGCATACATTGGGAATAATTAGAATTTATGTGTGCTCGTCAATCCCGCCTCATCCCCTTCTCTGCTGTAGACCCATCAGTGGTCAGAAGGGTTCACCGGAGCATGACTCATCCCTGAGTGCGTTTGATCACGATGAATTATGCCTTTTAGATTCATTATGGCACTTTATTTCTCCTCTCTGTCCTCCTCCCTTGTCCGTTCAGCACCGGGAATGAAATGTACAAGACAGGGTACATATTTTATTGTATGCATGCTGTCATGCACGCACACTTAGGGAAAAGAGGTAGGCACTAGTGGTTTAACTTAGCTACCCTATATAATACATTTCCCCAATTTTTTTTTTTCTTTCTGAGAGGCAGTGCAAAGCGTAATGCAGAAAAGCAGCCATAAAAAGGGCGAGCGTTTTTTGAGAATATTTGTAACGAGGCCGACGACAAAGATTTGTTGCAGCCATCTTGCAGATCATTTGAAAGAGCGCAACTGGAAGACTTCAAATGTGGCATCATGAAACCACTTTAATATGACAAAAATCTAATTGAACTCACGCTGTTTGGTGTACAGGACTATGACAAGTGCTAATGGGATCATTTAAGATCATTTAAAATACAAACGAGTCTTCGCTTTCTGTTCATTAATTACTGCTAATTATACGAACAGCTAGCCTTGTCGGGGCAGTGCATTTGGCTGTCTCTGAGTTGTGAACATCAGGTCTGAACTAGAGGATGTCCCGTTTTTCTTGTGGATGACTGGTTGATAATGTGTGGTGATGAACGGATTAATAAATATCGCTACGTTAGACGCACACAGGTTATATTCTGTGGAAAGCAGTGAGAAATGACTAATAATTAAAGACGTGATTAAGTAGTGTTCGCAAATCAGAAAAAAAAGTATTATCACACAAGTCCATTTTTGAAATACAATTGAACATTAAGGCTTTTTTAGATTTCCTGAGAATGAATCCACAACATCATTTAGAGTGAGCAGATTGCATCAACTCATTTCTGCATTTTTAATTGTTTTTTTTTCTACTTGCATGGCCCCATTTCCCTCCAGGGACATAGCCCAGTCTAACACAGAGGTTACTAATCTCTGATGCAAGCAAGCTGCTAGATTTCAGATCATGTCAAGTCTTTCTCTGTTAGCGTTTCCAGCTTGGTTAATAATGTAGTTACCTATCCTCGTTCATTTATGCATGCTAACATTACCTATCCGGATGAAAAAAAAAAAAAAAAAAAGTGATATCTGTAGTAATTACCATTACCAAGCGGTCAATCTTTTTTTTTTCAACTGTTGTTTTCAGGCTCTGTTCAGAGCTTCATCAGTAATCAAGGGTTAATTTCACACCTCAGTGGATTGCCTGCCTTAATCTGTATTCAATGTAATTAAATCTGTCCAATAAAGTGAGCTCTTTCCCTTTTTGTTCTCTCCCATCTCCTACTCTTTTTTTTTTTTTTATTGTTTTACACTCATCACATCTCATCGGCTGAACTACAGGCCATCCAGACTCGCTTGACAGGCAGAATCTATCCCTAAAATTAAAACATTCCTGACCGAGATTGTAAGAGGGAAAAGAAGGGAGGGAGGGAGGGTGGAGGGAAAGAAAGGAAAAACGAAAGAGAGAGCGAGGCATTTCTGAGCTTGATCCTGTTTGGAGAGGAAAAGGAAAGGAAACTGACACATCCAGTGTCTATTTTACTTTCTTTCTTTCTTTTTTTTTTTTCATTTCAGCACAAAGGAATGTGAAGATTTGACCCTGTCAATCAGGCCTCTTGACAAGTTTAATCACGGTGTGCCCTCTGCAAAATCACGGCTAAATAGGAATGCAAATAATAGAGCACTGGGGCCTCTTATAAATGGTAATCAAGAGGACTAATCAACTGACAGGTCCGCAGATCGGGCTCGCTCAAGGAGTCACTCAAACTTTTTTTTTTTCCATTTAATTTCAAAACCTATGACAGTTTTAGACACATTAACCTGAAACATTAATATGGTTTAAATCAATTGCATCTGTCCTGTTTTGTTTCGCTGCTGTATGCGTATGTAACATCTGATTTATGTATTTTATGTTCCAGACTATTTATTATTTTAACTTTTTCCCTGTGTGGAATAGGAGACGAAAGGTTATATTTAAACCTTGTAAAGGGTATTTTTCTTTTCAAGTTAGACCAGCTGCCTGTTTCTGAACAATGTAAATGAGTCTTGCCAATCTTGTCTTCCTCTGTGATATGCCACAAAAGTCAAGGGCTCCATGAAGACTTTGAAATGTTGATTCGGCTGAGACTATGGTGACTTCCCTTTGCACCTTTAAAAATACAAGTGATCTAAGTTTTATGTGCGCTTGAAAGTTGAGAAGGTTGCCTTTCTCTCCCCCAATTGTCAAAAATGTCAACGCTAAATATGAAATTCTGTCTTGCCATGACTGCATCAAAAGTCAGGGTACTTTTTAAGTCCATAAGATCAGTAACATGGTACAAATCCCACTACATTTTCATAGGTCTACTGGGCTGAATTCACCCCATCTGAAATCATTCCTTTAAGTCAAGTAATCACTTAGATTTTCATCCTTTATTTGCAAAGCGCACGCAATATTAAGATCCAGGCCCAGAAATATTCTTTGTGAAATACTGCAGTTGCTTTTATGTTTCTGAATCTATAATTCATTTATTTAGAAAACCTTATATTCAGAAGGGGTAAATTGGATTTGCCTCGCCATAATTATACATAATTTTAAATGGTTTGGTTTGTCACTGGGAATAAAAGGGGTTATATGGCACGTCAGCTGGATCTAACATTTTAAAGACTACACTTCTCTGCTCGCTAATGATGGTTTACAGGCCAATTCTCTGGGGGCAGTCTGAGTGCTTCCAAGATATCACATCTTCACAGGCAATCCACATAACTTAGTCTGGCAATGCCAAAGGGAGGTTTAAAGACAAGCCAAAAGCGTGAGTAAGAGACATGTCAGAAACAGTACCATATATAAATCTCTGCAAACAAAACATTGCAAAATCAAATCCTCTTTCACCTTGTCTCTCCTTCTCTAGTTCTTTCCTTTTTTTTTGTTTTTTTTTTTTTAAGACAAGATGGTTAATTTCAGCACTAATGGGAACGTTTTGAAGCTTCAGTGTAAATCCAACGCCTTTTATTTCTTACAGTCTGAAGCATTCTTGTGGTAATGTTTATCCACTGAGGCGCATCCATACGTCGCGCCCATTTAACGTGAATATAAAAAAAAAAAAAAAAAAAAATCCATCACTGATATTTACCCTGTGTTGGATTATAGTTCAGTAACATTCAGCCGCCTGCCTTACCTGCAGTGGAAGATCAACATCCAAACAATGGAGCAGCCGAGACCAGACATCATTAGGCTTCTTAACACCTCACAAGACACAGACAGACTGACATCCAGCCAATTTGGCCATGAGCTGAGATAGCTACTAGTAGTCTGCAACCTCACTATGGACTAATGATGGTCTAAGCCTGTCTTGGCCCTTCACAGGCCTGTTTGATCAGGTACAGTGTGACATGAAGTTCACTATACATTCAGCAGTATTTATCTGGTTGAATTCCATCATGAGTTCGGTAGATGATCAAATAAAAGTGAGGTATATGAGCCATACACTAGCTGTCATCTGTCACTTATCTGGCTTTATATGTCGCGGAAGACATGTTGATGTGTCGCAGACCGAATTAAAAATCAGACAACTCATTTAAATATGTAAATATGCTTTCATTAAGCTGTATAAGCAACAATTGCCATGCATTTTAATTAAAAATAAATTCAGAGATTATTTGACACTGGATAGACCATCTCCTCAAGACAGCAGGCAGCTGGATGGATGGTTTAAAGGAAAAAAAAAAATATAAGGATGCAATGATGCACAGTATTTATAGCATCCAGATAACACTAGGTAGGAAATTGACAGGCCCACCTAATGATGCTCCTCAAAGTGGCATGGATGCAGACGAGTGGACCTCTTCAAATGGGAGGCCAATCCCTGCTGACACAGGGGATAATAGCCCAGCATTGAGCCCATTGTCTGGGCACCCCACACCATGGCATTTGGAACTGAGTGGCCCCTGTTCCTGTGGACAAATGATCCACACTCTGCCAGGGAATGTCAGCCATCACATCTCTCAGTCAGTCCATTCACAAGAGAGATGATGGCAGAGGCCACTTTCTCTTAACCCTATTAGTTTATGAATAATTAGAGTGGCAGCACAGGATAGGAAAAATAATTTAATGATCTATCTATCTATCTATCTATCTATCTATCTATCTATCTATCTATCTATCTATCTATCTATCTATCTAT
>JAPTYQ010000028.1:7713794-7759542 GCA_029814465.1 Ostorhinchus cyanosoma | reverse complement strand
GAGTCATTTTTATTAGCTATCCTGTTTGTCGCTTTATGTGTCAGTTTCCAGACAAAAATGTTCATGAGCAAAATCTTCAATATTCCAAACACTGAATGAGGAAGTCGCACGATGAATTATCCAGTGAGTCAAAACTGCAGCTGTCAAATGTCAACCTTTTCATTTATCACACAGATCCTCTATATATGCTAGGGCATGTTTTCAGATGCTTATTTACAGCCTATTTGTGGATTACTCAACACAGAGTCCCCATTACATGCGTTGCTCATGTTATTACCTCCATATAAAAGCCTTCTAATAAGCCTAGGTGTCACCCCCCGTCTGTTGAGTCTGGCCTTTTGCATTTGTTCTGTGAGTCCAGAGATGCTTGGGAGGCACAAGCAGCCAGTCGGCAAGAATTAGAGCAGCGTCCATGATTGTGCTGACGTCTGCAAGGGGGCTAGGCTGGAGATTAAGCCCAATAAAAATGTGTGATTTGTTGCTTTCATATTTGGAAGATGTCAGCTTCAATTTGAGCTAGCACGCTGCCTTGAGGCAGGCTGGGTGACAAATATGAAGGATGCACTGATGAACTGCTGGCAATCAAGTGTTAGTTCTCTCATTCACTATATGATGGCAATGAAAACCTCCACACATTGTTGCACAGAGGATTATCTACAGCTTTTTGTGGTTAATGGTATATATTTATAATATAACATCATATATCAGCCACAAAAAAGAAGGAGACTTTATTTATCTGGGTGGTGATTTAGCTTGTTCTGTTATAAGTGATGTATGCTGAAAATTTACCATATGCTTAAAATGATTTGATTTGTTACAAGAAACGAGCGAAGCCTTCGATATTAATCACTTCTCAGCTCTCTGATAAAACTTAAAATTAAACTATGAATGTAATTAACCGGACTAAAAAGGTATAGCTGTATTCTATATATGTAGAGAATAATAAACGGGTAAACAATTGAGCTTTTTATTCAACTCCTCTATGTGCAAATGTTTAAAAAAAAAAAAAAGTCAGAAAATTATGAGGAGTTAAAAATCTTCTGACTGTTTAAGATTCTGGAAGTTTGAAAATACCTCATGCATTATAAGTGAAGCACTACCCCGAGTTCCCTGAGTTTAATCCTTTTTGCAAGTGCTTCATCAACCTTCAGCTTTTTTGACAAGACAGAAGTTTCAGCATGTATGATTAATAAGATACAAATGTGCAACTGATATTTGATAAATGACTTTGGTTTCATATTCATGATGTACAATGAATATGCAGCACCAGGGGCTTAGGCCTACTTGATTGATCAAATGTATTCCATTCATCACTTATTTTGCTTAATTAGCATATTTGAAGCAACACCATTAACAGTGGAGGACTATGGGCTATTTGGGAGATATGATGTATGGAAAAGAGCAGACATACATGCGTTCTTCTTTGTCTGGAGAGCTCACGTTCTCAGGAGGGGGGGGATTTACTCTAAAAGAATGGAAAAAGCAGATTTTACACTTTCAGATAAAGCATTAAGCTACATCTTTTTTTTTTCTTTTCAATTTACTTTTATATTCAATGTATTTGCTCCTCTTTTTCTTAATAAGATATATATCCGCAATAGTCCAATGCAGGTAAAAGGACAATGAAATGTTCTGATATCTCCGTGAGAAGAAATAGAGAGATGTAATGCTCTTTGTGGGATATTTATCAGAGGGATGTAATAACCTGAGGACTTTGGGGAGAATAAATGGCAGAAAAGGGAGTTAGGATGTGGGTCATTATAGCTATAAGTTCTAAAGCCCTTCATTAAACACATGAGCTAGTCATTACCCTGCTGCTGTGTGATGAACATTTTGAACCCTCCTTCCCCCTCCTCTGGTTTACAGGCCAGATGATGCAGAGAATCCATGCTTGTCTAGCACAGGGCGAAGCAAAGTCAGGCGCAGTGTAAATGTTTTGTGTGTATCCAAGCAGGAAAATTCTGATGCACATTTGCCCTATTACAGCACATCAGCATCAAGGAAACGCACGCTAGTGCAAGCAAGGAGCGTACACTTATCATTATTTGATAGCATGTTTAATGACAGATTGACAAAGGATTTGCAAATGTGAGCTGGCATCAATTTTGCTTAGGTCGGGTTTCACTGTGTCTGCAATGCAAGTGTATTTATGTGCATAATTAGATTTTTTTTCAACTCAGCCATTAGTGCTGTTTTAGAATGCAACTACAAGCTGAGACAAATAAAATCACAGCTGATGTTTGGAGTCGTTCACACAATGGGAATGTAAATCTTTATTGGTTAAATCTATAACTATTTGAAAATGATTTCTTGAAGGTAAATCAGTGACACTAATAACAATGTGAGGTATAATTTTGGAACAGCTTAGAAGGGATTAATTGAAGAGAAAAGGGACTCAGGTGTATCTGCATCCATTAGGCTAAAATTATGAACTTATCACACCCAAGGAGCACCGTTTTTATTGCTGCGTCATCGCCCGGCGCACTGAAACGACGCGCATTGTATTTCATATAAACTGCTACCGCGCGCTTTATCCATCATTATCAGTTAAAAACCAAAATTGTGTCGTCTCTGCATGTGTGTGTGTGTGTATGTGTGTGTATGTGTGTGTAATTGCAGGAGGCTGACTGTGTTCTGTAATTAGCCATGACATGTTAGATATACGGTGCGATTAACTGTGTTAATATGCAAACATCCAAAATGAATTAATAAAAAGCACCCAAAGAATTATGGGTTTATTTCATCTAATTACCTGTGATGCGTTACCTGAAGAATATCCGTATTTAATAACTCATGTATTCATATTAGAGCGCCTAATGTTTATTTAAAAACTGGGAGTAGCTGATACATATTTCCATTTCTATCCTCTACATTTTATGCACCGTTAAATGATTGGTGATTGCGTGATAAGACTCTTATTAAGCCACTGTTTGCGTTTAAATTTACACTAGTCATATAGAATTTTTGTGTACTAACAATAAATCCAGCAGACTTTGACTTATTAGACCAAATTATGGTCTGAGACGACTAATTTCCTTCTGCGATTACACTGATGATAGCATTTTTCTTTAGTTAGCCTTGGGTGAAACTCTGCTAGGTTGTGCTGAATCCTCAAAATGTACTTGTGTCAAACAGTATATATGCTTTGAATAATGATTTGTATGTGCATATAGGAAATTGCTAGGGTTAAATCAATGTTCAATAAAAGCTTATATGAATTGGGAGTTGCTCCTTTTGTTTGTAAAATTGCAATTAATAAACAAATAGTCGTTTGGGTTTTTTTTTTGTTGTTGTTGTTGGTGTTTTTTTTTTTTTTTTCTTCCTGCAAAGCCTTCTGCTGCAGCTTAAGAACAATGCTTGCTCCAATTTAGAATAAGTTGCTGCTCTAAAACATAATGGCCCTACAGACAAATCAGAGATCCTTCGGTGAAGAAAGGCACTAAATAATTTATAGCTTTAATCTGCTCACTGAGGTGTGTGGTCTTGACAGTAATTATAAATGCAGGGAGAAATTATAGCTGAATACTTTAACTGCATTAGGAGTCATCTGATGAACAACGTGATTGCCTGCTCATTTCCAACAATAGGGGGCAAGTTGGTGTCACAGCATTCAAATCACCACAGTGCCCATGTGCTTTTTCCCATTTACCATCAAATGTCAGTAGCCTGTTATAAAATAGGGATTTGATGGGTGGAGGTAATTGAGGACTTGATTGCTTGAAAAGAGATGAATTGCATAAAATGTTTATGAATTTAGAAGGCAATTATTTTTAATAGCCTTGAAATAATAGAGCTGGAGGAAATATGTTTAATTGTTATGATACCATCTTGCAGCAACAGCAGCAGCAGCAGCATTCACAGGAAAGCAATAAAGTCTGACAAGAAGATATATCTTTGACTTGTATCTAAAAGTCATAAGGTACAAAAAAAAAAATTTGAGAAGGTAGTCTTTTGTTTTACCGACGCTTTAGTTTATAACACTGAATTAAGCGCTTTATAACGTGTGGAAAGTGTAGAGTATAATGTATCAGTTCAGGCGTTTCAGCGTGATCAGTGTAAAACAATTTTAGAAACATATCTGCTTCTATCTTTATTACCCTTAATGATGAAAGAGACGTCTTGGAAGAAAAGAATACAAGCTGTTATCAAATGTTAACTCTTTATTTGAATAAGTAAAAAAAGGTGCAGGTATCACAGGTATCATCTGTCTTGCTGTTATCCTTGTTGCATGAAACGCACTGTTTTTTTTTTTTCTTTTCTTCTAAAATATGTTTACATGTGAAATATCCTTGTTTCCAAACTGTCTAATTATTTTTGAGTCATGTACAGAATCTGAATCTAAACTGGTGATTAAACATTTATTAAAGTGCTTTTTTTTTTTTCTCTTCTATCATTGCAACACAAAACATCTTTACATAGCAATACACTGTACAGTTCTGCATGTGTGTTATCGTGTGTTGGGCTATTTGTTTTCACAGCTGCACATTTATGCAGGTGTACTGTATCACAGAAGATGTAAAGTACAATTAGTTCATTATTTTGTTTTTGAAATACAATTGAAACTTGACATATCATACAAATAAATAGTAGTCATAGCCAGGGCTATTGCATGCAAACATCAGCAATTATGTTTCTTCAAGCAGTAATACATTTCATTACTGGTGATGCATTTGAGCAGGGTGCAAAAGTATCTCTTAGTGTTTCCTTATACAATTTCTAACCAGTGTGTCTTTGCTGTACTCCATGAAATGTCTTAAATGTCATAATGATGCACACTACACAACGCTAATTGAAAAATGGTTGAAATATCTGACCCGTGTATTAAAATAAAAAAGGAAGAAAAAGGGAAAAAAGTGACAATAATATGAAAAAAAACTACTCCTTGTCCATTTCCACATATTGTGAATGGTTGTCCGGGGATTTGCTGTGAGTTTTACTCAAATGGAGTTTGACTGCGTGATTGCTCGCAAATGTCCGACAGCAGAGCTTACATTTGAACTTTGAGTCAATGTCCTCGTCTGTGACCAGAGCTTCTGTGGCTCTGACACTGAGGGCCTTCGACAGTTCTGGCTCCTCTACCTTTGTCTGGTGCTCTACTGGCATTTTGCACATGTCTTTGATTTGGAACCCGAGATGGGATTCCAGATGGGAAATGAATGCGGTCGGTGACCTAAACTGGGACGCACAGTCATTGCAGTAGAACACTGGGTGGCCCGTGTCCATGTTCTTCAGAAATTTGGTCCCTCCAGTTTTCCGCAGCTGGTATTTTACATTTGCTAACCAATGGCTTATGGTGGTCATGGACAATCCAGTGAACTTAGAGATGTGCATCCGTTCCTGAGGGCCGAGATCTGAGAGCAAGTACTTTCCCTCAGAGGTCTGAAAGAGGCTGGAGGCGAACTGCGCTTGCAGAATGAGAAGATGCCGTGGGTTCCAGTTTGACTGCCTACCTTTACGCTTGTGAACGGAGTACACCTCAGCAGACACATCCTCAAAGCGCCGCACGTCTGATTCCAGTTTCATTGTTGGGATCCTTGATGGTATGGAGGGTTTCGGTGTCGTGGCTTTTGGAAGCACCTTGACCATATCGGCGATGTCAGACAGAGCATATTTCTGTGGCATCGGCGTGGACGGCAGTAGCGAGGAACTTGGCTTGCTGTTTTTAGATTTTGTCAAGTCTATTGGCTGGTCATTACTGACATAGAGAAAAGCGTTATCACGTCTATTTCTTATAGGATTTCCAAGCATTATAGGTTGTTTTTCGCTGCTACGGTTAATGTCAGCAAAAATAGACTGTGTGTGAGCAGATAGTTTATCTACTCTTGAGTTATTGGGCTTATTTGCTTTGCCCAGATGATTGTTCAGAACTGACTGCAGCGCACTAAGAGGGTTTATGCCAAGTATATCCGGAGTGTCACTGAGAGGCTCTGAAGTAGTGCTGCGTCCATTGCTGGCAGAAGGGCTTGGTGTCTTGCCTCTGTCAGAGAAATCTGGGCTCAACTTCCCTTTGATCACCTCACTCCCTTCATTCACACAGTCTGTATCAAGCTTTGAAGAGGAAGAGGAATCATCCTGACAATCGCTGTCATCATTCTCCACTAGATCAAACTTAATATTCTGACTTTCTTTACCATCGCTAATGCCAACCTTTTCTTTTTTGATGTCCACATTTTGATGCTGTCCCTGGGGAGCCTCAACTCCCACAGCACCGTGGTATAACTTCCCCTTTGGGGCGATCGGTCTCAGCTTGTGGTTAAATGTCTGCTTTAGCTGAGTGGGAGGAGATGCAGAGAGAGGGGCGCTTTTGATGATGCCAGAGAGCTGATAGGCAGCGTGAATGCTCGGGTAGGCACTCCAACTTGGTGTCCCTGTTTGAGCTTTGTTGATGGCAGAGGCCACTGTGTTGGCTAAAGATTTAAGAATGTCCCCTCCTCCACCTGAGTCCTGTTCAAGATCCTCCTCACGGAGATAAGGGTACTTAAAAGCCCCATTGCCTGCCTTTTGATCTTCACTCTCTTGCTTGTCATCTTTAGCTTCAGATTCTTCCATTTTGTCTGAAGAACTTTCCCCCTGGCTATCTTTCTCACCACTCCCGGGGGAAGGATTTTTTGGAGACACCTTTTCTCCCTCAGTTTCACTGGCAGCTGGCTCAGCTAAACCCTGAATCTTTTCTATGGCCAGGGGGTCAAGCGCTAACTGTTTACCCTTTTTGGAGGCTGAGTTTGTGACTTTGATGAAGTGTCCAGTAACCATCATATGAGTAGTGAGCTGCTGAAGTGTATCGTGTGAGCTTCCACACTCCATGCACTTAAGAATCTGAGACTTGCACGTCTCAAACTGCCAAGTGTAACTGGCTCCGTTCTGATAGCCGTAGCGATTACTATTAGCATTTGAAATGGTGGCGGCCCGTTGTGCCTCAATGTAGCCAGATACACCAGTCGTAGAGTCAGGGGAACAGGGTCTTACAGCTTCAAAGGCCCGTTTCTTTGCTGGTGGCAATAATTTAGGTGTAATTACTGGGATTGGCTCTTTTAAAGGCACTTTTTGGTAATGCTTAGTTTTAATCATATGGACGCTCAAATCCTGAAGCGAGTCAAAGGAATGGCCGCAGAACATGCACTTTAAAACTTTCTGTGCATCCTCTTTTCCTTCCAAATCTTGCAAATTTCGTTTTCTGGACTTAGAGGATGACGCTGAGGAATTACTCTGTTTGCTGTGGTTGTTGTCCTGGTAATGTCCGCTCTTGTTCATGTGGACCGTCAGCTCCACAAGAGTGTCATAAGCAGCGCTACAGTCCTTACAGCGAAATCGGCTGGCTCCTGTGAACACCGTGCCACAGGGTTTCGAGCTCTGCCTGTACAGGTGGACAGAGCTAAAGAGGTTGGGTTTAGATGCCGGTTTTGGAGAAAGCGTCTGCTGTAAGGTCTTGGAGAGCGCGTCCTGATGCCAGTCAAATTCACTCTTGGTGCTTCCGTTGGTGCTGTCGCAGTTGGCTTTGCTGGTGTTTTTGCCCACTTTCAAGTCCATTCCTATACCTGTCCAGTAGGAATCAGAGAGAAAGTTTGCATAGGCTGCTCTCATCTTCTCCAAGCTGCTGCCCATGTCGTCTTTGTGTTTGGAGCTGTGACTTTCATCATCCCTCTGACTCTCAGGTGGCGAGGAGGTTTTGAAATCAGAGAGTCTGTCGCTGCTGTCGCTGAGGCGGGACTCCAACTCTGCCTCTTGATTGGAAAGGACACTAATGGGAGAGTTCTGGTTGCTATAAGTGTTAGTGCTCTTGTTGTCCAGCTCTCTGTCCTCTGACACTTTAGGGCTGGTCTTTTCAGAGCATTCCTCTTCAGTTTGAGTGTCATTCTCTCCGTCTTCCTCTGTGATAGAATCATTAAGAACAGCATCTTCATCAGGCATGTACACTAGAAAAAGAAAGAGAAAAGAAAATTTACTGTATTGTTTTGACAATTTAATTGATGCATCAAAAATTCAGATTCAGCATCATATATTAGTTTTGCATTTTTTGAGGGGTTACAAAAAAAAACAAAAAAACACTTAAGATAACATTAATGGCTGGTGTTCTGTGCCTTGGGAGGTTCAGGAGTATAGCTGGACATAATGTCTTTAGTAACAGACTGCTGCTGGTGGAACAGCACCATGTGATTCACGACAGGCCATTGACTTACTGCTGTGTCCGAGCTTTTTCTGGCCTCAAGTTGAGATGTTTACAACAATCATTGGCCACTGAGTGACAAAAGGAAATTGATTCTTCTGGAGCTTGTTAAGTGTTATTGCAAATGACCTATTCCGTGGTGATTACGAATGCCTCAAAACTGTAATGAAAATTTAAGCTTTCTGTTCTTTGTAAAATCTCAGCCCCTCTTAAGTCAAACACACTGATATTCTAATGTTCAGTTCTGAAGTCAAAGAGCTGGATGTAAAAAACAAAAAAAACAAACAAAAAAGAAACAAGTAAATCTTCAAATTTTAGAAGCTATCAAGCATCTCAATAAGAAGCACTTGAATATTAGACAATAGTTTTTCTGACAGAAAAATATGTTGCCAGTGTGCATGCTGATGCAGATACTGATGATCACGCTGGTGGAAAAGCAGATTCAATTATCAGAGTTAAAACTACACAATTATACAAAATTTCAAGAGATTACTGGCAATCTGTCATGTCATTATATTTTCCCTGACAGTCTCATAAACAGCAATTACTACTTTCATTATTCACCTGTTCATTCTCCTAACTCATAGAGCACAAACATTATTGCTTCAATTAACAGATAATTAAACAACAGTATTTCTAATTGACATATTTCCCATCATCCAATTAGTGGAAACTCTGACTCAGCACAGAGGTTTTTTTTTTTATTTGTTTTTTTCATGTGGCAGCAGGGTCTCCTCCGCATAGTACGAACACAGCTACATAAAAAATAAAATGTCTTTTCTGAATGCAGCTGTTTCATATTATAGAAACTCAAACTACCCTGCAACTTATATTAACAATATCACAACCAGTGTTTGCATATCTTTTTGGAGACATCCTCCAATAAATTCAGTTTGTCAGTGTTGTCACAGATCTCAGATATTTTCCGCTGCATAGTCATGTTGGAAAATGTGCATTTTGGGAGCGAGTTAAATATGAATAGAACCTAACAGCCCTGTCCAGGCACTTATGCATTTCATGTGGTTAATATTTCTTTTCTGAATAGAGGGCACTCCATGAGGGGATGGCTGAAGCTGAGCACTCAGGAGTCCCACACTGGGCGCCCCATAGAATGCCTTCCTTCTTTGCCATCTGAAAATAAGACTTTTTTTTCCTTTTTTTATCAATATTTCACAAGTGCCTCAAGAGAAACCCTGGAGGTGAATTGCTTGCCAGCTAATGGATGGAGATGGAGATGGGATTCGGACTTTCAAAACAAACATGGAGAATAGGGCCCCGTGAACAAGAAGCTCCACACACACACACACATGCATACACACACCCAGGATCCCCAATGTGCTGTGACCTTGATCCACCGCAAGAGAGATGTTTTGATTGGCCAACCGAGATCAGTGATGGCCTCCACAACACCCTTGATGCTAAGGGAGAGAGTTGTCAAGAGCACAGAGGTATGTTTTATTTATAGTCTTATATATAGTATTCACAGTGAAGGAGAACACCAATGGCTATGACAAGCTCCCAGTTGATGTCCTCTCTCTTCAAAGTCGTCACTAAAACTGAAGGAGTAGTAAGAATGAACACCAAAGTGGGCCGATGAGCACTTTTTGAGTTCACTGATGTTTAAATAGAAATGGCTTATTCCTTGTATATGCCATCAGGGATGGGTTATTTCTTTAATATTTCATGTAGAATAAAATTCCTCAATACATGTAATTCAGTTTTTGTTTTTTTAAAAGATGAAAAAATGTGTCGAAAAAAAAATACACTATAGGTGCTGATTCCCTGGTAATAACCACTTAGATGTAATTAAATCCATTTTAATGTGTATGTTTGTGTCTTATCTGAGTATTTGAGGATAAAATTGACAGAGATTAACAGCTGCCCTTCCTGCTGTTCTATGGCTTTCTATCAGATGCCCTAAGTAGCAGACATCCAGAGGCACCAATTAACCTTCTGGCAGAGATCACTCCAAGATACTCGCATGTCTAACTCTGCTTCTCACACCATTTGTAACTTGCCAGCTCTTGGTCTATCACAGTACTGTGGCCATGCCAAGCTGCATTATTCTTAAATACAACATTAAATTCAAGGACGATGCCACTTACAACCCAACAGACAACACCGACAAAATATCATGTCATGAAAATGAGCCTGTACAGAACACGGACCGAGCTGCTGGTGTGTTTCATAAAAGAGCTGGGCTGAAAAGTATAAGAACTTGTGTCTCAATCCAAAAGTGCAGAGCTGAAATTGCTTTTTCTCAAGCGCATTTTTCACAACTCAGGAAAAAATAAATGTCTGCTTCGAAAATGTTGTCTTGGAGTCCATGCAAGGCAACTTCCAGCCTAACTAGCCTTACAAAACAAGAGGCTGGCATGCCTTGCCTGAGATTTAGCATGTCATAAACTGCTGTAAAGCCTCCAATCTGTGTCACTACAAATTTATATCTTCAGACAGAGATATGCAAAGGTCAAAAAACCTGAGGTGTCCATCATAAATCAGGCAGTTGAAGTGTTTATAACCTTTATCCGTTAGAACAGACTCTTGGCATAGCAAGGCCTGGATTTACAGAAGCAGCAGTCTGTTTCTGAGCCAAAAGGCCTTTTTTTCCTCTCCTACATCTAGAGAAGGCAGCGAACTGCATAGGCAATAGTAGATTACATTTACTGCTACAACCATGGCAGCATGCTGTCCAAGTGGATGGGTGCTTAAGCCTTACATGACAATATATTTATGACTCAACTTTAAGCAGTTGTATCTCTGTGGAGTACAATCCCCTCTCCCGTATGTAAGTGAGTCTATTCAGAATGTGTCAATCATTTTAGAAATCTGTTTGCCAGCTTCAAAAGGGCATTCTATTTCCAATATTAACACGCCAACAGAAACTTTTGTAATGGTGAGAACATCAACATTTATCCCTTGGAAGGTCAACATTTCCTTCATTAATCTGACAAGCCAGAGAGAGTTAGCAGCCTGAGGAGCTTAGCTAATGGACAGCTGCAATACCCAGCGCAGGACTTTGTGAGTATCCGAGGTAACACTATCTTCAGAGAAGATTGGGTAATTCATAGGTGCCAGTGACAGGTCTGCACGTCTGTGCCACTTTCCCCAGCGCTCTCTGGTTGTCTCAAGCTACAGTTTTTGCTGCTCGCAAATCAATATCTCTTTTTACTTCTCATTGATTGCCTAGCGGTGGGACCAACCTAAGCAGGACTGTTATGACATTTCTAGATTTCCCCCTGTCCTTGGAACAATCAATTACACGAGCATGGCAATCAAAACCTCTTTGCAAAATGAACCTGCTCCATGACATTTTCATCTCCCGGATTTATGCCATGTCAAGAAAAAAAAAAGAGGGAGAAAAAGGAGGTCTGCTGGATAGGCAGAGCACACGCTAACAACGCAGGTCGGGATCACTGAACAATCTCCGAGCTGTCTCTAACTATCATCTGTTTTTCCTTCACACACATGTACGCAATGTACTCAATTAAGTGTGTGTAGATTTAAAAGCACTTACTCATTGTGTTCTTCTGTAGATATAAATAGGTGTGAAATGTCAGTCAAAAGTAGCTGCCGTACAAAACATTCTTCAAAAGTTGTGAAACTCTTTTGTAAGTGAAATGCAGCAGACTGGATGTTGTGCTTATAAAAGTCACATAAACGTGATTTCCTCAGTGAGCTATCATTAGAATGAGACGCACATGCCACAAGGTTTAATATTTGACAGTGATATCTGACTAACTCAGTGAGCAGTGCACGTCAAGATCAAACAGATGCATTGTCAGACATCCTGATGATAGTCCTGATGACACATCTGAAGTTAATTCTGAACTGAATCACATGAGAAATGGTGAAGAGCTAATTCTGAGCCCTGAAGCCATCTGTAAAGATCTGTAAACACCTCTCTCTTCATTGTTCCCTGTCAGGAAACAGTCTCCCCGAGCCCAAGGACACTGCAGAATAAAGAGAGAACAATCAAACCCAGGCTGCTCTCTTTGACAAAAATTTGTCTAGAGGTTAATTGATATCACAGAATGAAATAGTTTTGACTTGCCTTTAAATAGGAATGTGTGTAGAGTACATTAGTTCCCATCTGACCCATCATTTTATTCCAAATGACTCTAATGATGCCTTTAACAGACCTAAAAACTATGCACACACAATAACTGAGTCTATATCACGTTTTATTCAGCATTAAATGGTTATTAACAGGATTGTGCTTCACATTATGTGAAGGATAAAAAGGACAAAACATAGATTAGATAATAAAAAGTGGGTTTAAAGGAGCCGTGAACTCCCACAAAGTGGTTTTGTTGGATCTTTCTGAGGGTTTGGCTACAAAACCATGAGACGGAAACACTCATGTTAATTTTTGTATGCATGAAGGAGATGTTACTTAAAGCGCATTACTTACTTCACTAAACACAAGCTATTCATGCAGATAAATGCCTTGCTTTCATACACCCTCAACTTTAATATTTAATAGTCTAATATAATCAAATAAAACCTCGCGTCTCAAAAAAGACATGGACAACTTTAGGACAGATTGTGAACACAGCAAATGGCACCATGTGCTCAGATGGACCCGGAGCCAGATTAATATGATAGGATCGCAAATATGACACCATATCCTGCCATCTGGCTGTTCATTTGGGCAAAAATGATCACAATAATTATGGCAATTAATCAAAACTGTTTTCACAACCAACATTCTGTTAACTAAAAACACAGAGAACATTGGAATGCACAATCAAGACCCTAATAAACCCACAAAAAATATCCAGACAGACTGCCTTTAAGCACATTTAGTATGAGTTATTTAGGTATTTTTATGTAATGACACACATGTGGGAATTTCAGTCAGCGCTTGCCATGTTGCAGGGATACTAATCATGATATTTGCCGAGCCACATCAGATTGCCCTGCCGAGCTCCAGGAACCCCTTCCCTCCGTGATGTCACCGAGCGACGCTGCTCCTTTTGATGCCTACTAGAAGCTTCTGCTCCGAGACGCATCACTCGGCCTGCTGCCTAATTGGAAGTGAGCGGTGGGAGAGCATTGCAATCTGCACTCCAGCACCTAAGTCATCACTTTGAACGTTTCACAGCCGCCGCATCACATGCAGTTGCCTGGTGTTGCATCTCACCAAAGGGTCCCCTATCAGCACCGGCAGAGACAATAATACACACACATATTCCCATCCTGTCTTCTAGACCTTTACCAGACTAGAAACACTAGGAAAGTTTATGGTTTTTTTATATATAATGTAGACGGAGAAAAAAAAAAAACGGTGTAAGGTGAGATATTTTTAAAGTGTTGGTTTACCCATATTTTTTTTTCTCAGGTTTTTTAAGTCTTGGAGCTGGTTTTTGTTTTATTTGCCCATAATTTAGGCTATTTGTGTCTAAGGTACATCCTTCAACCAATTCAGAATTATATTTGTGATTAGCTTTGGTGAATTAGCATTATGCATTTATATTTTTCAAGTTATTTAATTATGGGAAGATAGTAATATGTCTAAAAGTAGGTGAGAAAATGTTATTTTGGAAATGTGTACTCTCCCTTTAAATTACTGTCTTGCATGTAGTTAAAAATCTGCTGTATACTGTATAACTGTCTGATTTCTTCTCTTCTGCTAACAAGCGAAGGTAAATATAAACAATTTGTGAGCGTGTGGAGTAGCGTTACAACCGAAGAGACCTAAAAGCTGCAGTGTATATTTGTCAGATTATAGATGATCTTTTCTGTCCCGACTGATATAAAGTTCCAGTTGGTGGAGCAGAAGCGGGGCAGATTCAGCTCGAGTGTATTTTCAACAAGCAGGAAGGGAGCAGCCTCGCGCCGCTCTGTCACTTGGTTTCTGAAGAGCCCGTGACACGGCTCTCCAGGAGCGACATGATGAGGTCTGATGGTTCCTTTCTGCAGAATAGCAGTTTACCCCTCATTCACCCTTATCAGAGAGTGAACCCATCATCTTACAGTACGCCACTCAAACCGCTTCGCATATTGGAGCTGACCAGTCGAGCAAACAGGGCGGTACTAATAAAAGACCATCTTGCTTCGGTTCAAATTTCCCTGATTGAATGTCAGTCAGGAATGTTTGCGTGGCAGCAGGGAGGAAAGTGGGCCATCGTTTAAAGGACCACTGCCTTGCACACATAAGGCCTTTGTTCTAGTTTTATGAGATATTGAGTGAAAGGTATGATGGCCTACACTCGTCTAACGTGCTGTTTGTTTTTCATGCCCACTAGCCTGACTAAATAAAGAGCTTTTCAATTCCAACTCAATCATTGTCGGATGTTTTGTAAACACTTGCTTCGTGGAATGATTCCGCTTCATTCAGTGTCTGTCCGCGATGTAATTTTTAATATTAACTCAGTGCTGTTTTTCCTTCTGATATCATACTTTTTCTTATGCAATATGAAAGTATCGTGAACAGCCGGTGGCAAGTCACCTTCACTCTTTGCTCCATGGACTACATGTTCTATTTAGCCGTCCCCTGAGATCAGTAGACTTATATACAGGACATACAGTCCCTGCATCATAAACTTTGCATGAACCCTAAACACTGGCCCTCCCAAACAACAACAGCCCTCCATCAAGGTCAGGGCTTGATGAA
This sequence comes from Ostorhinchus cyanosoma, assembly GCA_029814465.1. NCBI lineage: Eukaryota > Metazoa > Chordata > Actinopteri > Kurtiformes > Apogonidae > Ostorhinchus > Ostorhinchus cyanosoma. The sequence continues at coordinate 7,744,759 of JAPTYQ010000028.1, read as the reverse complement.
TCTGATAGTGCAGCTGGAAGAGACTGTGTGTATTCTATTAAAACAATCTGCATTTCACTAACTCTTGCCGCTCGCTCTGTCCCTGTATGGATCTTTCATTAGATTCTGGATGAGCTCCAGCCAAAGCTTTCCTTGTACAAGCAGTTTTATGCAGTTTTCAGCAAAGGGAGGCATTTTTTTACATTCGAAGTTCATTAATAGTAGATTGCCACTTTTTCCCTTCATTAAATACAATGAGGCTACAGAGTGAATTTGCAGCTGAAGCGTGGTACTGTCAGTTTCTAGTGGGACCAAAGGCTGCTTCATGGCAAGCATAAAGGGAGAGAAGCAAGCCCGCCAAACCTGGAGCTCTGTGGGACAAGACGAGCAACAGTAAGAGAGGCAGAAATGCTTCAAAACAGCCTGCTCCCTCCTATTCAGATTCATTTTAATGGCAAATTTGTTGTCAAGTGTCCTCCGCAAAATGATTAGGGCCCGCTGTTTTCTGAAAAGTGCAAACTTCTGGATTTGCCTGGTGCGCATTGTCACTTTGACAGCCCATTCTGAGAACAATGGCTGCCCAAATAGTGAAATGTGTTGGCACCCAATAGTTGAAAGTTTCCCCTCAAAACAGGCTTTCTGCTGTTTGTGGGTATTCTGCTGTGTTGATATCTAGATGTTGATTAGAATGAAAAAAGAATCCAGTGAATTGGGCTCCCCAGAGCAGGCACATCAACCATTGTAAGAGATTGACAGTCACTCCATTGAGCCAATTATTTCTGTTCATAAGACCTGTTTCTATAAAAACTGGTTAAAGACTACAGTCATTGTTAGAGTGTCTGAATTAAACTGCTGGTAGAATTTACAGAAAACCAACAGAATCAAATGGCAGGACTGCCCACTTAGTGTTGCTTTTACTACATGCGATAATTACCGACATTATACTGTTTCTATTAACTCTTAAAGCTGATACAGTGAGAAGCAGAATGAACGCATAGAAGAAACATTGTGTTCATAGTCTAACCTAGTTATGCAGGCTTTTGTTGTGAGTCAATTTCTGGCAAATTATCCTCAAGTCACTTACTATAAAAGAAAAATAATAAAAACGAGAGGCAGCACCTTGCATGTGTGGGATGTATGTTCATTAATACCACACTGCAAATATATCAAAGCTGTTCAAATATTGCCACTGGAAAGTCAGCGCAACAAAAATGTTTTCTCTGTGCTATATCCTCATTTAGCCTACGAGTCAGCGGCGTGACATTTCTAAGGTGTTCAGCTGTAATGGAGGAGGAGTAGGTGCCGACTGCAAGACGAGTGCAGAGCCTTTTTATTCATTGCATGGGAGAAAGTGGTTAATTTATTGAAAAGAAGGTAGGCGGACGAAGCAGCGGAACGGAACTGATACCCTGCGTGGCTGTAGGTTGTGCACCGAGGGGGAGGGAAGAAGGGTGGAAAGTGAGGGGAGAAAAAAAGGAGGTTGAGGGAGGCGGAGACCAGAGCGACAGAGGAACGGTTAATGGAAATGAGTGACAGGCTTTCAGAATGATTTACAACGGGTGGCGCTGCGGCAGAGCCAGCGCTTGATGGATGATCCTGAAAGACGGAGACGAACCATAAATCATGTCTTTGAATCATTGACAGAGATAAAGGAGGGGGAGAAAAAGCAATGGCATTGACGTTCATTCTTCCAATAATGTACATTGACGAGTTACACTACGGAGCCTTAATTAAAAAGTGAACACGGGTCTTCTCCCACTCTCAACCCTCCCCCCCCTCCTCCACTTCCTCCCCCCCTGGCTACGCTCTTCTATCCCTCTCTTCTCTATTGCGATATCAATGGTAATTAAAGATGCAGCATCCCCGGCCCTTGTCCCATAGCCACTTCCTCCAGCTTCCCACAGCAGCCAGATTAGATAAGTGCTCTGCTAAAAGATAATGTCACCCCTCAACAATATCAATGTGGGTCTGGCCCATTTGTTTCTACATCTGTAAACACACACACACATAAACTGAGAGGAGCGGAAGAAGGGGGGGCCGAAAGAGGCTAGCTTTATTTCTTTGGTGCAGAAAACAAATAGGAATTGAGAAGGTTGTGTTCACATCTGACAAACAAAAACTAAACACCGGCTTGTCTTTAGTTACGTACGCAGAGTGTTATTTTAAAAATGTAGCATCGGAGGAATATTAGATTTTTTTTTTTTTTTTTTTCCTCTTTTCCTCGCATGAAAATCTCCCACAACAGCCCACTCTTAAAAATTGTGTTGTTCTGTCTTGAGTGCAGATGGCACTTTGATAAACAGAAGGAGCCCTGTAGGAGCAGAGAGGCTGAATGAGTGGCATTCCACATCAGCTGAGCTCCCTTAAAGTGCACACAATAGAGCAATGAGGTGAAAGTAATCCTAAACATCTGTCTTATGTGTCCTACACGCACAGGCTGTTTGTTCAAGTTCGAGGAAAGACATTAGCAAGAGGGGAGAGCAGAGGAGAGAGAGAGAGAGAGAGAGAGAGAGAGAGAGAGAGAGAGAGAGAGAGAAAGAGAGAGAGAGACGGGAGAGGAGGATATATCAATTCATGCACTAGTTCTCCAGAGGGATTAAGCAGGGCCTCTGTTGTCTGTCCTCTCACTGCTCTGGCAAACAAAATGGAGAAGACTGCCCTACTAATGCAAATACCCTCTTTTATGACATATACTGTAGCAGGCATGTGTATAAATGAATCCTTAAAACTGAAATGTATTTTAACCTGATTGCTTTTAATTATTCAGACTTGAAATGTTTTATAACCTACTTTTTGTGGCTTTTTTTTTTTTTTTAAAGCCCAGCACTGTGTCAAACTGCTACTAATAAGGCTATTTTTTGTGCATGAGGGCTGTATCTCGAGGCCTCGTGGCAGCCTGTTCTGCCCATGTGAGAATGTGATGAAAATATAACAGGCCCGGTGCACTGTCCTGTTTGACGGCTACGTAGGGAGACCGGGGGCAGTCGGTCAGCTTGCTGCATATGGGGATATTCACCGGCAAAAACTGAAAGACACACAAAGCTGACGCTCTGTCTGTCCATCCCTCTCCTGCTGTGAGAAGACATTTTGGCAAGCTAAAATGGAAATGAATACACAATGGTCATCTCGCATTGAAAAGCAGTGGCAATAATATTGGTCAGGCAAAAAGCTTCTCTGTGCAGTTTGCATGTGTGTGTGTGTGTTTATGAATGATTCATGCTGCAGAACGGCAACACAAAAGCTCACACTCAGGTTTCGCACGATTTGAAAATCATTTTCATTTGAAGGCTTGAAGTTGTTCATATCATGTTTGATCGCATCCTTGCATCAAAACACAGTATGATGGACAAGAGAAATAATTACTTGTCATTCACGTGTCTGAGTTTTCTCTTCTCTCCTCTTTTGTTGCGGTTAAACATGTTCCTCTTAACACTTTTTCCTCAACAAACGCCAAAGCTCTGACACAACTTTCAAGTCACACTTTAAAATAAAAATAACAAAAACAATTTCGTTCGATTCAAAAAAGATGAAAAACAAATCAGTTAACTGCAGCCGTGAAGCCAAATTTCTGATCCTGACTATTCAACTGAATGAATCAAAGGGCTTGAGTGTAATGAACTTCTCAGAGTCTCAGTCATTAGAGGACGATAGTTCTCGTTGATCTTAAATGGTCTTAAAAGATGATCCATACAGTAATGAAGCCAGCTCTGCTGCTGGCCTGATGCCCAAAACGGGACATAATCAAAGTCACAGGGGATACGACGGAGCTACTGTTACAAAACAACAGCCTTCTTTTCCTATTGTATCCTCCTCTGAAATAGAAAAACAAGAAATATCTGTTTGTCATTACACTGTAGATTGTAAATTCTAAACATTTAAATTCATAGCATGTGTTTCAGGGCCGTCAGCTGGGACCACAGAGCAGCAGGACGACTTTAAACCTGCTGGGTCTTTGGAAAGCAGCGTGCAGTGTCCAAGGCCCACCCTCCTTCCGACTCTTCTGCCTGGACCACCCTGCTCGCTGTGTTACACTACATGACAGGACGATGCTGCTCAGTCCTTGGACCCATCGTATTGTTTTTCTTGGACCATGGTGAAAGCAAATAGCAACTAAAGGGCCCCGGCGCTCGCAGTAAAAACCAAAAACCCGTGCAGTCATTCATCAAAGCCCAGACAACTCGCTACTCCCCCACCAACTACCAACCCCCCCAAGGCACGGCCATCTCCCCCCCACTCTGGGTTTTAACTAGGACTCCAAATAATTCCAGAAATGACAAATGATACTTATATCTCTGGCCTGTGCCGAATCAATAAGCATGCAGAACAACTATCCATCTTGAGAGGTATCGACAGACGCAGCTCGACATCGGCAGAGAAGCACTTGGTGGCTTTATTCGGGGTTGGGATGGGAGGGAAGCAGGAGAAACAATACACTCACTTTTAAATTACAGTAAACCACCCAACATTGTTAACAATCAAAAGACTATTACATGAACCGAAGCATCTGGAGTTATTTTTCAAAGAAATCTCACAATGTGAAGAAGGAAAACATGCCCTCGCAGTGAGAAACCCCACTGACCATTAGTGAAAATATGCACAACCCCGTGACCTGAGACAGGGGTTATTTTGACATGAGCACCTGCACATGTTTACATGGCAGTTGTGTGCTGAGTATGAGCTGATGGGTGGCGATATGGCCCCTCTCTGGTCCCCCGGCTGGATCGGAGCAGCTGACAGATAGCACTTCAGAGCAGCTTTAGCTGCAGCTCCCCTTGAGGGGCTGTGATTGATGACTTGCACTGCCACCTAGATCCATTTTCTCCTCCAATCTGACTCCTCGCAGGTAGACTAGAGTCCTGTTTTTCTCTCTCTCTCTCCCGCTCCCCCTCTCTTTCTCATTCCCCTTCAAATTCAAGTGGGCTCATTTTCACAATGGAGTTTACCAACAGAACAACTCCAAAACATCTACTTTAAACAAATTAAGAACAGAACTGTACAGAGGAAATCATTTAACTAAATGCTCCGCAAAGCCGCTTTAATTCTGACATTAAAGATCAGAAACGTAAAGAAAAGAAACTATAGGATATTTTGAGGCATAATGTCATTAACAGGGAAAATGTTAAGACCCAGGACCCCTGCAGGTCTGAAGGCATTTAAGAACAGTTAGCTTAGCCATCTGGTAGACAATTACACAGGAACAAACACACCGCCTCAGCAAATAAAGCTTGGCTCATCAATCACGAGAATGGCCAGAAGTTGGCCTGTTATTCCCTCTGATTTAATAACCCGATGAACTGCAGTGAGATCTAGCAGAAGTCCTCAAGTCAACTGGAGAACATCCCAACATTAAAAATAGCATTATGCAGCAGAAGCTCTACGTGTGACAGAAGTGAAGAACTCCTGCCGGAAAACGTTTTTCAACTACAATTTGCATTATAATTGGTGCCGTCAAAAATAACACGCTAATTTTTGCAATTAAAATAAAAAATGTAACGCAAATAACATAACACAGTTAATGCAGCTCTGTTTTGTTTACTTCCTTTAGTACCTGATCGGTGTTATGCAGGAGTATCACTACATTAGTAGATCGACTACATTTGTCACTATTGGGGTTATAACATAAGTTTATTCTTAATCAAACAGCTTTTGAGTAGCTTTTTGTTACCGATCTAGTAGAACCAGAGTGCAGCAAAAAAGGATTAATTATGATTAATTACAGCAAAATATGCAATTAAGTAGTATTTTTTTTTAATATAGAGCGAATTTAATCTTTAAACTTAATGTTATTTATGGACTTGTACTTTTGTTTCCTGCTCAGCAGAGAATGGAAAAAACAATGTTTCTTAAATTATACTTTAATTTGGACCAGACTGAATATAAATGAAACTCAACCAGAAGTACAAGGTTAAAAGTAAAAATCATTTACTATTTCCAGTTTGAAGTAGTTTACTTAATTAACATTTGCCCCATGCTTTTAATTGCAACCATATTTCCCTATGGGACCTAAATTATGGATTGTCTGGTAATTGCAGATGTTCATATGAGATGGTGACACAATGTCAACGCTATTTCTGAAATTACAGAAGAGGATGATGAGGACCACAGGAATAGTGAATGAAGCCTAAATTCACCAACTTAATAACCAACGACCTAAAAGAATCAAAACACACTAAGTCCATGCTATCCGATCTGTGGGCCATAAAAAGGATGAGATACAGCCTGAATTTCACCTGGATGCAGGTCAGTCTTTGTCAGCTTCACCGGGGTGTTTTCTGAGCCAAGAACATATTCATCTGTGTTTCTGGGTTGTGGCCTGCGTGGCCTGTGAGGAAGAAAAGAAGTAGGCCACCGCTGCGGTCTCTGATTCTCCTCAGTACACGCGTCACCTGCCAGCTCATGTGGCCCAGCTGAGATGTGAACAGGTCTGGCAAGAACCAAATGTTTTCATTTACCTCAGGGGCATCTACACTCTTCTTTAGCAGGCGGTGGCAGGCTTACATGTCAAGATACTGGCCTGGGACTCTTGGGCCTCTGGGAGAGGTCACGCACTCAGAGCTTAGGTTCACAAAACATCAAGATATAACTCTGCAAGAAGCCAGTCAGCCCACACCTCTGCATTACATATCGCTGCAGCCTCAAAGCTAAATATTACCAAATAACATCACATCAGTTATTAATGCAGTCTTGCTGATAACCAAAAGTAGCAGATCCCAACACCTAGAAACCTGAGAATGTGCTTCATTGCACCTTTATGCTCAGATTTGATATGTGTTCACATTGTTTGATGGATCCACATCCTACTGGGCAGCAGGGGGTGGCGGAGCTTCTCAGGCTAACCTCAACACATCTATTTCTAGCTGAGGACTTGCTGACAGCACATTTAACTTTGTGATCTTTACATGAGAGACAGCTAACAGTTGCTGACAGCTGAAACATACTGAGCCCTATTTCCCTATACAATACCTTATTGACACTTTTCATTTGATGAGGATTTCAACTAAGTTTTAGATGAAAAAACCCAACTCAAGGTGGTGGGTACAAAAATATCATGAAAAAAAAGGTTGATTTCCAGCCAGCTCATGGAAACCAGTAGCTCCTTTGGGGAGGTTCTGGGAGGGAAAGGGGGGGGCAGCGGCTGTCTATAGAAGCCTGATTTATGATGTACTCAGTTTTGCATGTGTGTTCACAGGTTTCTGGGAGTTACACTCAATTAGAGCAGCAGGGGTTAGGAGTATGTTTTTCTGTGGATAAGTTAAAGCTTGACACGTTTATTTCTGCCAGTGCAGCTGAAGAGCTGGTGACAGCCTATCAAAAGTCATTTTCTTTGATCACCCGACTCAAAATGTGGGAAATAGTAACCGTCCCTGACAAGTGAAAAGAAAAATCCAAAGGAACACAAAATGTTTATAAAGCACAATCTTAAATACCAGTCAACATAACCAAGAGCGGAAAATAACTCTATGGTGAAGATGAAAATGTCATCACTTAGCAGGACAACAAGAAGCTGACAAATGCAGTGCTAATCAAATTTGTAAATTCAAATTAGCTTAAATTTAATTCTTGCAAAGCATGACCAGGGAGCTTGCATCAAACCAAAGACTGAAGAGCGACTTAATGGATTCAGCAGAACAAAATCCCCAATTACAAGTTAAATGCCATGTCCCTCCACAATTTATATAAAACTAGTAAATCTTATTTTTGAGACATTTAATGATTGAGCCAGCCAGTGAGGCAGGGGAACAAAGTACCAGCGTAAGGAGTTACTCATATCCCTGTTGAAAAACTCCTCCGTTTAATGATTCACCACTAAGGAGAGTCCACACACTTCCAGAAGAATTCAAATCCCTTTTCCCACAGCCTCTTTCAGTCCGTATGATAAATGACACCCGTCATTCCGCCGTTGCCAAACAGCACAGAGGGGAATTGTACTGATATATGATTCACAAGAACAGGAAATAAACTCTGCCTTTCTCTGTAGCTCTCCCTCTTGCCAAGTAGGACGGACCTGGACAGTGTCAAGGCTCTCATGGTAGAGGCAGTGGGAAGGCTGACAGCGTTGAAACCCAAAAAGGGAATAGACAGTGGGTTTCCAAAATGAACTCTCCTCTCTCTCAAAACGCTGGAGCTCCTGATGACTGATGAAAGGCACAAAAGTCACTGTATTAAAATAACAGCGGCATCTATGGGAACGAGCTTAGGAAGATCAAAAAATTAAAGAGAGGGCAAGTTAAAGTCTGCAATTATCAAACAGCAGAAAAAATATAGAATGAGCAACCTTCTTCTGCCCCCAATTACAATGCAGCAAGTGAGGCTAATTACTGCGCCTTGATTATTGCAGATTTCTTAGTGAGTGAGAGTGACAAAGACTCAGACAGATAGGGTGCAAGTTCAGATAAGGCTAGTATATACACATATAGACAGTGGAGTGTGATTGAATAGCAAATATATCCCATCCTTTAAAATTGAAAATATGCATAATAACATAAAAATCAGTAAATTAATCCTTTCGACTGTGTTTTCCATTAGTAGCTGCTGAGGCAGTTGCACTAGCTTGGTGTTCTTGTGTCAGAGACAGAAGGAAAGGCACATCCTGCTGCTGAGCGGCTGCTCGCCTTCAGGCAAGTCCCTTCAGGCCAGCGCTCAGCGGTAGGCCTCCCACTTGGGCTCAGAGCACAGGGATGTGCCCAGGGCCAGGACCAGCAGCACTCAATCACCCAGACAGCGACATCCTTTCGCCATCACTATCAGAGAGGCCCCTTTGGGGTGGTGTGAGGGAGGGTGGGGGAGATATTTATGAGTGGAGCGTTCACACACACGCCCATGCGGCTGCGATTCCGCTGATATACTGTCGGCTGGACTGTGGGATGGAGCCATATAGTTCATCTCCTCCTCATTTTTAGCCCCTAACCAGACCCCTGTAAGTGCTCCTCTGAGCTTTACAGGTTGGGTCTGATGCGGGAAGCAGACAGGGAACAATGCACCGCATGTAAATCTAGTGCTTGAAATGTGAACCTAGAATGATACCTGGTGTTAGAACATAGTGATTGGATCTCATTATCAGTGATTGCTTAGTTTTAAAATGCGAACCAAATGATCAAAATAAGCTGCAGTGAAGGGGAAAAAACTATGTACAAGCTGCAGTGTTTTGGCACTATTTGTTACAAAAGACATTTCAGTCAAGCCCTCCATGATGAGCAGCATATGTTTACCTAAGAGGTGCATTTTAATGCCTCTTTACCTTTGATTTCAGAGCAGAATAATTACAGAGGAAGCCAGGTAAAACCCTGTGGCAGATTAGGGAAGTGAGTTGGAAATGGGTTCAAATTGTCGCTCTGAAGTAAAGAGGCTACTTTGCACCACAAGGGGTTTCTTTCCTCAGGCAGGCCAGGGGATTAAAAGAAGCCATAAAAGGTCTCTGTAATGGCATCAGTAATGTCTTGCTGCCATTAAAAACGGTGAGAAAAACATCTGCTTTGCATTTTTCACTCCCCTGCTACTCATTTGTCTTTCAAACTATTTGAGAGAGTGCCTTGGTTTCAGTGTGCTCATATTTTTTTAGGATACGGTATTTTATAGACTTGATCCAACAAATGTTTGCTTAAAACCAAGGCTGTACTTGCAAATGGCCAACGTGACTTACATGAAGTGGTCGCTGAAAACATATATCAACAAAATTTAACTTAAACATCAAACTGTGTAAAGGTACATCCAGGCAGGCAGCATGTCAGCAGCCTTTAATAGAGTTATGTTTATTTTCTCCTACACTTTGCCAAAAGAGACACATTAAACCCATCTGTATTCACACCCAAATCACAAAATGGGAGTCAGTGTGGTATAAACACATTGATTGCATTATGGCTAACCCCTAACCATTAGAGGTGCACTGTATCCTCTTTTTCTGAGCTTCAGGAAAACTGAGGCCCAGCAGCAATCTTTTCTAACCCTTTAATAAACCATAGCCTGCTTCATTAGCTTCCCCTCCCAGAGTGATTGATCGGTGCCAGTCACAAAAACCCCATCCTCGCTCTGCCTACCTCTCCTCAACCCACTAAATAAGGTACTTTTTTTCAGCCAGCTACCACCATCACACTATTAAAGGGGAGTATTCAGTGTGAGCCAAAGAGGGAGTGGCATCAGCCGTGGATGGCAATGCAACAGTGTTCCTTTTGTTCAAACGCTGGGTCAAAATCAATTTATAGGATGCACTATACCGGGCTCTGTATATTAGATTCGTACGGGTTTAGATTCTTGACACATGAAAGGAGAAGGGAAAAAAAAAAGGTTGTAACAATGAGCTGTTCATGTTACACTGACGAAAATACATTAAGAATGCAGCCTGACTGAGAAAAAATTAGCCGGGATTAAAGGTGCAGTTTATAGACAAGATGACTCATTATTTTGCCAATTGCCTTACAAGTCTCCTATTATTAAATTACACTCACTGGGGTTGTATTGCTTTTCTTCACGTAGTAATTTTATATGTGAAATATGTATGCTTGAAATCATAGAAAATCGGAAAAAACACAGATAATAAGTCCTTAAATTAGACATTAGATGTAAGGATGAAATTAGATGCAAGACACCTCCAAAGCAACATGAAGAATGGGGCTTGCATACTAATTTAGAGAAAATTACCTATCTGATAATAAAAAAAACACACTGTAAATGTTTATCCGGATTGCTACCGCATTTGCAGGAAGGCAAACAATAAGTCAGAGTTAAAATACTACTAACATGAGTGTAAAATCTTACCGGCGGAAGGAAGAAACATGTAAGCCTATGATAAGAGTGGATAATGCAGCATTACTGTAATAATGACGTATCATCCTCCTATTCTCTATTATGGGCTGGACTCTTTTCTCTTTAGAAACACCTAAATGTATGTGCTGTGAGATCCTTCACCGCTCTACAGCGCAGGAATAGAGAGATACAGAGAGGAGAGGTGCTAGATAGCTGCTCAGCTGCAGTGATAAAGTCAGTAATATCACTATCTCGCCCTCCTCTCCCAAGAATTGCTATAAACCTATTTCGAAAATTGCACCCATATATTCAGTGAAGACAGTTAGCTCATCCCGGTGACAGTGCAAACTTTTAGGCTGAATTATGCCAGTGTCATTCAGAGGGGTTTATCAAAGAGGGTCAATAACTCACAGACCCAAATCTGAGATAGGCTGGCCCATGCAGCGCCTCCTGCACTATACTACAGGCAGCTGGTGTGCTGCCATGGAACAGCCTGCTGCTATTGCTCAGGACACAAGATGGTGCCCAGTCACACTACTACATGGTAATACTGGAAGCCGTACAGCCCCAGTGCGTGCACACACAGGAACACAATGTGAAATGCTGGACAAGTCAACACAAATACCAGCCAAATACACAAAAACAAACTTTGACTCATAGAATTCTTTGGCGATGGATTCAGATGATTGTGTTTGCTCAGGGGATATGAAACCAAAATTATTATTAATCAGTTTAGTATGTGTGTGTTTTTTATTCAGGCTGGATATATTTCTTGTGCGCTGAGCAACATTTAACTTCGCACTTTCTACTGACTGACTTTAATTCAGATAGACGTTAAAGATGCAGACAAAAAAAAAAAAAAAAGTCTAATTCTTGAAGGGATCTCTCTGTCTAGATGTACTTGTTCAACAGTGTTCGACTATACTACAACTGAAATATGTGGTGCCATTTTGCATCATATTGGGTTCAAAGCACATTTTTCCCTGATGCCGATCTGCAATTAGCCACATTCGATGTTTGTCATGTGCAAACACTTAGCAGACTTTGACATTCATTTGATTGTAATGGGCTTTTCAGTGGGGGTTTAGTCTGCAGGATGCTGCAGAGTGAACACATGAAAAAAAAAAAAAAAAACAACAGGAAAAAAAAAATGTGTCATTTGGGACAGAGTAAATTGGTATCATTTATTGTTGAAACAGACACTTTATATTTTCCTCAGTGGGTCAGACTGGTTTCAAGTGTTACTTTAAATCCTGAGACTTTTCAATGGGACTTCTTGCCCCCTTTGTGTCTGCAGTCAGAGGGGTGATATCACCTGCAGCTGTTTACAATTAGCTGAATTGTGTCCCTTAGCAGCACTTAAGTTTTACTCACCATCTTTAAAATCTGTATTTTCCAGATGGGCTGACGTTGTGGCTCCGTCATACAAACTAACTCAGCCTCTACAGCAGAAAATGAGATTTTTACTCATTTAAAAACACCATCATGGAAAGAGCTGCTTGACTTGCAATGATCTGACTAAAGCCTATCATCACCACCTAACCGCGCTAATGCCAGACTGTGCAATACGATGAGGAAATTTCATAACATAAGTGCACAGGTGACGCAGTGTCCACCAAAATATAACCTGCCCTTATGGTGAGACACGATGACTGCTGTACACAAACTACTTTGCTGCACGGATCAGCAAAAAAAAAAGTGTGTTTGGGTCAGAGTGATGCATGCCCACACATTCCCTGTGAAGAGTTAGAGCTGCGCTATGAAAGAACATGAGGTCTATCAGACACCCACAGCCATGAGCTACTTTGCATCTATCAGGCCTCAGATGACAGACAGTTGTCTGTGCATTCACATACTTACAGTACAGAGGGATAATTCTGTTATCATATGTGGCCCAGATTTTGAGCCAAACAATGCAGACTAAGTTCTGAGCTCTTTAAATCCACTGGTGAAAACTATCGAGTGCCTTAACACATTTTTGAGAGTGAGCTGTCACCGTGACTAGAGGAGACAAACAGCGAAGCAAGTCTTGGATAAAAAAAATGTCCAGATCATCACTTCAGTGTTTGGAGATTTTAGCCATCAATTTTAGAAAGGAAACCAGCCTAAAAATAATATGAGCAGAAAAATAACTCAGCTAATTGCTTTTCTATGTGTCATCTGGTATTAGTAATGAATAATATCTCTCTATTTTTAATGAAACAAATCCATTTAAATACTGCTCATGTGCTTTAGTGTTACACACAAAAAGAGTCATATGAACTCTGTGTTTATGTTGTATTGTATACTAGTATAAGCAGAAGCATTGTCAGGAATAATGATCAGTGGTGGATACTTTTTAACTGTATACACACTGCGCGGTTCACGCCTGTAGGGCAGGAGTACATTCCAGCGAGTGGAGTGACACTGCTCTTTATCCAGACAGAGGTGGAGATGATCCTCTCACAGTGGGGCCTTCCCTTTGTGTACGTGTGTGTTTAGGGTTGTCTCGGCAACCGCAAGCCCCGCTCCTTCATTGGGCCGGGCCGCCCCGCCCTGAGCACTGTTGTGCTTAGAGGAGGGCTGCTAGCGGAGCTAATAGTCTACCTGAGGTTTAGTTAAGTAGGCGCATGTGTGTTGAGTATATATGGCATCATCAAAGCATGCCAATAATTACAGAGTTGGGTTATTACTGTATGTGACTGTTATTTTCATTAACATTCATTTCCCGTCTCCGGTAAGAGTAAATACCCACCCACCAGTTTAATCACAGGTTTATTTCAAACCAATGCAGTTATCTCCATGATATCATCAAGCCCTCATAACTTGATGGTGGATGAGATATTTATTTTTTATGAGAGGCAGACTTCTACAAAGAGATGGATGAAACATTCGGTGTCTGTAAATACAATAGTGAAATGTGATTCATTTAAAAATAAAGCAGTTTTATGATTGAAGCATTAACCTACTTTACTACTAAGTGAAACATACAGACACTGACGCTAATGTACACTATTATTCCAATAATGACCCCCGGCCTCTCCTTGTTTTGACATAGCATGATAGTAATAACATGGAACTGGTCATGTCCAAATGGGAGCGTGTTTGCAGGTCTTTGCAGATTTACGTTGCATTGAAATGCAGGCAACCTTGGCAGGAAATAAGAGATGGGAAAAAAGCCAGCCTTTCATCATTTTCCCCAAATCAGAGGAGGAAATGAATATGGATGCCCTCAGGCGTGAGGGGAAGGAAATTCAGGGGCTGATGAGGTCCCTAAAGGATGCGTCTGGACAGTACCGGAACTTTTCAGCTGGGTCGCTGCCAGGGTGTGAGGGCTGCCATGGAGCATGTAGGAAACACATGCAAACATGAAGGCACTCACACATACAAACACACACAAACAGTCGCAACACATACAATCACCAGGGCACATTAACACAGAATGTGCACAAAGAGACGCATGAGCTACACAGCAAATAAGACTTATGTGTTCTATCTAATAGAAATGGAGGAAAACTATAAATAAATAAACAAATAATAAAAATGAGAATGATATGGTTTTAAATGGGGAAAAAAAGGACAAACCAAGATGTTTCTCAACCAAGCGGATGAGGTACAGGAATTCATCCATGCCACACCTTGCAGTGATTATCCAGTTTCTACAGGAAAAAAAAATCAGGAAGTACGCTAATGAAGCTTTGCATGCATGCTCATATAGAAATTAAATCAACTCCTACTGAGACACCCTCTGTCACTAGTCTCTGAACGGACAGAAGGGAATAAATCCTATTTTCAGCTCCATGTATGGATACTTAACTCTCACAGACAGAGTACGAGTAAAGTGTTAGGTACAAGATTAAGAAAATGGATGCAGATCAATGTGTGATCATACCTTTCTTTCACATAAATCTAGTGATTCTTATTAATAAGATATGATTTAATTTCCTATTCACATTTTTTCCAATAAGGATCAGGTTACACATGCATCAAATTATGAGCTACAGTTTCTATGGCTACAAGTGGAAACAACTCTCTATAATAGTGATGATGGAGCACATTAGACTCCTGTTATTTCCAGAGCCATCACTGACTCGCCGCAGCACCACTGTCCTGTGCAGGTCACTCTGTTGAAGTCAGGGCCTTTGGCGAAAGCAATGATCTGTGTGTGACCTCTGTTACATTTTAGGGATGAGTGGGCTCCGGGCGACAGTTACCAAGGATACACTACACAGTACAGCGAGGGCATGTCAGTCAGTGACAGAGCAAGTGAGAGGGAAAGCTAGGAGGACAGGTACATATTCACATATTAGAACTAGTTCTGATAAAGAAAGTATGCAAATGCAGATATTTTCAGCTTTTTTTTATAATGGGAGGAAGTTTTTTTTTTTTTTTTTAAGTTATTGGATTAGTCTTAAGCCTGAACAATAAATGATCAAAGCATTTTTTTTCCCTGTATTTTCTGTATCTTGTAGTACTTTGAGTATAGTCAGAGGCAGGCAGGGAAATAGACAGCGAGAGGGGACCACACCGGACAAAATGTCTTTAGGGTTCCCAATGGACTCTGTTTCACCAGGCTGAATAGCTTTGCTGACTGCCACAACACTGACCTCCCACTGACACAGAGAAAATGACCACTTTCTACAACTTTAAAATGGCCTGGGGGGGTGCACGAGATACCAGTACTGAAAATACAACAGACAATTGCTGACTCAATGTTTGTCAGGATATGGGAGGGAGGAAAATGTGTCCTTGACAACTTAAACGGTTTTGGATTGAACACGACTTATTTTGACAGTTAGCTCTATATCAATGACTTTCCGCAGACAGACAGAAGCATGCACGCACTCACACTTTAGAACAAAAACATATTCACAGTTGTTCTTCAAAGCTATAGTCAACGCATTTGAAAACAAGCACCAGAGAGAAAAAAAAAAAAAAAAAAAAATGGATGGGAGGCACTTTGTCACATCTTACGTGTACATTCTGACCAGATTTCTTAAAAAAAAAAAAAAAAAACGCACACCTACATTACCACCAGCTTAATAAAAACCAGAATTTGTCCACTGGTAATACAATGCCATTATTTTCCATGCTCCTTGAATTGCAATGTAAACCTATTAGATCTTTCAACTGATCCAACTACACACACACGCACACATCCATGGCTTCACGCACTAAAGACCGTAAAATATGACTGTAACATATTGTACTGTTATAGTTTGCTTTTAGAGGCCTCTCTGTCACTCAGTTAATCTTAAGAATGCTGTTCTGGTTTACAAGTAACAGCTGAAAATCAAGCGGAGGACCACAGTCTCATCGTGATAGACAGGATGACTTATGGCTGGCCTGGCTAGGAACCTCTTGAATGTCTGGGCTGAGATATATGATGAACAGGCAAACGTGGGAGGACATGGAGTCCCTGAAATTCTTGTAAAGGGGGGGAGGGTGATGAATCTGCATCTGCTCTTAACCATACAGCAAATGTGGACATACTGTAGTTATCATCAGTGAGGTCATGGGTATCATAATGTGTTTGGTAGACATGTGTAACCTTGAAAACATTTCGAAAAAAAAAAAAAAAAGAGCACGTTTTTCTATTGGGTTTTATTGAAGTTAAATCCCATATGCCCCTAGTGTTTCTAGAAGGTTGGTGCCAGCTGGAAGGGCCACTAAAAAGCTCGAATTCTGCCATTGCTCAATCACTTGTGAGCTTAGCATCATGAAATCTGGGTGACGATGACATCAGCTTGCACCCACATGAACTGTTTGTGACGTGTCGGCGCAGTTTCCACTGGCAGCCTTTGGCATGGCGCTCGCTTTCAGTCAGACACAGTTGGACCATAATTAGACATGCTGCTTCCTGTACAAAGACCTCCCTGTGTAGTATTAATCATGTGAGGATAAAGTTGTAAATCCATCCTCTGCGGAAATTCCCCCTTTCAAGTATTCTCAAAATGGGGGAGAAGGGCGTTCTGTAGCGGCGTGGAGTGCTAGTTTAATCAGATGTCAGCATTGCGAGAAGCTACGCGGGCCTTAAAAGCTGCAACTGATAAGGATTTGATGATGTGTTTTCTCCAAGGCTGTCATGAAAAACAAAACAAAAATCAGATTATTATGATAACTCCAGTATTTGCCACATGCCCTGATGACCTCAGCTCGGTGAACTACGCTTCTATGACGATGTCGGAAAAATGTTATGAGTACATTTTATGTGGTATTTAGTGAAAGTAGTTGGTCTTCATGGAATATCATAGCCTATAAAATGCTGCAGAATATTATTTTTGGTTTCCCAGCATTCATTTTCTTCTCTAAATTATGCCATTCGTCATACACTCATTACAAAGACAGTCAATTTTGAACCAATTCCAATTGCCTCTAATTTCTAACTGAAATAATACAAGATGCACATTTTTCATCTGCCTGACATCCATTGACTTTATTATTGTATGGAAATGCCAGACTCTGCCTGAGTAAACACGAAGAAAAGTCAACATAATTCACATTTTTAGTTAAAGTTTATTGCTATGTAGGTGTCCAAGTCATCCAAATCAAAGTCAGATAAACTAAATGCATTTTCTTCCCATTCACATATGAATTTGTAATACTTTTTCATTTACAGTTTGAGAAGTTGTTTATTTTAGGCCCTCGCTGTTGCAACAGACTGACTTGAGGGTAGGTTGTAGGTAGCACGGCAAATAAGAATTATCTTTTTAAGTAGCTCGTGAGTGCACACAGACCAAGCCATAGGCTACAACACTGACATGTTGTGTGCTTCTCCTTAATCAAGTTGTAAGTACAACAGAATTATTCTACATTCATCACAGACACCTAAGCTGTCACTGCTGTTTAATGAGTATCAATTAAGCTGTTTCAACAGACTAGCTCAGCACATACTGTAGACACAAACAGGCAGGCACAGCCCTAAGGAAAAGACTCGAAGCACAACACGCCACAACTGCTCAAAGGTACAGTAGATCAGGTACACAATTAAAGGTAACACAAAGCAAATGCTGAGGATTAATATGAGAAAAACAAAAACCTAAGGCCACATTTCAGTTTTTAAGATTAAAAAAACACTCTCTTACTCTGTAAATGCATCCATATATTTTACATTAATTTAATTAATTTTTGTGACCTGCTTTAAATGTGGAAGCCTTCAACGTTGAGCAATTCAGTATGTGAACACTTTCAGAAACAGAAAGCTTATTAACCAGAAAGGTCAATATATTTTGATCAAATTTAAGAGAAATATACAAAAATCAATTCCAATCTTTTGGTGTAATTGCATAAACATGATAAGTCTTTAATAGTTCTGTGCAATTACATTCCATTTATTATTCATGTGAATTTAGTGTAAATTGTGAACATATATTACTGTCTTTGAACACCTGACCCTGCACTGGAAGAGAAAACAATAACAACAAATAAATAAATTAATGATTTTAAAAAGTTTAAAATGTATAATACATTAAAAACATTAAACACTGCCCTATTCACCATCTTTCTATCTTGTCATTCTTAATTCAGGTCTTTCATTTGTCTTCAGCGAAAACAGCAAAACCTCAAAGTGTTTGAGGTTGTTAATGTGTTAAGGTTGTTAATGTTAATGTGTTTAATAGGGTGCATGATCCGCTGGACCCCCCGCCACGAGGAAAAGCAAACTCTTTATTCTTGTCACTTCACATTCGGTTTGACAGTAAAACTTGTTTTCTGCTTACAAAAAAATTATCAAATGAGCCATACTGTGTTTGAAAGCTCCGCTAATTAGGACGCTGAAGTTTCTATTCCCTAAATCAGTGTTTTCTTAGGAGAAGAGTTTGTTAGATAAAACAAAATGCAGAGAACATTAACAACACATGAATTCAATAGCCAGTTAAGAGTTGTTAATTTAGTTCATGGTAAATATCTATTAAAAAAGGATAACTTGGATAAATGTTAAAAAGTTTGGCTCCTAATGCATTAAAATAAGTTTGTGTGTTTTTTTTTCTTTTTCCCCTTGCTATCACTGGCTGTTTTGGTGATTTGTGACATATAAGAAAAAGGTTATTGCAAAGGTTAACAATGATTAAATATAAAACGTTTTATTAGCGTTGCTTCTAAAATCAACCTAGACTTAAAGGTGTTTAAATGAAGTTATGGTTATTGTACCTTCTTCATTTCCAGACACTAGGACTATGTCAATATTTACTATGAATAGATTAAATGACACTTTATTGATCCCACAACAAGGAAATTCAATGGTCAAGGCAGAATAAAGTGCAAGAAAAAAGTGTACATGCATAAAGATAGTGCAAAAACAAACAATATAAATTAAAATAAATAATAATAGTAATCAAAAACTACGCAGACTATATACATATTTACAACAGAGTGGACCTGCAAAAATGTCAGACAGTGCAATATGAATATAAACATAGATAAGAGGCACAATAATGATTCTGTGGTGCAATATGGGGGAATTTGCAACTGCATTATTTTCTTTCAACTGGCTGATTAATTGATTCGTTTGGACTGATGGTTTGCCAAAGATATTTAAAGCAAAGCGACAACTGCTCATTACAAATCAGCATATTCTTGATTGGCTGTAATAAGAGGTACATGTTGGAGATTTGTATTTTATTTTATTTTATTTCACTTCATTTTATTTCTTTTTTTTTTTCTGTATGTGAGCGTATTGCACCGTGTGTGAAAGCCTCAGTTTGACCTGCAGTGAGAGACAGAAGATCACAGGCCAGCGAGGTCAGTACAGCCAGTGGAACATTGACTTGATTCATCAAATTAGTTCCTATGTAATTGCGCTGCATGACGACTCATAAAACATGTAGCCTATAAAGCTGTCAGGAAGCCATCAGCCTCATGCTAAATGAAGTTACAAAAGGTGCAAGGTTCACAACTTCATACAGTGTGAGACTACAGTGTCCAGCAGCACTTCCTTTAGTCATAACCCTCACCATGTACCACAACTGAATCCATGTTAAAGCGACATTTTCTGCTTTAGAACCTTTTTCATACTGATTTTTGTTTTGCTGGTCGCCTTTATTACCATGTTTAATTATTCAAACATCTATGTATTTTGATTAAAAAAAAAAAAAAAACCTTCTACAGACTATTAGCTGTAGAGGTTTACGTTCCCATATACATGTATTTATTCCAAAAGACACGCTCAGAACACAGAGCTTATTCTACTGTCATATTTATACAGATCGAAATCACATCTCTCGTCTTTAAAAAAAAAAAACAGACTCGGTAAACAGTTTTCCCAAATCTAAAGAACACCTGAATGCATATTTAGCAGACTGACCTCTCACAAACTCACGGAGCGTGCAGTGTGAAGGCAGTTTACCTTTGTAATTGTTACAGATCACACCATTAGCACAATATTGTCATAGCTCCTGCTCCTGCAGTCACTAGCAGCTGAGGGTTAATTTGCATAATAAATCTTAATTGAAGCTCATTAAGGATTTGATAAGAAGCAAATCAGGTACACCGTGGATAACTTAAGATTAATGCTTGCTCTGTGTTTTTTGGCACTCACATATTGAAGGGAAATGTCACATTCATTGGTAAGTAGGCATTTTATATCGTTCTGCTTTTTTTTTTTTTTTTAATATATACTTAATGTGATAAAAAGAAAAAAAAAATCAGCTTAAATGCCAAGATGAAAGAAACTCGGGATTTTCTCTTTGTAGTCGCCTAAACAAAAATTAGATTTTTGCAATCTGGGTGTTCTTAGAGAATACTGAACAACACTTTTGAAATCAGATATAGTGTGTTTTTGTTTTTTTTTAACAACACAGGAAGTTTTTTTTCTTCTTTTTTCTAAATATGATATGTCAAAAGCTTTCAAAAGCCTCTCAGGTTAGGCTAACCTGATCCGGCTGTGATTGTTTTTAAAGACCTAACCATATGGCCAACATGCATGCCCTCTGTCTGACTATACATGTAGGTCAACAACTACAAGATGGATGTCTTCACTTAAATCTTCTTGACTCTGCATTGAACAACAGAGTGACGGGTTCCTGACAAAATTGCCGATGATATAAATTACAAAGATATAAACTATGGTGGGAATGTCTATCATTACAGTAATACATTGCACATGAGGTGCAGTGGATTTTACCATAAACCCTATAAAACATACCATACCTCCTCCGTGTAATCAATACCAGGCCCACAGTGCTACTGTATTAACTGTAAGCTTGCCTTGCATTCTTATCCTCTAAATCCACATAAATGAACAACCCAAGCTATAAAGTCTCCTCCCCATCTTTCCTCTGTAAATCATTACATCTGTAGGGACCTGGACAAAATACCATAACATAATTTCTTTTGTACTTGGGATGTCTAGCAGAAATAATGAGTTTTAGCCTGCTCGCAATAAACTCTCCCAATATTCTAGTTATTGTCAGACTTAATGAGTAAAAAAAAAAAAAATCATAACAAGAAATAGTCTCTTTTCTGCAGCGATGATCACATGGAAACATTATCCACATGAATCACCCCAACGGCATATCAAATTGTGTCATTTGCCTGGAAACTAGTGCAGGTCTCAGAGGGAAGGCAAGGTGAATGAGCAGTTGCTGTAGAGAGGTGCAACACTGCACAGGCACTTGCCTTGAGACCAATCATAACAGGCTGTTTTTTCCACACAGGAGAGCGCAGAGCGGAGGAGAGAGATCACTGTGCTGGAGGGCACAGGAGTCTTGGTTCTTATCACCTAGACAGTGCACCACCCTGTCTGCCTCTCACGCAAACAAAAGCCTTCGCAAACTATTAGCTATCTGCACCTGTCACCAAACAGGCATGCAGGAGGAAATGCAATGATATCACAATAAAACCACCTGACTTAATATTATTACTTTCTTTTTTTTTTAATGTTGCAAGAACATACAGCATGAAAACTAGCTGATGAGGAGAAAGTTATTAAAGGCTATCTCTATGGGGAGCTCGTCCAAGTTTTAGAAAATAGCAAGCGTTGCAACAAAGTGTAAGTATATGGTTTGGTGTGCTCATAAGCCAACAGAAATTTAAAGGCTGGATTTGATCAAAACATTTGCCTTGTTGACATCAATCCTATGCAGGGAAAAAAGAGAGTTTAATACCCACTAATGATTATATTACTCTGTAACCTTAACCTTAACAGATTTTATTCCAAGCTGATTTTTTAACTTTAAAATGAGGATGTGCTGCTTAAAAAAAAAAAAAAAAACGGAAAAAAAGCTGACAAAGTGAGTGTGAGCCTAAACTTAAAGCTATCGTCTGTAAAGTGGAGCTTTTCACTTTCTGTTGTATGGATTCTCAGTTGTGGAATTTAGAGGAAAAAAAATCCAATTTCAGCCTGGAAGTGAGTAAGAACAAGTGCTTCACAGTTGCCCAGCTTCTTTACATGCTGAGAGTTTGGCCTAAAATTTTACAATTCAAGTATTGAAATGATCAAAAATGTCACATTGAAACAATTTATGCAGCTACAATCTGACACTCCGACTTATTACCTCCGCCAAAGAAATTATGTTTTCATTACCGTTTGTTTGTCTGTCTGACTGTCAGAACGATTGCTCAAAAACTACTGCATCAATTTTCATGAAATGTGGACCAAGGACGATTACATTTAGGAACAGATTGATAAAAAAGGGTAGAGTCTGGAATATATATATATATATTTTTTTTTTTTCACATTGAGTGATAGGTCTGTGGGGCCTTGGCAGAGGTATGTGCTCTTCTCATTATCTTCATGTTGCTCTAAAGCATTAATAACACTACATACTTTAATCTATCAGAACTATACATTTCACCTCAGAAAAAAAAGGCGGTGTGTGTGATTTGACATACAACACTGATGCACAGGTTATATTAATTCACTTTGTTTTCATACATATTAGATCTGTAACATTGCAGTCAATTCCAAATCTTCATAATAGTGTTTAGAAATATCTGTGTTATCATCATTTTCAAAATCATAATATTCTTTATATGTTGTTCATGCACTCACGTGTTTATCTTTCTTACTTGAAATCTAACAAACCTTTCAATCAATCCAGTCACAGTATCATTTTCTTTTTTGATCTCAATTGAGAACAATAGTTGAATAAATTTAAGGAAATCACAGGGGGAAAAAAAGAAATGCTGTTACAAAGGCAGTAGACAAAAGAATAGAAGGTATTACAGGGAAAAAAAAACCAAGAGGGTGGTAATGTGGTATTAAAAAAAAAACAAAATAAGACACCCTTGTATTTGCTGCCATTTTCCTCTCAGCTTTTGTCATTCAAAATGGACTTCCTTTTTCTACCTAAACTGGATAAACAACATCTGCCTTGATCGTAGGATGTTTTCTGAACAAACCACTTAGGAGGAATTTCTGCTAGCCAATTCCCACAAGCTGCTGTCAGTCACTAGCTGGCACTGCAACACTTAATGCCTTTGTCTGTTCTCCAATTTATCTTGTTAACAGCAAATTGGGCTAACGGTTTGAGGCACAGAGCTATTGTAAAAAAAGAAGAAGAAAAAAAAAAACAGTAAGGGGAATACTCCCACGGCCGCAAAATAACATATGGCTCCTTTCACTCAAAAATGCATCCCGTGCACTTACAGGGTTTTACGTTTACGCCATATATAAACCTGATACACAAATTTCATCCTGGAATCTGCAGCCTGATAGCCCTCTCTGTTTTAGTGATGCTTAAAGCAAAGGTTTAGTGCCTCCTATCCTGGACTAGTGAGTAATTGGCATTTTAAATTACCATACAAACCATGTATAAAGAGGAAGTAAATCAGATACTGGCCTTTACTTGTGTGTCTGTGGTCTCACGTTTACAAATATGCCTATTAATAATACAATTCCCAGAGGAGAATACAGACACACTAGATGCCGAATGTCCTCTGAATTAATGCTTGAGCTGGATTTTTTTTTTATTTCTTACAACACCTTGCAAAATACTATTCCCTGCATCCAAAAGGGATACTGCATCTTTAAGAGCCCACCAAAAAAAAAAAAAAAAAAAAATGAAACCTATTCCTTTGCATCTTCCATGCTCTTATTTCAATACTCCTCTCTCCTTGTTCCCCCTCCACACATCATTAAACATATTATTATAACATGACTGTCAGCCTGCGTCTCTCTTCGCTCCATTCTTGCTCTGCCAGGTAATCAATTTGTCGTCACTCTCTGTAACCCCAGTAAAGTCATCAAGTGAAATGAGTTACAGCTGCAAAGAGCCTTCAAGAATACAGAAGGAAAAAAAAAAAAAAGAAACGCGAGAAAAATGACAACACAGCCCAGGAATATTCCACCGCTTGATAGCACATCCCAGGTCTTGAAGATGAAATATTAATGCACAATTTGTTTATCTGCAGGCCCACATCTCTCCAGTGCCGAGCTGTTAATTTTCTATCGGCACAGACAACGGATCAGTCAGTCATGAACTCTTCACAGCCATTACCGGGAGACATTTTGATTAAGTATTCCTAATGTAGTGGATAGGAAAGAATGAAAACACTCTGCCTGCCAACTTTTGATTGACCATTAAGCCACTGATGAATGTGCCTGTCAAAGAGGAGACAATTACCTCAACAATGAAGAAACTCTTCTGGAAGGCTTATTTCTCTATAGGGCTGACACATTTACCAGAGTACAGGCGAGGCAGCTGAGAGCGTGTAAAGGGATCACTTAGGCATCTTCTCAAAAGTTCTCTGAATAAAACTGGGGACATTGTTTTAAAGAAAAGAGGGCTTTTGGAAGCTGAAATGTGGGAAAAATATTTTGTGTGTGACTGTATGGCATTGAGTGGCTGTGTGTGTGAGACTGAATGCGTGTGTGTGCGTGTGTGTGTGTGCGCACTTGGATGTGTGTATACATGTGTATGTGTAAACTGAGAGTGTGCCGCGCAGATAAGGGTCTCAGTATCTTAAGCCGGTATAAAGAGACGCTATTATTGGCAGAGAACAATCGCCATCTGGTTGCTACATCCGCAACCATAATAAAGACTGATAACTTCTCAACACACCACAACCAAGTAATTGCATCCTCATATGCTAAAATACCATTGATCAGCCTAGTTTTAATTTACCAACTCCATCATAATGAGCCAGTTTTGAGGGAAATTATAATTTGCCCGAAACACGAGTGAGGATTTGACTGCAGAAAATAAGGTGAGGAGTAATGCTGACCTTGTGAATTTGAGAAATTCCTCAGGAGAAGTTATGCATTTTTGGGGAGAAAAAAAAAAAATAAACAGCAAGGTTTAGTGAAATATTTGTTGTCAAGGAGGAAGGTAATGCTGAGAGTCATAAATGAGTCAAATCTTACAGGGTTACATCATGAAAGGACACAGTGAAAACACATGTTAACATATAGGAGGGGGAGAAAAAGCTCCAGAGTCCAGAGGTCATGTTGTCATGTTGGCCTAAACTGCATGAGCCTTCTTTCAGATGACAATATTAATTCATCCTTTGCTTCAACAAACTGTATATTTCCTGTTAATGTGACACACAAACAATAGACTGCACATACGGTCAGCGCGAGGCAGATTTAATGAATTAGCCTCCTGCACAAAAAGTAAAATGCTTGTTTGTGTAGTGGAGGTGTGTGTGTGTGTGTGTGTGTATATATATGTGTGTGTGTTTGCCCCTCTCCCTGCCAGCAGCATGGATGGATTGCATGTGTGTGTGAGTGTAACCCATTCTCCATTTGTCCATAAGATTATGAAGAGTTCATAGAGAGTTCATCTGCTACGGATACAGCGGCTCCACATCTTTCAGCCCCTCTCTCTACACTTCATGTGGGTTAAAATCAAACACCGTGCAAAAGATTTTAACTGTGAGTGAAAACTAAACTTTCTGATCAGTGAATGAACAAATGCCCCATGACGTGCTATGGGATAATTGAGGGGAAACTACACAGTTTGTCTTTTACTTTCTGTTTAATGTCATATCCAGATTTCAATGAACACATTTGATTAGTAGCCTTATTATTTATTCAACTCCTGTTGTAATTAGTGATGCTGCAACTTCCCTCCATTGTTTTTTTTTTTTTTTACATTTGACACTCTTTAAGAGTTATAAGGGAGCCCATATTTGGGTCTGGGGCCCCTAAATAAGCTTCATATTCTTCTAATAAAAGTGATAGTTTTATTATTATTCAATTTATTTAAAGCACAAAAGGGTGAGAGCGCCTATCA
Source organism: Ostorhinchus cyanosoma (assembly GCA_029814465.1). Lineage (NCBI taxonomy): Eukaryota > Metazoa > Chordata > Actinopteri > Kurtiformes > Apogonidae > Ostorhinchus > Ostorhinchus cyanosoma. The sequence goes on along the minus strand of JAPTYQ010000028.1, from coordinate 7,718,888 downwards.
TATGCTTCACTACAGTACACACACAGTTATATAACTCAGCTAAATCCTATCCAAGTACAGAAACCTGCTCAGATGTGGCTCCTCGGGACAATATCCCACTAAATGCGTGGGTCTGATCCAATGCGTTTCTATTCAGTGGGTCCCTGATGTTATGGGAAAAAAGAAAAAAAAAAAAAAGAAAAAAAGTTTGGGGGGGAAACCCAGGTCTTGTAGGCAAACCGTCTGCGGAATCATAACAAAAAAATAAACCCACTCCAGAAATATTCATTATAAACATGGTCTTTATATATAAAAAACAAAACAAAATCGCTTACCCGCAGCCCGTTTGGGCGCCTGCTGTTTCCTCCGTGGCATTTTTTGGAGTCGCAGTTCACTACTGTGTCCAGGTGGAATCTGAATGCGGTCTACGATAGTCCATGCATAGAGAGAGTGTGTGTATGTGTGTGTGTGTGCGAGGAGTCTTTATTTTGGCTCTCGGAGTAGTTCGGTCTCTCTCACTAAAAAAAAAAAAAAAAAAAAAAAAGAAAAAAAAAAAAAGGCAGAAGAAGAAAAAAAAAAAAATCCAGTTACACGGAAATCGTTTTCAAAGAGAGGGAGAGAAAACAGATGTTAAATCGGAGCTTGTTCTTTCACCTTCCTCTTCTTCTTCTTCTTCTTCTTCTTCTTCTTCCTCCTCCTACGGGGGGCGAATCGTCTCCTTTCACCATCCGTTTTTGTCCATCAGTGCCACATAATACGCTGCTGATCGACGTGTGTCACTCAGTCCTTTGCAGGTAGTTTTTTCGGCGGATAATATGTGCAGGGAATTGCGCGTAAAAGCTTTTGGTAATGGTACAGTATATTACGCACGGTGCAAGAAGGCGAAGGGGAGAGGCGATGCCAGCAGACATCGATCCATAGAACAAACTGAACATTAAAAACTCCTCCCTCCTCGCCTGGACTTGATGATGGCAGCGAGACATTTGTTACACTAGATAACCATGAGTTTATTAAAGGAACAGAGGCCAGGGAAAAGACACAGGAGCACAGACTGTGTTGCTGCTGGGGCTGCTGCTGCTTTCTATCACTCTGTGCTCGGTGCCTTTTCATGCAGCTTTTTTTTTTTTTTGTTTTTTTTTTTTTTGCTATTAGATCGTTTCCAACAGCTTCCGCCTTGCTCGCTCTGGATGAAAGAAATAAAAGTTTGTACGATTTCCAGCAGATAGGAATTCACCGCCGCATTCATGAACATCAGTTATAGCCTAATTATAACTAAACGACCTGCGTAATGAAAAGAAAACCTGCTTAGACAAACCTTAAGCTTTTAAAAAGGGAGAGTGAGTGGATCTGCAGGATGAGCAGTTTTTCCAGGAGGGACTCAAACTGGACGAACCTGCAAAAAAAAGAAAAAAAAACATGCTCAGAATTAATGTAATAATCAGAATATCTCTGCAGAATTTAGAGTTCTATACAAGAAAAATAAGAAATAAAATAAAATAATAATCTAATACCGAGCCTTTCAATACTAACTGTACAAAAGCATAAAGTTGCTGAAAGTTAAACTTTTTTTTTTACTGTATGTTTGTTTTTATTGGATGTTTTGATTTTATCACATGTCTTATTTATTGATATTCATCCTTTTATTTTGTGGAATTAAAGAGGGTAAGCTCTATATCTACCCAATTTCAATGTATAGCCATTGTACAATGATAATAATTCTATTCTATTCTATTCTATTCTATTCTATTCTATTCTATTCTATTCTAATTCTATTCTATTCTATTCTAACTTGGATTACATACATAGCAGATTCTAACTGTTTTAACCCATAAAGACCCAAACCCAAAATCATTTACTGATGTATATATAATACTAAATAACTGTTGATCCACTAATCCTATCAATCCATGTAAATAATTGGCGTAAAATACAGTTCGTCATCTTTTCGTGGTCATCAGATAAGAGCCATTTGGACGTTCAGAGGCTCCGTAGTAAATGTAGAAACACCGTCATCTCCTATCACATTGATTCAACAGTAAAACCCATGGAGTTGGATCAATGACAGAGATTGGAGATGTTTGTTTTATGTTCAGTTAATGATGTATTTTATAAAAAACAAACAAAACAAAACAGTTTTTCTTCACTTTTCTCTGTTTTTGATATAACAACCCTTAACTCTAATCTGACATCTACATGATCAGTACATTAAATACAAGAAAACACCTGATTTTCACTTAAAAATGCAAAATACAGAGGATAAGATCAGAATCAATTGTGATGAATCACTTAAAAAAATAATAATTTGGGAAACTGCCGCTAAAGTAACACTGGGTCTTTAATGGGTTAAATGGGATGTAACAGCAATTAAGAGTTGTCAAATATGTATAAAAAAGTGCATTTGTAGCAGAATAAACACACAAAGTACACTACAACATAAACAGTGCTTTAGTGTCATCTGTATCTGATATGTACATTCATGTGCGTGTTATTGCATCATGTTGAATTCAGTTAGCTCTTATTGTCTTTATGTTGCATGAACGGTGTCACAAATACCTGTTTATGATCTGATAGCTTCCTGTTTTAGATACTGTAACATCACTGATCGCCGACTATGTAAACAGAGTCCATTTAATGTATGTAATGTACGGAGGTTTGGTGCTCTAAAACATTTGTATGCATTATCTTTGTCACTATCATAAAAAATCCCATGTTTACTTCTATTCCAATACTTGACGTTGCAAAATGAGTATTCTTTTTTTTTTTTTTTTTACTTCATGCCTATCTTTGCTCCTCATGCCATGTTAGCACAATAGCAGAGCCTCTCTTTCTCTTTAAAAACCACTCATGACCTAATCAAATATGAAGTTGAGGTGATGGATGACTTCATTTCAGAGAGACAACACCCCTTAGAGATCCAGGCTCGCCCCGCATTACAAATGGCTTCCTGATAATATTCCATCACCCTATTTTGTGTCTGTCATTCATTTTGCCAATGATACCAAAGACCTCCCGTGAACTCCACCTGAACCTGTGCGATCAATCACGGCTCAGATCAAGCCTGAGCCATACCTGTCTGACAGTTCTTAACACCCTGTGTGTACACAAAGCATGTGCGTGTGCGGTGACAGCCACAACACCAGCGCCCACCGCCACCTTCCCTTATCTCTCCCAGCATGGCCCCGCTCCACTGCTGCTTGCACCAACTGTAGCCTTACGTCATCTGCATGTCCCACGCCTTAATTCACCAAACCGCCTCTAAAAGAAAAAAAATAAAAAGTTTCTGATCAGCGCTCACATTTCAAACTTTTACTCACCACTCATGCATCAGTGTCAGTGGCAGATCTTCATACAGATGGTGGAATTTGTCATCCCTTAAGTCTTGATGAGCGTTTCCTCCCTCACATGGCTGCTATTCTCATACCTGGCTGCTTGAGGATTTTCCGGGATCCAACTTCAGCAGATTTCACTTAAGTGAGATCCACCACTGTAACCAAATATGACAAACATATGTCTTGTTTGTGCTTTTTCTTTACTTTTACAGCCACCTGTGGCTCTTATTTCTAGAAACGAACAAAGAAAACTTAATTAGTGTCTATATTTTTGACCTTTATCTGCTGATAGGGTTCAACAGAAATCGCCCACATCAGCAGATGTTTCCTAAAACCTAAAATGACATAACTGGTTCTTTTATCTGAGATCTCATCAAGAACTAGAGCTGCTTCACTGACAAAGAAGAGTTTGTGCATTCTTTGAATATTTATATGAGCTTTTACACCCATATATGCTTGATTTCCACTCGGCTAACAGCTGTGTACTCAAAAATTTGCCCACATTCCTTGGAAGTCACCCACAGTACTTTTGGACAGTCGACAAAATCCGCTTTTTATTTATTATCAACTTAGAAGCTCAAGAAAGTGAGTCAGACTTTTGACTTTTCAACATTATAGTGTTGAGAGGGTTTGATATGTCTTCGCAGTCTATTGTGAACAAGTCAGAGGCAAAGAAAGAAAGAGAGCTTCAGAATGGAGTTTCAGCTTAACCTTGAGTTTTATTTCACACATGCAGGTAGCATTGAAACCTGGGATGAAAGCACAGGACAGACAAAACAGACAGTTGTCAGGAGCTTCATGTCAGAGTCAGAAACTCCTGTTTCAAAACTGTTGTGCACATCATAAATGAGTCACGTCAGCCTTTGTGGACCTATACTTTGTGAGGTTATGTTTTGTTTTTCTTGTAACTTCAGAGAAAGCAACAGACCCAAAGCAGAATGACAGAAATATTAGATTAATCTGTGTGTATGTGTGACAACCTGAGTGAAACACTGACAATGGATTTGAGTAAAATGTAACTTGATTCTTAATGATTTTTGAGCTAATTGTTTTTTTTTTGTTTTTGGAGCAGGAGTATAGAACCAACCGACACATTGTGAAACACTTTCTTCTCTTTCTCTCTTTCTGCCAGTAAAATATTGACTGGACAATAATAACAAATACATAAAACAGAAATAAAAAACTCAGTGATACCTTTGTTTTTATCTTTTTTTTTAAAATGTACCCTATTACTGTGTATGTGTTTTGTTTTTTAATCAGTTTTGCTATATCCATTTATTATTATTTTATTAATCTTAGCATTTCTTGCATTTGTATCTGCAAATACAGCACTTTGGGCACTTTACGTTGTTTTAAATGTGCTATATAAATAAACTTGACCTTCCCCTACCTGAAACTCAAGGAAATGAATAAAGTTTCTCCAAATTTCTGTATCACAGATTCGTTTTCTTCTGTAACTAACGACCTCGTGACAAAAATGAGCCTGAAATCTACCTTTGGTTACAGTCACTGCAGCAAAAATGGAGGACAATACTGCAATTAAACTCTTTCCTTTCCTTTTTTTTCATCTGACATTTGTGTCTGTCTTCTCCCACTCTCTAACATTTCACAGGAATCTAATTGGATGGATCTGATCTTAGACTTTCTTTTTTTTTTTTTTTAACTGTAAAAGAATAAATAGATAAATAAAAATCCACACTTCAAGGTTTGACTCTGGTAATAACGTCTAAATTATTACTTTCTATTGTAGATTTATACAAACAAACATTATCCAAAGAGAGAAGAA
>JAPTYQ010000028.1:7688066-7705254 GCA_029814465.1 Ostorhinchus cyanosoma | reverse complement strand
AGATAGATAGATAGATAGATAGATAGATAGATAGATAGATAGATAGATAGATAGATAGATAGATAGACAGATTTCATTTTGTTGCTTTACTACCCCTCCAAATATGATAGACCTGCCATGTCATATTTCCAGTACACTCAAAAAAACACAATCAATTATCAAGAGGCAGGAAATTGATTTTCCCCTTTCCCATACGCAGCAAATGCTCCCCATAAATATATGATGCTTTGACAAACCTCTTTGTATTAAACTTGAATAGGCCTGGCAATGAAAGTCACACTTAATATGACTTTATTAGTTAGCTGCACTTGTAACAGTGAAGGCAAAATGACTTTGGATGTCATCCTTTGTTTCTTTGTTTGTTTTTTGACAACAGGGATTCAGCTCAGGCCTTACGGTGGGAAGGAGTGGTGAATATAATCATCCCACATTTGTTTTTAACTGCTTTATTTTTGCCGACAGGTTTTGATCAAGGTTGCCAGGGCGAATGGATCGTTAAACAGAAACTAGAACATACTGTCATTGTTTTGAAGAGCTTGTTCAATGCAAGCCATGCTCTTGCTCCAGTAACTCATCCGCAGCTCTTCCATTGTGTGGTCCCATGATGCTGGTCCGCATGTGTGTCCATACATCATGTTTGTGTGTGCTGTACTAAAACAGATCCCCTACAGAATAGGCTCCAGAGTGTCATCCACAGAGTTATCCCTCACCACTGGCTGACCGTGGCATTATTCCGATGGGGACTGTTTGACTAATAAGCATTTTCGCTTCACAAGTGCTTGCTCTAGTCAATGCTGCTGCTCTGGATAGTGTATAGAGGACACCTTGAATTGGAAAAAGAAAGGTGGCCAACACTATTAAAAGCACCCACTGGTCCGGAAAACACACTGTGATTTCATTACAAAAATCATATAATGGTCGTAAACATAATAACAAAGTTGCACTTTCGCTTGGAGAATTTGCAGAGTATGTAGAACAGAAGCAGCGCTCTCTCTGGATTCTTTTTTTCTGACAAGTTACAGTTGAATGCGCAAGATGTATCCTTTTGTTTGATTTCAATATTACAAAGCAGTTATGGAGGTAAACAAATCCTTTACTGAGCTAAAGTGGAAACAGTCTAATAAAGAGGTGAAATAAACAGTGTAGAACTTGATTTAAATGCATTGTGTCAAAAATAAAAGCACGGGCTCGAGACATTGTCCACACATCAGTGGGTCAGCTAAGAGTCAGTGATTCCTCCATCTTTAATGGACTGCAGTGAAAAAGTACATTTACATTTAGAAAATGTAGATTTACATCTTACATAAATGCAGTAGAATGAAAATAGAACATCTGCACTGGGATATAGCCGAGTTAAGTATGTGTATTTTAAAAACATGAGTGGTTGGGGAAAAAGGTGCTTGTGCTTCTCTAAGGTTATATATTGTTGAAACAAGCATGAGGTGAGTCGTTCAAATTAACCAAACACTTGTACTGTAAGTTGTCAGTGAACTGGTCAGTGAAGATCTCCAAAAGTAAAATAAGTGCCATGTGGTTCTGCACAAGGTTGTGGCTCACATTAAAAGAAGTAAAGATGAAAAGCACCTCGTTGACCCTCTCTGAGCCGCATACATCCACAGCATCCTCTAAAAACTATTTTAGCTCTGCGATGCTACCTGAGTGTTTTCCTCCCACACAGTTAAAAAATGCACATTGCAAAATGACCTCTTTCTTTCTGCTCAGTATGTGGAACTGAGCAGTTGCAGAGTTACTTGCAAATTTTGTTTTCGGTCTATATTAATATTTATGTCTGTGCTGTAAATAATATTTGTAGCAGCCACCAAAACTCTGCAAACTCAATTCTGATGAGCAAATCTAACTCTGGATTCGGAGTTTTCTGCATATTTGCTGCTGAAAGCCAAGTCCAGGTCTGACTCAGTATGGTACAGAGATCACCTCAGCAGACCACCCTGACAACCTCTCCCTCTGCAGTTAAGACTCCCCTGCAGAAAGCCTCACAGCCCAGGGATTCAGTCCATGGAGGTTTCCACCATCAGATGGTGTATAACGTCCCGCAGTCTCTCACGGTAGGGCTTTGGTAGAAGTTCAGCACACATGAGACACCATCATTTGAAAAACATCTGTCACTCTGACAAATAATAAGTGCACAGGGCCTCCGGGGAATAGGGAAGTGCAAGCTCCATATTTTATTTCTTTCTGTACAACACTGCGACTGACTGCTGTTTTGTGTGTGGTGAACTGTACTTTATGTCTAATGCAATGCATGCTCACACTGACAATTGACATTTTAAGGGCATTACCCTTGACAAGGCGACCTGGACAAATGAAAGAAAAAGGCAGAGTGATTTATCAAGAGGCCTGACGAAATATTTTGATTTGCATTTTTCCTGCTCTGTTTGAAATGAATCTCGAGCACATACACCGCAGCCTCGGCTCCAGACTGTGTGAGCTGTCTGCAGAATAGCCTGATGACCTGAGATCAGGTAGGGCTATATCTCCCCAGGGCTCCTGCAAAAGCCAAGACAACGCTGCACTGCTCTCCTTTTCTAATTCTGCCAGTTCCTCCTGGCTTAATTGAGAATTTGAACAAACAAATTAATCATTGCAGCCCATAAAAATGACAGGATTCATGCAGTAGCATTCTTCATTCTCTCTAATTTGTTGTGTGTTGTCGTCCCCCCGCCCCTCTTCTCGTGCCTTTTCTCAAACCCCCACAGCATTTTTTGTGCTGAATCTGCTAGTTTACCCCCTTATGAAAATTACAAATACTTGTCAAGGTTAACGAGTTAATATTCTCATTCAATATTTATTTTATGGGCGAAAGAAAGCGTCTCCCTTCAGCGCGTCCTCTTCCAGAGCGAAGATGGGTTTGTTAATCAAAATGACAAGGACAGTGTCCTTTTGATAATCCCCTGAATCATCGAGAATAAAAAATGAACTTTATTAATCAGCGGCTTCTGATTAATTGTTATGAAGTGTTGCTCATCCATTTCCCCTGCATTTCCGTAATTTTCACAGAAGCCTAACAATCTCCCCAATGATTTGAAGCCTTTTGAGCTGGCGTTGCATTCAGCAGCACAGCAATAAATAGCCGGGCAGCACACTCTTCTTCCTGGATGAGCCTCTGCACAGCAGACTTTAACAAAAACACAATGCTTATTTTCCCTTTCCACTCACAGCAACTTTTTTCACCTCTGAGTTTGCATTTTTTTTTTTTTTTTTAAATGGCATTGTCCAAATAACATCAATACTGACACTTACATCAGTTTAGTAGCAGCCATCAGTCTGCCTTTATGTTTGTATCCTGCGTCAATACTGCAGTCTCTGCCCACTTAATCTTTGAATGTGAGGCACAAATGTATTATTCAATCCTTTCCAGGTGAAAAAACAGCACAGCAAGTTAGCAAGCAGTCTTCACATGAAATCAGATATCAATAAAAACTACAGCCCTTATCTACAAATTAAAGAATCTCCCACAGAAGAGAGGCATGCATGAATTACAGAACACATTTGAAGAGAAGACCTCCCCACAGTGAAACATGATGATCCCCAAATCTATTTCTTTTTTTTTTGCTTCAAGAAGTGGGACAATTAATACTGCATCCATCGATGATGTTTATGATTAATATATAACATTGAATATAGTTTGCACAGTGGATAGTGCAAGGTTGGAAATCTGATGTAATTTACATGAGTGTGTGAGACGTGTGGTGCTCATTTGCTCTGAAGTTACGCCCATGAAACGGAATATACAAACGATAGGAAAGTTTCATATCAGAAGGGTGTCTTTCTTTTCTGTCCTTCTCCTCAAAGTGTATTTTATTGTAGAAGAGGGACTTGATGAAGAAAAGCTATTTCAAGCTGCACCAATTAATCTCTTTTACCGTTATTTACCTACTAGTTATTATTTTTACATTCAGCCCCATATTTAAAAGTCCACTGTAAAGGAAATGATACATTTAACGAGTGCACGATGGGAATTTCAGCCTCTTCAACAGATTTAAGGGGGTTGGGTGGCTCACATGCAATTAATTGCGGAGGTGTTTTATCCATCAGAATGAATAATTTAAAGGGAGTGTTAATAGGTATCCCAGACTTGGCCAAAGGAAGGGAGACAAAGTGTTGTTGAAAGACGTTTCATTACTTTCCCTCTGATGCTGCTCTTCATTTGTTCTCCTGTGTCTTTTTTGGGTCAGCGTAGCCGCATTTAAAGAAGAACGACAAGCAATAAGAATAATTAGAACAGAATGTGCATCAAATGGAAATGTGAGATGTGCTGTAGATTTATGATTAACTCTACATAAACATTAGATTTGATTCATTTTAAGAGCGGTGTCAACGTTATAACTATTGCCGCACAAAGCCAGAAGTTAAACTTTCCTCATAAATAAAAGCAAGTCTGAACCGCAGCACATGGGAACTTAAGTAAATTTGTGCAAGAACATCACCCTGCTGAGTTACCTATGAGAAATTTGCTTCATGTAACATAAATTGTTGAGGGGAGAGCTATTAAAGCCACAATCCGCACAACTGTTTAAGTAGATGCTGAGTTTGATTTATGGATGAAAAATCTCCATCTAATAATTAAATCAGTGCTATTTTCCTACTGTTGTTTGTATTTCCAAACCACACTAATACAAACTCATTTTCACCAGAGTCATAAAAAACACAAGCAACTAAAAGAACTGTAGCAATTAATACACTAGTTAGTCGGCAGAGAATTATTTTTCTGTGTTTTATTGCCATCGTAAGGTGAGTTTTGGACTCTTTGTTGGACAAAATAACACTACAATCTGACCTACTTATCCTGCGACCATATATCTAGCCATGAAGTCTTATGGATCGAGTTTTGCGCATAACATACAATGCAAGAGAAGACAGTGTATAATAACAATTTATCCTTTTTTTTTCTCAGTTATTTTACATGCATATCAAACTAAATTACTGTCAGAGACATTCAATGTGAAGAAGCAGGTCTATATCTGGTAAGTGCACTCACTCTCACTCATCAGATTAAATAGCACATTTTATGCATTTTTAGCTGCAAAATTTGGTGAATATTTAAGATTATCTCCGCCTGAATTGCCATCTACTCCTTTAATGCGTAAAAACCATGCCTTTCCTTCAAGAAAGCATTAAATTGATGATGTCTAGGACTTGATCTCAGTGCAGCTTTGACTGATTCCTCCTGTGTGTCTGAGTATCTCTACACTGGTGGGAAACAATGTGAACTCCCACATGCACAGTGCGGAGGGATGACATCAGAAAGAAGTCGTCTCTGTCAGATGCAATAAAAGGACGTCCACATGCGCATAGTTCCCCATCCTTCACACTTTGCGTACACCCAACCCACAACATAAATTAGCTATGGTGACTACTCTCCTTTAAACAACAATCCAAGGCAAGGACATCTGGAGAGAAAAAGAACCACAGAGGGGGTCTTGCAAGGCAGGTTTCCCCCCAAAATTTAAAGAGTAAATTCAGATGAGATATTGCAAAATTAATTTTCTGACAGCATCCTTTTCCCCTCGGTAACATGCGTGTGTTAATTTTTCACAAAAGGACTCACAAATACATGAGTCCTTTTGTACAGTTTCCTCAGATGGAGATCTATGGCATTGCGAACAAAAGACACTCCTTCAATGACAAGTGCCAAGTACATCAGCCAGTCCTTCTTTTCAAGTAATTCCAACCCTGGCTATTCAGGGTTTGCCCTGTGGCAAGACCGAGCACTTCGTTCTCCAGAAATAGCCATAGCTCATCTTTCACAAGGACTCAGGTCGCCTTATCACGGGGAGAGAGGTTCATTTGAATTTCTGTCTCTTCAATATGCCTGGCAATCATGATGCCCGGTTAATATTGAAGTTTGGGGAGGACTTGGTGTTGTTCTCCCCCCAGGCTCGGTGGCAGGCGTAAAGAACGTGTAACTTGCCATCAAATATCTTATCACATGACTTCATCTGCCAGACAGTCGCACCTCAGCAACTGTGTACCTTGGAGACTTCATGATTCACCGCATGTGTTTACTCTTTTCCACCCTGATAGCATTCACCGTGGTCTGTCGTTACAGATAAATATATATTTTGAATGGATATGCACAAGTGCTGATGCTAAAAGCAAAATAATTTTCTGCCACTATAGACAAAGACAAAGACTGTTTGCTTTACTAGCTTTTTATTTATTTGTTGTCCACCACACCTCCTGAAATCTGAATTTCCTTTTGTTCTCTGTTCACAGCAGAAGAGCAAAATTGGCTTACCACATCTAATTAACACCCAAACACACCTTGACAACATTTGCATGACACTCACTCAGCTAAAATCTTTTTAAAATAACAAAAAAAAATCCACACTTCAACTGAAAAGAGAGGCGTTTTTCTTGATAAATTTAAGATAAAAGACGTGGCAGTCATTTTCTCCCATGACATATTTGTTCTTTAACAACAAATCAATGGCTGTGAAAGCTTGGCACCTGAATACAGAACAATGGGGAGATGAAGCGAAGATTGTCTTCATTAGGCACATTAATATTCATAGAAAGTAAAAAATCTGACACCACGGAGGACTTGGTAACCTTTTCTCATATTAGATTTTTTTTTTCAACTTCTTAACACAATTAAAGTCCAGCAATGACTTAATTAATGCGGCTTTCTGTCAGGCGCTTTAAAGAACTGTCAATTTGGCCTGGGTCTGCCTGTCAGCAGGGAAGAAAGACAGTCATCCCACTCTTACAGGAGACAGTCGGAATCACAGTGCCGGATAAAGTCACATTCTCAGACACCTTGCCAAATTGATTCTTTTAAGGGTTTTCTTGCAGATTACCATTTCTTCCCTCCTGTCTCTTATTCTGCACGAGTGTCAAATCTGAGAGAAAATCTAAATTCAGTTTTAGGTTCTGGCTATTACCATCCTCTCCTATTGTGCTCATTGTTGCTGATACTCTGTTAAATTATGATTTGAATGAAACATTTCTCACGCAAGACGGTGTCCTCAGAGCTCTGAATCAATTACTGAGATACTTGAACAATATGGTGTGGTTAGAGAGTGTTGCCCTTGTGGTTGTGAAAGTTATTGAATCAACAGCATAAGCTCCATTATTCATTTGCATGAAGTTATTGGACATTTTTATCCTCATTACGCATTTTCACTACATGCACTTATGACAAGTGACATCAGGGATACGTCACTAAGGCTGTGTGGTAAGTTTCCTGGTAAATCAGCCTTCACAGGGAGGGCTGATGAGGCTGCAAGGGGCGATGCGGGGGCTTTTCCTTTAGAACCAGAACTGCCTTCAAGTGGAAGCCACAGGCTGTCCAAACAAGATGACAGTGCAAATGGCTGCTGCTAATGACTGATTCTCCTCTTGCCTGGGTTTTGATCAAAAATAGCTCCTTTTCTCCTCTCTCCTTCTGAAAATGGCAGTGACCAAAATTGAGGTAATGGCCCTTGCTTTAGCTGCAGGATTTGTTATCACTCTAAGATCAGACTCACTACATTTATATAAAGAGATCAGATTTTTTTAAAGGTATTAAATGATTATTCGGTATGAGCAACAATATGGTAATAATGCGTTAGTAATTAGTAATGCAGTTTTGCAAATGTACATTTTTTTAATTCCTCATTTTAAGTCTTATTCAAATCGAAGCAAGAGAAATACAGTCAAAATCAGATTTTAACATCGTTTTTCCCATCTATCTTCGAGGTGTGACCGAGGGGGGATTCATACACTGCCATTCTCTGTATTAATGAACCAATACCTGTGATCATTCTGCAGGAGGTGTAACTGGCTTGGCAGGTGTGCTGCCACTGGGAAACAGATTAAAATAGTCAGTGTTCCTTTCAAGGCTTGTACAGAAAACAATGGAGGCTTCACAAGGTAATCATGCCATTATATGAGACGGAGGGACTAATTGGAATTATACTAGAACAGGCAGGGAGCTCATTAAAACCTTGAGCACTACCTCATGATAAACAGTCGCTTTAAGGGCTGGCACTAATATGATGAGGCAAAGTCTTTATTTCTCACTTTCCAATGAACACATCTGATGTTTAAGCTCCTTATACTCACTCAGCAGGTACCATGTGGAATGTAAGACTCCTTAATTGCCACTGGAAATTAGTAAGATGGTTATATAGAGAGCTTTGGTCCTCATGCAGAAACACTGACTGAAATGCTCTCAAGGTCTGGATCTTATTTCTTGCTATATACAATAACATCACATATGCCGGCAACTATGAATTCTACTCATTATCAATTTTATCTCCAGGATGTTTCCACCATTAATTAATCATTAATTCAAGAGATTAAAAAAAAAAAGCATGTGTTTAAGGCCAACTCTCACATTTTCTAAAAATTTTGCAATTTATTTGGAGAAGTCCACAGAGAGAGTTTAAGGAGTGTTTGTAACATCTGAACAGTTTACTAAAACTGAATCTGTGAACAATTAACATGTTTTTAGTTTTGGCACAATTCTGGATAAGAAAAATCTGAAAAGGTGAAACAGTCAATGATGTTTAATAAATCATCTAGCATCTAGTAAAGTATAAGTAATGATTCCGCTACAAACTGAATTGTTGAATACCAATAAGCTGCTGAAATGTCGTGTTAACATCATGTATGCTTGTTTTTTTTGCATTTATTTTTTTTCTAATCCTTGCAGCTCTCCTAAGGACACTGAGTTTTTGTTGTTACAGGGAACAATGGGAGTTGTTTTCATGATGTAGCCTCGTGAGTGAAGACAAATCTGTGTTGTTTTTATTCTTTTCACATAACTCAAAACATGGCATCAATTAATATTTTGTGACCTTGCAACTTTCACCACATAGGCAAATCTCTTTTTCCAATTTATATGTTTTCTTTTGCCTTTCCACATGCATTTCACTTTTACAAATTTAATGATGTGTTAATGTATTAATTGTAAAAACTTTGCTTATTAGGCCTGTATAAAAACTCACCGATACAATAATAACACAGCGAGCCTGTTATGGACTCTGACAACCTGTGATTAAAATCAGACTCATTGTGCTTGATGAGAAATTGGCTTTACCCAAAATAACTTTATATTCCCCTGCTTTCCAACCACAGTTCATTAGCTCCATCTTGCTCAGGCAGGATTCTTTGTGCCATTTTGACTGTATTCAAATCTCTTTAATGCCATCTCATGTTTAAAGACTGGCCATAAATCCCATATCAGTTCTTAATGACCACTGCCGGCCAGCCGGTAATATGTCATTGTTCGCAGGCGATCACCCAGCGGGGAATAGACCATGCCAGTCTTTGTAATTGCACACCCAGAAAGATTTATATTGCCATTATGCACACCCATAAGAAATAATTCAAACATATCATTGAAAAAAACAGCCTGCACATTGCTGATCCCCAAATCTCCACTGAGCATCTAGCTAGTATAATATTCTACTGCCTCTGCTAACATGACTTTACTGTTGCATAGTAAAGGTGTCTCAAACACTCATATTCCATATGTCCATTTATTAGCAATACTGTTTTCCCCTCTGCAAGGCACTTTGAAAGAGTGTGCAAAGGCTGTATAAGAAAATGCAAGGTGTCATAACTGCTAGAGCACTACAGTGGTTAAAGGGCTGGGATATTCCTTGTGCATCAATCAGCTGCTGCAGTATGCATCCTAAACAAACTCCTCCATGTGTATGCTTGCTTTTTTTTTTTTTTTCTAAATCTTTCGATGGTTCTGAGATGGGGTGATTGAAGATGCAGTTAGTTGAACTTCCCAAGTGTGCTGCCACAGCTTTGTTGTTCAGCCTGTCCTGGTTCCTCCTGAGAGGGGAGGCAGGTGTAGGCTGACGCAGGTTTGATCACCTTGGTGAACGTGGACCTAAGTGGTTTCACAGCATCCGCAGGGAGGACAACTGCAGCCAACTGTAGAAAGACGGGTGTTTGACTTGGGCTAATGAATTGCCTGGTTGAACAGAATTACATCATGCTTGTTTTGTTTAAAAGGATTTGACAGGTACTCAGATATGCTGGTTGATGTTATAATTTAAGCTACGACACAGCAGGAAAGGAAAAGATAGAAAATATTACTGTAGATTGATAAAATTATTCTGCCTACTTCACTGTAAGGAAGTACGCAGGTTGATTATAAATGAATCGCTCAGATAAAGAGATATTCTATACCTGATCCTGTTGATTAGAAAGACAACGGTATCAAAATGAAAACATTAGTGGTCTCTGCTTGTTGTCTTTGTCTCTGGTTAGAGGGTAGTAGTAGAGGGGAAGTTGAAATGCCCTGCTGAAGTCAGCCATCAAAAGCAGGCCAGTCATGCAGACTTGTGTTTCAGAGTCTACTGAGACTGCTCCCAGGGACTCTTTGTTCCTTTTCAACCAGACTGCTGCTGTCTCCGCGCTCAGGGGGCTCACTCACCAGTGACAGCCACAGTCAGATCATACCCCCACAATCAAATACAGTTTTATTAGATCTGTCTTGCAGAGCGGCACTCCACTGCAAAAACATGTTTTGTTCTCTTTAACCTATTCCACCGGGGACACAAACCAACAGTGACACTGTCATTTGTGAGCAATGCAGTATGACTCCCTTGTGGTACAAATGTCAGATTATACCATGCAGTACTAGTTATCCTCCCTAAATATAGCCTCTCTGGTATCATAGCCTGTCGCAAGAAATTCATGGCTTCACACACATGGCCTTTAGTGGAACCCCAGACACTGTCACAAACCTTAAGAAGTCGCCAGGATGAGACTAATTGTAAATTCATATCTGTCTGCAAACTCTCCTTGTAATTCTGAGAAGAGAGGCACCTGCCCCCAGCTTGATCCTGGCTCGTAACGTGTGATGTGCACTTTTCAGTCCCCGTAGATATCAAATTGATTTGCACATGGAATTGCCATCTTGTATTAAGCTGGCCTTTAAGCAGCATATTAGATTCAAATAGGCGTGTATTTGCAGGTAATTCCCACACCATACGAGACAATTTGGATACTGGTCACTCTCACAATTTCTGCCCTTACCCTTGGAGACTGGAGTAGCATGGCTTATATACAAAAACATATTTGGGAATTAAAACATCACAAGGCATTTAAAACATCTTATTGGGAAAATTAAAAGAAATGGATCAAAGTGATCACATCGTCATATCTTCCTGATGAGCTGTTTGTTTTTCCATTCCTCTCTCAAACAAGGCTTCCAGTAATTTATGGGTTTCTGTGCTTTTATCATTGGGGATAATTATACACAAACAGAGACCACTCATACTGTACGCCGTGCACTGACCATGACACATGTCATATGACAGCTTATGATGAGAGGCAGCATGTCAGCCACTGATAAAAAATCTCACTGATTCCTACTGACGGCTAAATATTAAAGGTTGGGTAAGCGATTCTAATCCAATATACTTTTTGTGAAATTCAGCAAATATTTCCTCAGGTCGTCAGCTGTCCATTCTGTGTGCACACTGAAGGAAAGGCAGGTGTTTGTACACCATTCTGGCTCTGAAACTGGGTAAAAATAAAGCTCAGATCAGTTCACATACAATTTTATCCCAAGTGCTGTGGCCTTGGAAGTAGCTTCTATTAGGAGCACTAGAGAGAAAGGTGAGCTTCAGCTTCCTTTAACCTTTTAGATTCTTTTTCCCCTGACATCATTATGGTACATTCAATTTTACCTGCATGTCAGAAATTCCCATTTCAAACAAACATCTCCTATAGATGGATTTCTAACACAAAAAGTTGTACGCATGTATGACAATCTGCAGAGACAAGGGTTAACCGATGCAAATGAGTAAAAAATATTGTGTATGATTCACAAAGCCTTTGTAAAAGGTTAAATTCACTGCAAACTGCACCGCCGATCAAATCATGTCATTGTTGTGTCTGTATCATTTACAAGCATGTCATCCCAGGGAATATTCATACACTCCCTTTCTATGTCAATAAGCCTCATTGCAAAAAACATCTAATTCACTGGTACAATTAACATTTGCTAAAAACTGTATGCAAACTCACCTCTGACCCACCGTCTCTCTCTTTATCTCTCTATTTCTACAAATCTTTGAGTTCATGAGGATTGAATAAATTTACGTTGAATTTGTGTTCGATATCAAGGTTGCAATGTCAAGTCACATTTTGGAAGGATCTGGTTGGTATGTGCAATTAAATGTAAAAAACACTGATTATTAGACTGCGTTACTACAAATGTGTGTATTGTTATTATCCTGGAATCCCAGAGTGTTACAGTTGCATAGTACACAACATTAATGACCATCAGATCCTGACTGATTTGCTGTTAATGAAGTTAGCGCTGCTGCACATTGTGGATAAATGCACATGACCTCTTCTGAGGGTCAGAAATGCTCTGACACACATTCAAGTGAGACACCAAACAGAACATTAGTACTAATGTTTCTGTAAAATTCCAGACATTAATCATGTATGTTTATTAACATCTGGAGCCCATTTTAATGGACTTCAGCAGATTGTTATAAATGTGAAATGTTAGGTATAGAATGCTAGAATCATGAAAGTTTGTTTGATTTTGGTGATTTCTGTGTATATTTGTCTCTGCTCATTGAAGGCATCCAATTTGTGGGTTTTTGCTGTTTCTCCATTTCTCATTATGGTCCATCTGTGTGCAGAAAAGCAAAGAAACACCTAACATACAAGAAACTCCCACGCAAAATAAGGGCAAAATGCACAGAGGTGCAAACTTTAATGAGCATGTTTGCACTAGTAGCCTATGTCAGTAGTGCAAAATCATATGTGGAAAGGTCCTTAAAACAGAGCAGACTGTAGGTGTAAATGTTGCACAATTCCATGCACAATTAGTAGGCACAGTAATTTTTATTCTATTTTTTTGTGGATTGGGCCTTTGTTGGACTGGAACGTGTTCAATTGGTGTGTCATTCCCCATTCCAACTAAAATCAACACAGCAAAAATAAAAGTAATCTTACCATTATTACTTAAAAAGAGAAATCTTAATTTCCTCAGTAATACAATAAGAC
Organism: Ostorhinchus cyanosoma; assembly: GCA_029814465.1. Classification (NCBI taxonomy): domain Eukaryota; kingdom Metazoa; phylum Chordata; class Actinopteri; order Kurtiformes; family Apogonidae; genus Ostorhinchus; species Ostorhinchus cyanosoma. Next base: position 7,692,258 of record JAPTYQ010000028.1, on the reverse strand, counting down.
TTTTCACACTGTGAATATATAAACAAGAACTTGGTACAAGTACAAGGATTGTTACTTTTGGCTCTGAACTACTGACAAAACTATTATGAATACTTTTAAGCAATCATATTCCTGTATTATTACTAACAAGAAATAATTCAAAGCAGCTTATAGTATCTTTTTTTCTTCTTTTCAGACATCCAGCTCTATAAATAATCAAGGCCTTCTCCGATCCCTCCGAGTAATTATCGGAGTTCTCTGACAGCTACAGGCAGCACCAAACTGACAGGCCTCCAAGAGGGAGATGTTGTGTAAATTTTATGAGTGACAAAGGAGATTAGTAGAGTGACTTTGTACATGTAACTTTGACCTCCTTGGAGCTGTGCACGGTAGAAGGTGAACCGGGGGGGGGCATTAGAGGACTCACTTTGGTGCATTTTATTTTATGCGCCAAAGAATAATTCCCTATACGCTACTCATAGGATAGTGAATCGTAATCATTTGTGCTATGTTGTATGAAAAGTATCAAAAAATTGTCTGATGTCAGTGAACTGTCATTTCTACTATGTAAGAAATCTCTAAATATGTGTATCACTTCCTGAAGTGTGTTTACACCAGTCTGTTGTCATATTTTGGCAGATGGTTAGGGTATTGTGTGGAATTTGGGAGAAAGCAATAGTTTTCCACAGATATAGTGATTCTCAAGAAGCACTCATCAGTTAAATAGCAACCTGCCTCAACAATTTCTGTCTGAGAAACTCCCACTTTATCATACTCCTATTGTGCACCGCTACCGACGGACCAACCCTAAGCATTCTTTGCTCTGATTTTCCATTGATGGTCTTTCATATAGTGAGTCTGCTCTGAGAGGCTTTGTTCCCTGTAATTACAGGGCCTGTGATTTCAGCTCGTACGTATGTCTTGCCTCCAGCTCTGTGATTGTCAAGGAGATTTGATGGAGGCATCAAGCACATGTGAGTGAAGGGGAACACGGTCGAGGCATCACACCCTTCTGTTTACCCGGAGTGTCAGAGGGCTGATGTCACCGTGAGGGGGAACAGAATAGGTGGGCCTCGACAGATCCCTCCACGTCTCTCTCCGTCTGTCTGTCTGCCTGCCTGTTTGTCTCCCCGGACATGTTGCGGAAAACGATGATAGCGGGGCGGTGCGTGGAGTTCAGCGGCCACGCAGCGTTGCAAATCTCCCTGGCCATCTTGCACGGCTCACGCTGTTCAAACAGGTTCCACGTCGGCTTGTGTCTTGTCTTGTCAAGTGGCTGACATTCTGATTTAATCAACATCCACGCCTGCCAGATGAATTAGATCACTATCAAAAATGCACAGGGAGCGCCATGTCCCTCACTTGTCAAAACCTAACTCATCTGCTCATTTATTTATTACATTCTCCATGAGAGGAGCATTGTAGCACTGTGTCGGCTTAAGGTTGTCTGTCCTTGGTGCTTTGTTAAACTTGGATGAGCCCCAGGGACTTCTATAATTCTATCTCCAACTTGCATCATATTGAAAACACATAATGGTGGTCTGGTGAAGAAAAACAAATACGGCATTCCTTCCATCTCGCTTCAGAACAACAACAACCATCTCCTCTTTGTGGAATCCTCTACTAATTTCCTCCGTATCTACATGTTAATAAATCTAAGATACAGGTACTATAAAGAGCTCCTAAAACACTCTTTGTTTTTATTTGATGATTGATTTAGAAATGTTTAGGCAAGTGTGTTGAAATGCTTTTCCATGGCACACCTACAATACTGTAACAACAGCCATAGTAGTTTTGTACAAAGCAAAATAACTAGGCTGTTTTTTGTTTTTGTTTTGTTTTTTTAAAGTAGGATAAAAATGAAAAAAGACCACAATCAGTATTAAACTAGAAAAAAGCCAGAATTTAAGCAAGTTGTGTTTGTTCATCAGCAGGGACATTACGTAAACCCTTGTTTTAGTTTGTTAGTGCTTAAATCTAACTCAGTGTTAGCTGGAACATCTCATTAAGGCAAAGTTAGATATATTTACTCAACATGAGATTACTTTTCTAATGTTAAACCTGACTTGACAGGATTACTTTTTAGAAATAAAATAAGACATGTCTCTCAGAAACAAGGCCTTTTTACTTCCTCAGAATCTGTTTTTCGCAGTCTTGTCTTTGTTTTTTTTAGTTTATTCTGGTGATTTAAATGAATAAAGAATTCTAACTGCTTGCAGGTAAGTGCAGCTGAGACCATTGTAGTGTAGAAACAGCTGAAAAAGGACTGATGTTGTGTTCACTTTATGGTATCAATGCCAAATGCTCATTCCCGGAATGGAGATCATTTCAGGAGCTATGTACTTTGTGAGAGAGTGCTTTCTCTATCATTGTACGCCTTTTCATTAAATTCACTATTTTGTTCAATATTTGAAAAGAGTGCAAGCCAGTGCTGGGCCCTGAATAGATATTAAATTGATGCTCATTGGACGACGGTATCAGAGTGATAGGCAAGTTGTAGGGATGACAAAAATCCATTTCATTTCAAGTTCAACAGAGTTACAGAGCTTGATATTGTCGATGTACTGCAGCAAAGCAGGAACAGACTATATAGGATGCCTCGGAATGGTTCAGTGTGTGCCTAATGTGAGTGTATGTTGCATGAATTATCAGTGGGAGGACGGCTGTGGTTTAGCTGAGCTGAAGAGATTCAGATTGAGATGTCCACTCACGGCTCACTGGGTTGATATTTCCATCATCGACAGCAAAGGAGACTCTGACAGTTGGGCTGCACAAAGCCAGCTGTTTTCATGGTTTGAAGCGTCCTGAACGTGCACCCAAGTTGAAGGATTGGTAGGAGATTATTAACCAAAGTGACACTCAGAACACAGGCATCCACAGTTGGAAAATCACTGGCTCTCCTCTCGCACTCTCTCTTTCTCTCCTTCTGCTGCTCTTTTTTTTCCCTCCTCTCTAATTTTGGAGCTGCAGCAAAGTGCTCCAGCATGTTTGTGTCAAAAGTTCCAAATTGAAAAGTGTGATAAGGTAGGAGGAACATTAATAATACATAAACATACATCTGTGGACTAATCTGAGACTAAAAACAATGAACAAGGTGGGAGGATACAAATTGTGCTTTTTGTATGATTCAGTCATAAAGAGGAGAATTAAATCGACGATTGCTCCGATAGATTATCATGAAATGAATTAATGATCTGTAAATGACTCTAAATCATCAAATCATCTGAGCCGGTGTCCCTGAGCATGTCAACAATCAGACAACAATCATTTAACTGATTATAACAGTATTTAAAAAGTATCCAGCAATTTTATTTATTTGGTTTCACGTGTTTTCATTTCATGGATGATTTACTACCTTGACCAGTTTTTAAGATGCAGTGATATTATTGAGATTTGTATATTTAACTGCTAATATTTATAGCACTACCAATCATGTTTTATGTATATTATGTAAAATGACTATGGATGATATTAAAGCTTTTGTTAATCAATTATCCTCCTGGAATTCTGGACAAACTAATTCATATTTAATAAGGAACAAAGCATCACCAAGTGTTAGCCACAATAGGGTTTACAACAGACACATGTACAAACAGCCAGAGAATATCAAAACATCTGTCACAGTATCCGAAATTCTTTTTTCACAGGATGTTAGAGGTCAATGAGCTCTGATTTTTCACCCGACTGCGCCGTGTACAGGAGGTTAGACGCTCCCTTGTGCAGATCTGCCCATCTTTTGCCAGGATTCTCACACCCAGCATTCAAGAATTAATAAAGTACGCCACATTATGCAGAAACTGCTTCGATTTCTACAGCATCTGCTCTAGCTGCCTTGTGGCTGCATGAAAGCAAGGTGGAAACTTAAGTCCAACATAACTCTATGGACAGAGCCTTTCATCCTTGTCCTAAAAAAAAAAAAAAAAAAAAAAAAAAAAAATTCAAAATCACACATAAACTGAAATGTACCAGAAGCCTGGATTATGTGGTTTAGGAAGTTTTAAAGTCTCACTGCTGTTTTGACATTGCTTTACTGTAGTTAAAATAGCTTTAACCCTTTATAGGGCACTCATAGAAATACTCTGAATTTCAACCTATTGTAGAACATAAAGCTTTGTTACTTTTGTGAAGTTTTTCAAAATGTTGTATTGTGATCACGAAAATCAAGGTCAATGAAATGACCATATTTGGTTCCTTACCCATAAGTGGCAAAAAA
>JAPTYQ010000028.1:7677321-7687982 GCA_029814465.1 Ostorhinchus cyanosoma | reverse complement strand
GTGTGTGTGTGTGTGTAAATTTTTGCCACAAAGAATATATAAACAAGTGGTGCCAGGCACAATAAACTCTGTCCCTTGCACATATTTTGCCCAATGGGAAAAATGGGAAGATTTTTTACAAATTAAAAAAATGTGAACTTTGACCTACTGTTCCAAAATTTTATGAGGTCCATTCTGGGTTACTGGGAATCTATAAAACAAATTTGGTATGAATTCAACCAATAGTGTTGCTGCTACAGACATGTGAAATTTTGCCCATAATAAGTAAATGAGAAAAAAAAAAAAAGATTTTAAAAATTCATAAAAAATTTAAACTTTGACCTACTTTTCCCAAAACGTATTAATATCTATTCTGGGTCACTGGTGAATTATAAACCAAATTTGGTATGAATTTAACCAAAACTTTTGCTGCTAGAGTGTTAACAAACAAACAAACTGAACCAACACCCCTTGCCTCCCCTTCGGGGGGTGGGGTAAAAATACAAGAAAAACACATGTAAGGTGAAAGGAACATGTGTTTTAGAACATTATAACATCACTTTTAGAACCTTAGGCCAACATAAGTGCTGATGCAGACACCTGTCAACATACACATTATCCTTTTGAACATCATTCCTTACATTAGTACCATTACGTCATGGTACTGAACAAAGCAGGTACACTCACTGTTCATGCAGATGTGGACCTTACAGACCCTGTAGACCACATTTGACTTGAGATTGTTGACGCACTGTTCTCACAGGAAAATGTGTGCAGAAATGACCAAAAATAGTCAATTGCCTGATAAAGGGTTGAGGTAAATTGTATTATTACTGCACATCTTCTACAGTGAAGCTCTTTTTTTTCCAGATGTATATTTTTTACATTTTCATGGTCATAGAAAATGGAATATTAGAGGTTATTTGGAATTTGATTACTTCAGGTGTAAGAGAGTGGAGAATTGTCGTGACACGGTTAATATTTCTTCTATTTTCTCCTAATACAATGCAGTCTATAAATAAGAGCTGTGTGGGTGTTGCTTTGCTGTTCCCTTATCCAGGTCAAGCTTGGGTCATTCCTGAGTGTCCTCTGATAAATGTAACAATCTGCAGAGATGCCTCATACATGCATTGGAAAAGGTATTTGGCTTCTCTGGATCAGCATTCTTCTCAGACCGAGTGCGAGAGGAAAAAATACAATATCGTTTTGGAAGATGCTCGCATTCATCTTTGAATGAGCCTCTGTACCTAACTCTCACTTTGAGCCACCTCACAAAAAAGAGGAAAAAAAAAACAACTAAGGTTTAGGGAGAAATGAAACCCCCAGTGCTGCTCACTCATCTAAGAAACATTAAATGTACGGTTTGTTTACCCGCATGTGCACTTATGAATCCCAGGGGTGCCGCAACCTGTGTATAACTCACCCTTAGGGCCTTGGAGTATTTTTCACTATGAAATGAAATTTTATAGCATGCGAGATTAGCCGACACTAATGCAAGGTCAAAAATAATAGAATCAATAGGCAGGCTTGGCGATGTTAACATTTACAGAAAATAATGGGCTGAAAAGCGCTGTTGAAAACAGAATGAAATGAGTCTCTGCAGAATTCTTATTGATGGCTTTTCATTATTTCTAATAATTTGACTTTCTTTTGTGTGCTGTAGCCGGGGGTATGGCCCTTACTGTGGTGCTATGGTTTATCTCTCTGTGTAGGTGTATATGTGTGGGTGTGAGTTTGTGTGATGGCTGTGCTTTTATGTGTACACGCGCATGTTTTATAGTCAATAAACAGCTATTTTCTGTCAAAGTCTTTCAGCTGCTGATCTTGTTGTAACACAGCAAAGGCAGTTTGGAAGAAGAATCTCAGCGGCTCTTTGTAGATTTGGGCCTAGTTTCACATTCAGAATTGTTTCAAAATCACAGATGTATGTTTATTGCTTCTGACAACACTCACTCCTTCAGAGTACGGACTGACATCGAATGAAGTATCCAAGATAACCCCAAATGAGTGTTCTCTGTGACCCAATGCTTTATAGCCTATTGGAGTTTTTGCATTACCTGCAGCTAATTCAAGTGTGATTACAGGGGGGTCTGAGATCCCTCTTCTGTATAACCCCACTCACTGCTATTATCTTTCTCGCAGACTAATGAAAATAATGGTTATGAATGTTTTTGGTGCACTTTGATTGTCACATCAACTGTTTTTATTGCTGTCATTATGGTTTAACATCGCACTGTTAATTCTGTTAATTAAAAAGCTGATTGCTTTTGCCAGTCTGTGATCTCCATTTGGTGAGTCCATATGGTAGAGATTGCTTGTTGTAAATTTCAATGAAGCCTTATCACAGCGTTGCTATGTATAATCAAGCAGTACAAGTGCTTGAATTGGCTAGAAACCCCCATCATCCTCCTTTGCAACTCTTGTCCGCAACTTCACTCAAACTACCATTTTCTTTAAACAGCTTTTGTTTGACATCATTACAGGGATTATAGGGTTGTTGTTTGTGAGCTAAGCAAGCACATTTCAATGTGCACCGTACAGTACGCAATATCTGATTTAGATAAAACCCGTACAATGTTAATTTAGGGGTGACATTAGGAGTTTTAAATGACCACACTAAATTAAGAGACGACAAAGTCTAGATAAAAGAAGGTACTTTTAAAGCAATCTGGTGTGAGGCACGTTTAAAAAGCAGTAAGTCAAGATGTGATGTGTGTAATTAAAAAAGCACAATCCAGATAAATACGGCAGTTTCCAATAAATGTACAGAAAAATGTGATGAATTAAAGGAAAAATCTGATGGGAATATGACAATGAAGCCATTCACAGGGCATGAGCACTCAGTTAATGGTTTGATGAGTATGAAAATAATGTAATTCATATATTATATCTTTCATAATCACCAGAGTTCAACCCATTGTTCCTAAACAATGAAGGTTTTGTACCAGTATGTTAGGGTAGCACTATCCACCACCATGATAAAAACACAGGATGAAGGAATATATTTTGGAGGAAGTGATCCTCACTCCAGTCGAGTTCACAAACTCAAACACACAATGCCAAGAACTACTGAAATATCTGGCAGCACATGATGGCCTTATTGAGACGCTCCATGTTGCTTTTTCCTTTAATTTGTCACACCTCTATGTATGTATCCTCCAGTTGTGCAGAGCTCAGAGGCGATGACCTAGTTCAGCTAGATTTTGTTTGTTGTTTGCTTTGTGAAGGGTCCCCCCGTCCACTGCTGTCTGAACACAGACTGGGTGAATCCCTAAAGGACGCATTACATTCTTTTTAAGGTATCAAGACATAAATGCTACCTCAGTATGAAAGCACAGGCTCTCCAGCAAATTACCTGAGCTGGGAAAACATCATAAGATTCTTTCAGGAAATATGTCAGCAAACTTTAAATTAAAATTAAACCAGTACAGTAATACATTTTTGACCTGATTAGATATTTTAAGACGAAAGTACCATTACTCATTAAGATCCTTTACTGTCCCAAAATGTGTCTTGGACAATAGAGCTGTGTTGCAGATTCCATCTATCCAGAGAACCCACACAGACATGCAAACTCTATGCAGAAAGGTCTACAGCAGCTGGAAACAAACCCAAGACCTTCTTGCTGTGAGGCGACGCAGCTTCAATCATAAACCAAAATAATGACGATACAACACTGTTATCTGTTCCTAACGTCAGCGGGCAGTAAACACAGACAACAGCATAAAATCAAACAGATATAAGAAATCACATAATTATATTCAATATCAACATTAACCAACGTGTCAGATTTCAGTCATAATTTTTGATGAAGTCAATCAGAAAAATCCCAATGCTTTTTATATTTTAATGCTGATAGAATTTTGGGCTAATTTTTTTACTTGTAACAGATACTACTACTTTTACTTGTGTACAGGATCCATATTGCTATTTTTTTCCCCCTGCAACTGAGTGTAGGAACATGCTGCAAGCTACATCAAAGTCTTGTATCTTTTCTTTTATCCATCCTTAGAGTTGTAAAGTTGTACAGTACATATGAACACAAGCCTGAACAAACTTGGCTGTTGAGTCTGTTAAAACCAAGTCTGGAATTTCAATGCTGTTAAAACCAAAATCCAATTCACATCTAGACTTGCCAGCTGAAAAAGTCTGAACTTAAAAATCTGTCGCTATTACATCGCCTGCAACTTAAAGCCACTTTTAGGCTATGCATCATCCAAGCTGACCCACGAGCCCACAACACAGCTGTCCATGTCACCACCTCCCCACCTCCATCTGACTCCGTGCATCTCTATTCTAAACAGAAGAGGTCTCTTGATTGATAGAGTGGCCTAAAAAACACCGTTCTGGGCGAGCTACATAACTCTTGTCATTGTAGTCTTTGAATTTTTGACAAAGCTTTTGCTAAATAATGTTCTCATGTGAGTGGAATGCCAGTGTTTACAGAAGAGACAGGGAGAGGGTGCACTCACGGACACGTCTGCACCCATCAAGCCTGCTCGGGAGTGGACATCTATCAGTTTAGAAGTCAGCGACTCACACGAGGCATCCATTCCTCATTTTCATTCCCTCTGACAGGCCCGGGCTCTGTCTGTTCTCTGCAGTATTTACAGTGGTGGAATCTGTTTATGTCACACAGATGTAAATGTTTATACTTGATGAACGCTGGCTGAGTTTTTACAGTCTGAAAAGATGTGTACAGTTTTGGATGTGCGCAGAGAGTTTTGCTTAATTTGCTGTCATTATTAGGAATGTGAGATCTGTCTCAGACACTTGGTTTTAAAGCGTGGTGCCAGGATTACACGTTTAATAGTGGTGTGTTTGCAGGGCTAACCTCAGCAGCATCCTTGTTAGGTTCTCATTTGCAAATGACAGCTGAGGTGGAGTACATTAGGTGGCTTATAGCGTGTGTTGGTTTTTTTTTTTATCATTATTATTTTGAATGTTTCATAGTTGGTTTTTCCACCATCGACATATGCAAAAGAAGAATTAAAATGCAAATTTAATATCTGCATATATGCTGTATGACCTCAAATAAGTAATAGTTGGAGTATGGAAAAGCAAATTAAAAACGAAAGGAGGGATACTTATTTATATTTATCTTTGGGTTGTAAGTCATTGTAAACAGTATGAACACAGCATATTTTATGTTTTGTCTGGTCAGCTTCATTACATTCATAAATACATCCAAACCTCACATTCAGGCTGCAACACAATAAAGAAAATACTGAGGCAGGGACAATTTATGGCTAATAATCTGTTAAATATTTGAATAACAATGTCATTTAGTCATAATCATGCTTTGAATCCAGAATCCAGGAGCGGTCCAGTCCAACAGGAGCACAAAAGGACCGGGGGATTGTCAATTTGTAGGGCTAAGGTTAAGACACATAGGATGGGGTCTGGATATTTTGCTATCTGTATGATTAAAAGATTCAGGAAATCTGGATGTATTTCAGTGTGTAAAGGGCAGCGGTGCAAGCCTAAGCTGAAAACCATGGTCTCCAATCCCTCAGATGACACTGTATCAAGAGCCATCATTCATCTAAAGCCGATGAGCTCAGGTCTACTGTGGAAAAACTTTATTACATCCACAAATGCCAGGTCAAAGGCATCTTCGTCATAGGTCTGGAGCACATGGCATCGATCCTGGATGCCTTTGAGTCCAGGGAAGTCAATGACACTTCTGGACACAGTTGGCACACGGCTCCTTTTTGGCACTGTAAACTTTGAACCAGCATTTGTGGATGTAATTCTGTAATGTATTGATTAGCAGAGGGTAGCCAGCGTGGTCTTTGTTCTATCAGCAATAGATGGATGATAGTTCTTGCTGATTTATTGAATCCTTTCATTCTGTTCTGGACTGTAGAAAGATGCGTGTGATCTTCTCACACATTTACTGAAAAACAAAATTCCTTTACATTGTTTATAGTGTTATTGTGTATGCATTTTGTATAATTTCCATATGCTTTATGTGCTTTAAAAGCCCAGATGGGGACTGCTTTTGCAAATTAGTCTAAGTTATATACAACCTACACTGCATTCTTGTTCCTACACAAATAAACAATAAACTAATAAATAAACTACCAAACCTCAGCCTATTTTTGCTCCTAAATGACGAAACTTTCTTGGATGCTGATTTTTGTGACAGATCTTAATTACAATTACTTAACCACATCACATCGCTTTGTTCACACTGTTCATTATCAATACTTTTCATTCATTACTAGTTACTCCAGTTACATCTTTTTGTTTAATGTGTTTCAGGGCTAAATATGAGCCTTTGCAAATTCATGCATTATGTTCATACTGTACACTTTAATACGACTACATTATTTATGTTTTTGTATTTGCGTTTTACATATCATCAAAACTACTTCTTTTGGAGTTGTATGTTTACAATCATTTATGTGGAAACCTGACTAGATGCAGTGTTATTAGTTGATATTTTTTGCAAAAGAAAAGAGGGGCAATAATACCTTTAGGCAGAGCTCTGCAGTCTTAATTTGTTAAGGCCATTGTCCTGAGCTCTTTTCAGGAAGCAAGCTATTTATCATTTAGGCGGCCGTTATTTTTAATGAGTCTGTTATCATTCATTTTAGGGCATCCCACCTTTCCTTGACACGGATAGTATTTCTTTTTATATAGGACACAGGATTTATGTCTCCCTCTCCCCTCAGCCTCTCCTCCTCTCTCCCCTTAGCTGTGAGCTGTCAGCTGGATGGCAGTTTGGGAAGGTGTGGTGGTACGCCGCCCTCTAACACCCAGCGCACCGGGGTCGTGAGGCTCACAGAGCTCAAACTGTAACCTGCCTTTGTGAAACCTCTTACACAACACAAAATGTGCCCGTAATGTGGCCTATTCTTCTCTCGTGGTTCTTTAGAGAAGTTGTCACCTGGTGTATCAGCAGAGGACGTTATAGTTTTGAAACAACTTTCACAAGTTGTCGACTGGCTCAGCTCTCTGTTCGCCCCAAAACAGTGAAACAAAGTCTGAACATGCCAGGTAGGGAATTTTATAGGTGAATAATCTTCTCTTAAATTAAGGATTTTAGTTGTCTTCCTTTAACATAACTGGTTCTGCTTTAAATGTAAACCTTCTCATCGAACTGGATTATGATTCACAAAAAAATTCACTCATTCACTTTTATCTGGTTATGGTTTCATAGGGGGTGCTGTTCAGCCATTAAAGGACAAACTACCATTTTTATTAAACACATAAAATACACTGTTACCTGTAAAGCTGGAATAATTGGTTTCCAGACACGATCTAATTTATACACATCAGTAATCACCTTTAACCAAGTACAATAATAACATACTGAGTCCCAGTTACACTATATCTATCAAGAATCAATCAGAATGTGTCAATCATTTTATAAGAAGTAAAAATATTTTGATACATCTTTAGAGGCAACAGTGCAGTTTAATATCCACACCCTGCAGGATAATAAATACAGTTACAATGGACACTTTAGTTTTTTTAGTTTGTTTTAGTAGACTTTTCACTCATTTGTCGTGTTTTTCAGATAAATAATTTCAGCAATGTTCACATTTAGAGAACAAATATTGAGCAGACGGTAGCTGCCATATACTGCTTGTACCAGTATGTGGCAGAAAATATGCACTAGTTTACCATGAATCATTGCCAACATTAAAACAGTGACAGGAGGCCTAAAAAAAAAATAAAACTCATTCCTGCTCTGATAGTGTTTTTCTACAACATACTCACTGGGCTCAGTTAATGGGTTACTGTAAAAAGACACTGCAAGTGCAAACCTAATTTTCCTACCAAAAAAAAAGCATCTAACGTTGAAAGTTCAAGTCAGTTTCTTTAATATTCCTGTTATTTTCATTCCCTCCTGCTCTTCACTGTGCTTCACTCAGTAGCGTCTTTTAAATGAATGTGTGATTGCACTATGTCTGCAGTGTATATTATTCACATCTTGGTCATGGTAGCATTAGACATGTGTTTGCACTTGTACTTTACTAAATGTTAGGCTATGATGCCTGTTCCCTCTGCTGATCTAGGCCATATGTAGAGTTGGCAATAAACTGTTATGGCAGGTGAAAGAATGTGCACTTGGCATCTTGCTAAATCTCCTTTAGAGGGACACACACACACACACACACACACACTCTCTCACAGAGGACATTGGCTTGAAATTTCTTGCTATAACAGAAATGACCCGACAGGTTTCGCGCAGCAAGATGTTTTCTGCTCTACTACACTTTTGGGTGGTGGTATCAGGATGTCCACTCAGCGCCAACTCTACTTCAGTTCCTCTCCACAACATGATATTACACCACATACCTTTCTGCGAAGGCCTCAGAAGAATTCATGTTTACAGCCTTTACATATGCTATCATGTCGTTATCTAGCAGATGATGTTTACAGTGAAGACCTGAGATGTGAAGTGGGATAAAGTAACAGACTGTTACACCAGATAGGCAAAGCGCCCTTCATTGAAAGTTATTGCCAGGCAGCCGGGGGTAATATATCACAGCTTTTGTGAGGACAATGCTACGAAGCCGAATCCAAGTACAGATGCATCATAGTTGCACAGTGAGCATTTTGTTACAAATAATGTTGTCATCAATTTTCATCTTTTGTTTAAACATATTAGTCTTTTGGACAAGATAGGTCATATTTCAGCAGGTTGATAAATTTTCTCCCCTCTCCTCTTCACAGAATGTGCACTTAATTAATTACACAACCTTTAATTGGACAGATTATTCCTAATGGTGGTACAGTGCTAAATGTACAAACTCTGAGAGGGCTCACAAGTAATTATTTTAATGCCACTTTCTCGGCTAGCTGTAATCAGTTTATTTCAAATAATTAGTATTCTTCACAGGGTAAGGTACAGATACTCTAAAATAGACAAATTACATTTACATTTGTGTGTCGCATTTTTTGCAGCTGATCCCTCATATACTGCATCATTTCCATGTGCTGCGGCTGTACAGTGTTAAGGGGCGTATGATCACCCCTTGATATTTTACGATATCTGGCGGAATTACCTCCTGTTTAATTACCTCAGTAATGTGCATTGATGTACATGATGGATTTTTACGGAAGCTCACTTCTTAACTATCGGATGCGGCGACATGAATGATCATCACTGCTGCAGTGGTCTTAAGAGATAAATTAATAATTGTGATAGAGGAACCGGAATACAATTAGCAAATGCATCTGCGGTCAACTAAAGAAGACAAACATGAACACATCTGCATACATAGTAACAGCAGTTAAAGTGCTGATATGAACGCTGTTGTATTCTGTCATTTTCAAGAAAGCTTGAAACAAATAAACATGGCTTGTTGACTTGTGCAGGCGAAAAAACATCACCATATTCATTCAGTTAAAGAGAACATTATGTCAAAGTGCACAGTCTTTATTTACCTCGGTTTTTCTGTATTGCCATGGAGGTCGAACAATTTAGTGAGGAAAAGGGGGGAATGATGGTGCTGTTAAAACTTCACAGCTTGACTCAGAGATAAGGAGAGGGTGGTTGAACTAATGGCTGAGGCCTGGTTTGAGGGTGCCTAGGCCTCAAAGTCATATAATTCAAAGCATGTATGTCAGCTTCGCGCTCATTACCATGACTGATCATACTGTCTACCAGTATCCTGGCCGCCTGGCACCCAAGACCTGCAGGTGGTACTTCATCTAACGTCCGTGTCGATTTTTCACTGAAAATTTTCTGTGCTAAGCAGTCCGAAATCACAGCTTGGCAAGGAACAAAGAGCAAAAGCAATGTTCTCAAATGAATAGTTGTACAACTGCATACAGCTTCTGTTTGTCCAGGGTAAAGACAAACAACAAAACAATGCAGTTATTCTGGGGCATATCAATTTCTTCTTTTATTCTTGGTAAGACAGACTATTTTTTTCAACGCTAGCGGACAATATAATATTATGAAGTGTATTTCATGCATTTTTTTATGTATTCTTTGTAGCGAGTAGCCAAATGCCCCACTACCATTCCATTTTTGACAAATCCTGATTTTATACATCTAAATGCTCAAATGCCCAAAAATCATGCGTCACCGACCATCATTCTTCACCTCTCCGGCATCGATGGATCTTTTTTTTGTTTTGTTTTCCCCTCGTTCTCCCCCCTCTGTCTCTTGTCCTTCTCTTTTATTGCTTTGTACAGCAAAGCACCATTACTGATCCCTTCCAAAGCACAAACTAAAAATCTATCCCGTTGTCATTTGCTGCACCGTGCCATCTATCATCGGGGGTGCTTGGCAGCGTCTCCATACGAGAGAGGAGGTGCTGGAACAGGAGGCAGAGTCAAGGACTTTCACGCGCAACAAAAAACTTGTCACAATTATTTATGGCTCTTGCTGGGACACATAATAGGACACATCAAACTGCTGTTTTTTTGTGTGATGAGCGCCCTCACATCGCTGGCTCCCTTGTCGAAGTGGGTCACAGGCATCTCTTGCCTTACACATACAATTTCCAAGACAATGGCGGAGCACTTGGGGAAGTGACAGTGACAAATACTGGAGCCCCCACGGAAAGCTGGGCAGGCTGTTACATGAGTGATTGCGCCAATAATCATGCGGAGTCGTCACGTGTCTGTGGAGCAGGAGGGAGATGGGCAGCAGGGGTGGCAGGGGGTGGGAAGAGACAGAAACAGAGAGAGAGGAGGGGGGGGGGGGGGAAGGG
>JAPTYQ010000028.1:7646558-7669038 GCA_029814465.1 Ostorhinchus cyanosoma | reverse complement strand
TTTCCCTCTGATATGAAACTTTTTTTTTTTTCTTGTCAAAAAGCTAAATTATATTGACCTGGATTCCCTTTATAAAATAACTTACAATGAGGTTAATACTTTTTACATTCACTGTATAAAACAACAGTCCTGACTTGATACAGTAATTAATTTATTCAATCAACTGAATAATTGTTGCTACACTTTATAAAGATGTGATTATAAAAATTCAACAGTCAAATTGAATTCAGTTTTAGATCACAGGTCAATAATCCTGTGATGCAGTTGGCGTTTTTAACTGTAAAACCGGCACACGTACTGATCTGGAGCTTCAGCGTTTCTCAGGAACTAACCAAACCAATTACTGTACCTACTTGCCGTTAAATACCCTTTATACCCTGTTTATCTGTTTAATTATTCATTAGACACCAGTAATTTTGTACAAGCTATTCTCCCAGTACTCTAGTGTGGGCTATTATGAACATAAATTTAATGTGAACTGACATTAGCATTCAGATGTTCGGTATAAAGTGCACAAATCTACATGTGTAAATTGTAGAGGCTGCACAATATCTACAAGACATAAGTGCTGGTTAACAGCGTCTTAGTAAAAGGTAAATGCTACTACAGGAAGAAATTTTATGAAAAGAAGTACAGGATATCTTTTAAGTAATGAAGTTCCTAAAAAAAAAAAAAAAAAAAAGCTGGAGTAAATATCCTTTGCAAAAACTGTCCCTTTTTTTCCCATTATGTTTGGTTGCTGTTGACTTTCCCCTAAACTATATGTCTAGTCTCACTCTGAACCTTCATAAAAACATAAAATACCTCCATAAATAGTGGAGTCTTGTTATATGAACTGTTTTAGCCTTAACCTTTTGAACATCCATACAGGCTACACTCCTTTAATACAAGAAAATATAATGTTCGGAACTGCCAGACACACTATACAAATGGATCATTAGAGCAACACTACATCCGTAAACAGTAAAAGATGGTTGAGTTGAGGGTCATTGCTTCTGTCACTGAGCTGCAGCCTCTCATTTTCTCTCCCTGGCATCCAGCCCTATAAGTCACTGCCCTCAGTCTGGAGACTGGCTTGGCATACACAACAAAGACAGACATATTTGGGCTCTATTCAGTGCCCTACGGTCCAGGCCCACCCACTCAGAAAACTGGTTTTCACTGTATGATGTGAGCTATGACATATGAGACATATTTCTCTCAAAATATTGCAAAGAGTAACCTCTATGTCACTTAACTGTATGAAAACTTCTATCCCTAAAATTTTATACTTTACTTTATTTGCCTAAAGAGATATAACTTTACATTTCCGGAGCAGTGATCAACTCCCTGCAGTGAGTCGAGACTATGCAGCAAAGCCACACATTATGTACCTGCAGTGATGTGATATTCTATCCATCACTGCAAAAAAGAAATGACTTTTTGCTGACCCTGCTTGAACATGTACCAGATGATGCTGGGGTCAGGAGTTGGGTTTGGTACTACTGAGAATGCCCTGCTGCCCACTAGAACTGGGAGTAGCCTAACTAGTTGCACATAACAGCATTAAAGTGAAATACATCACGGCTGATGATATTGCAGAGAAAAATTGACAAATATATAAAGCTCTCTATGTGCAAATGGTTCAAGTCGCTGCGTCTTTTTGTGCTTTGCAACCCCAATAAAATAAAAGTTAATGCTTCTAATCAGAGGTATTCAGTGATCCTGTCCTGGAAACACTTGACTCACAGTTGAATACACAGTGGCACAAGCCGCAGAATCACTCTTTTTGTCGCAGAAAATGTTGAGAAAAATTGCAAAAAATGCAGCCAATTGACACTAAATATAATCTACAAATAATGAATATTGAAAGGCACGACTTCACTGGGTATAAAAACCCAAACATTCTTTCACAGATTATGGTCAGGTTTGAGGAAGCTATAATCTATGACTATTTAAGACCATTTTGGGGGCATTTGTGATCAAATTTAAGACTAAACTCACAAAAATTCACAAAAATAACAGTACAACAGGCCTCATAGTTATTATTATGAACGAGTCTTAACCATGTTACAATCCGGCTAATGGTACATTTCCATTTCTTCAACTAATGTTTCTGCTACTGATGTTCAAGTTGCCAAAGCTCATACCTGAGCCCCTCCACCTATGAATGCTAAAAATGCTCACATTAATTACTAATTAAACCCCCCTTTTTTTCTTTTTTTTTTTTTTACAATGTTTCCAAAGCAAATATAGCAATATTAAAACCTCTGAGTGCCAGATTTAAGGATTGATTACCAATTTTAGGGAGAATTAAGGCCTTAATTTGAGACAATCTGCAGACTCCCTGCTTCTACAGCCTTATATGGATCTCCATAGGTGTCCTCTTAAATGTCTGTCATATAGATGTCCCTGAACTATTCTTAGCCTGTTTCTGACTTTATAGACATTATAGAAGTATTCATAGGTGAAATTAAACTCAAAAATTGCTCTTTAAATAATTAACCTGCAAAATAAACACAATTGCAGTCCTTACCAATTTGAAGTAATAAACCGAAAGAAACTGCAGTTACCATTAATGGCAGTTGAAAAAGAAACATATTCTTCTCTAAAAAGTTTAAATATAGAGTAAAACTTCTTGTTACTTTGCAACTTCGCAGTGAGTAGGAATGCCTTCTTTTGGGGAAAAATCTGAGTTCAACACAATTAAGTGTAAGATATTTCACATGGAGTCGTGGCTGTATAGATATTTGGCAGTCTTCAGGTAAATCTGCATACACTCTCATTAGCCACATGAATCAGAAGGGTGTGGACAGTAAGTACATCTAAAAAGATGAATTTAGTTAGTTGATCTGCTGGTTAATTGTCTACTATTAGTTAGCTAGTATATAGCTTAAGGTCAGGCTAGTTAAAAACAGACTGAACCCCACAGTTCAGTCTAAGCTGCACTAGGAACAATAATACTGGAGGAAGTACAGGCACTGAGTCCTGTCACCTGTTTCTGGTTGTACGGACCACTTTTGTCTGTACTCATAATTTCAAATATCTAGTTTACTCAGTCTGTTCATGTCTATTTATCCGGTGTCCCTTTTCCCTACTCCCTTCTGGGGGAGGGGCTACTGTTTCAGTTGTAGCCGCCTGGGGCCCAATGACGACCGGATCTGAGGTGACTCTTCTGTGCCTTGTCCTGACCTGTGACCCTAGACCTCCCCACCCTCACCCTCACCTGTCTGGATGGACCTCCTCCCCCACCCTCACCTGTCTGGATGGACTTCCTCACCCTCACCTCCTCTCATCTGATTAGATTTGCCGAGCAGGAGGGTCTAAGGACAGGGGATGCCCAGGACATTAATCCATTTCCTTCATCTACTGTTTATTTGACTGTTGTTTGTTTTCATATCCAACTAATTCTGTAAAGTCATCTGAGGCACCCTTGTTGTGACATAGGGCTCTACAAATAAAATTGAATTGAATTGAATTATTAAACAGGGAAAACAAAGTTTATAATCGATTATTTGGTTGAGCTGACCCTTTTTTTTTCTTTTTTTTTTTTAAAAACAAGTTACCCTCTACTAGAAAGCTTAGATCAGCTGATTATTTTGTAAATTTTTTTATTTACTGGTTAAAAAAAAGCACTAAATTATTTACTTTTTCAATTTTGCTATTCTTTTTATTTTCACCAGGAGCAGAAAAGGCCAACTCATGTGAAGTGGATCTGAGGAGACAAAATGTACTTTTTATGTTTTTGATCAATGATATATCATTGATATCACTATTTATTTTTTATCACTTTCTTTCCTCTGTGGCAGTAAACTGAATATCTTTGGGTTGTGCACTACACAAGATATTTGAGGACATCATCTTCTGTTTTTTCACAATTTTCTGGAATTTAAAAAATTAAACAACTAATTGATTGAGATAATAGCCAAAAGATTAATCAACAATGAAAGTAACCATTAGCTGCAACCTGAGTTCAATAAACCTGAATATAGTCCTGGAAATCTGTCTTTTGATAATACACTGCTGCCCATAAAGTTGGAATAATTTTGTTTTCAGACACATTCCTCTTTGTATTCCTATTTATACACATCAGTAATCACCTTTGACCTGATGGAGTGATCACATACTGAGTCCCAGTTACACTTTATCTGTCACAAATAAATCACACTGTCACCATCATTTCATGAGAAGACGTAAAAGATGTTTTATTCCTTTAAGAGCAACAGTGTATTTTCTCTATTTCATTATTGTGAAAAATATTTAATAAGAGTATATTTATGAAGATTACACTCAAAGGATTAAATGTACAACGCTGTGAAAAAAACTTAGGCCACCATTGGGTTTGTTGGTTTAGTAAATTTCTAATGACCATATATATGTATTTCTCCATCTCTATATTCAGATTTCAGTTTGGATATAAGTGAAGTATGTACAGCACTAAAAACAACAGTTTCAGGGAAAAAACAGCTTCTACAAACCAAAATAGTGGTATTTAATGTGACCTTCCTTTGCACTTAACATGTCTTTAACCCTTTTGTTCAGACAATATGTGATTTATTGCATTATTTTTGTGATGTTTTATACCAGGTTTCATTCAACACATGTCAGATGTTTCTGTTTTCGCTGCTTCTTGTCATGGGGTCAAGGGTCAACCTAAAAAGGGACTTTAACCTTTACAACAGTTCAGTTTTTTGTGTTACTTTTAACCCATAAAGACCCTTTGCTACCTTTGTGTCAGTTCCCAAATAATTTTTTTTCTCTCTAAATTAACCTTTTAAGTGATTTATCACTATTTATCATAATATCATCCTCTGCAGTATGCATTTTTCAATGAAACCCAGGTATTTTCCTATATTCAATTTACTGATCATGTAGATGTTCATAAAAGCTCAGATTAAAGTTGAAGGTTTTTATATCAGAAACTGAAAAAACTGAACAAAGATCCTTTTTTTTTTTTAGCAAAGATATCAATAATTGAACATAAAAGCAGTGTGTCATTCCACTATCATTTATCAAATTAAATGGCTTTACTGGTGAAACAATGTTGTAGAAGATGACAGTGTTTCCATGTTCACTATGGAGCCTCTGAACATCCAAATGGGTCATATCTGAAGACCATGAAAGGAGGACAAACTGCATTTTACACCAATTATTTACATGTATTGATAGGATTAGTAGATCAACAGGTATTAAACATTTTAGATCAGTAGATGATTTTGGTCGCTGGTGGATCTTTATGGGTTAAGGCTGTGCACATATTTCCTTTAAGTTCTTGTTGTATGACAAGAAAACAGAATGACAAATACATAAGTATGTTCATTTCGTCCCTGCAAAAACAATAAAGCTAAAAGTGGCCTCAGACTTTTGCTCAGTACTGAATGTTTTTAGGACTTCTCACCTTTATCGCCCGGGTATAAAAAAAATGTTAGAAAAGTAATAATCAAGTGCAATAAGTTACACTACTTTGATGAAGTGATTAAAAGAGTTATATGTTACATTTTTTTTTTTTTTTTACACAGGAAGTAAAGTAACCTCCCCTGTAACACCACTGTCCATTCGCTGCACTGTCCAAAGGCTTTAATCTGGTTCTGGTCCATCAGTTTTTATGATTAGTGTCAAACCAGATAAAGAACAGAGATATAAGCTCCCTGGCAGACCTTGATTAGTGCCATTAGAAAGCCTTAATGTCCCTCCTCCCCTTTTTTCATGTTCCTTCACTGTAATCTTTAAGTTTCACTGAGAAGAATGATGTCTCTGCTGAGTCTGACACTGTTTTACTGTCATGTACTTAAGCACTCACCTAAAATCTGGGGATTTTTGGCCTACAGGACTTATATTTGGGTGCAAATTTTGATCTTGGGTGACACTGAGGAAAACCTAAAAGCCATAAAGCAGAAGTGAAAACTACTAGAAATTAACCGTTTTTCATGCAAATTTCAGGTTCTGGATTTTTCAGAGAGGGAGGAGGAGGAGGAGGAGATGTCAGTTTAACAAGGTCATCAAACTGTGTTGCAGAAAAAAATTATATCAGGCATAAATTATTATTTAACGAAGAGTATTTTAATTACGTCTTAAAACGTGTCTGGAAGGGATCTTTAAAAATATCTATTAAGTCATCCTTGACTGATATACAGTATGGTGTCTCTGTCCTATATGCAGTGAGACTAGAAGCATGTGCCAGTGGATGCAACAGGTCCTGAAAAACCCACACACAATAGTGCATGTTTTTTTTCAAGTTAATCTAAAATGATTGGAGATTATTTGAAGTCAGTAGAACATGCCCTAAGTGGTCAAAGTTGAGTAGCGTTTAGGGGATTTAACAGAATCCGCCACCGTCTTTCCTAATTCTAGTCGACATGTTCTAGCGGAGAGATTCCATTGCGCCGGCACCCGTGTGTGTCTGCTCCTTTTAAACACCATCCATGTGTGGCCAGAGCCGCACTTGACAATGACGCAGAATGATGCCCGCTCAAAAGCAGAGAGAGAGAGAGAGAGAGGAAGAGAGAGAGAGGGGGGATCTGTGATGAATCACGTCCCATGGAGGGAGAATGTGTTAAATAGTACTTGGACACTGCAGCATGATAATTTTCTATCACAGCAGCCTATAAGTATCTGACAAGCTCTATGCTGACTCGGCAGTCTGTTACAAAATGGCAGGCGTGCCCTTTTATCTCGGTACATGTTTCACGGCAATTGGACAATCAGCCACTGCAGTGAAAATCCATAGTATTGATCGGCCTGTATCTTCTCTATAATTCTCCAGCAGGAAATCCCTGATGACAAATTATATCTGCACCAGTTTTTGATTGGTGCTTTGATGTAAGCGATCTCCAAGGGCAGACTGAGGAACTGGTTGAGGCTTTATTAACTGAGTCTAACCTGGCTCTTCCTAGACTCGCACCTGCCTGCAGCCAGACCCTGTATCAGACGGGCAGTCTGCGGACGGCCTGTCAAAGCTGCTTCAGCGATTCTGGATTTACAGCTGCAACATACAGGCCTCAAAACGGCGTCACAGACGGAAACGCAGGTGGACTCTGCGGCGGGATTGCAGGCTGTGAAGGTGACTGTCTGCCTCCTTTGTCTAGACTTGAGGAACACACACTCCTGCAGATACAAGCGTGGCACAATAAATCTTGCATCAGATATCTCACAACTTTTTCCTGTTTATTTCTAGATCAGAACAAAGTCATTGCTGTATTTCATTACACTTTACAACATGTATATTGCATTTTTTACAAGTCTATCCTGAGCTAGTCGCTGCCTTTTATTATCCCTTTGTAAATTGTGCCGCAGTGTTAAGTTTCAATTTACTGTCAATGTAAGCGGTCATTTCATTCACGCAATAGAAGACAGCTCGTACGCCGTTTCCCCTGCATCTGCCATAATGGTGCTGCTACAGTGGAGCTAGCCATCTCCTATAGTCTGCTGTTTATGAATGTAAAGCAAAGAGGTGGAAGAGGCAGCACGAGACAAATTAAATGTGATAGTGTTCTCTATTGATTCTAAACAAACACACATGCTCTTTCTCACTCTCTGCTTTCAGCACTTGATGTGTATAACGAGCCTTATCATTATGCACTCTGTACTACTGCCTTTTTTCCCTCAGTTGATAACCCTGACCACAATGTACTGCTTAACACACTGGAGTGCACACATCAAGAGGCCTCTTCTAATCCTGCCGGGGTACTTAGCAGGAATCAGAATTGGCGCAGAACTTTTCCGAAATCCACTGTCATAAATCCGATGATTTTTGAAAGGAGAAGAGGAGGGAGAAAGCCCTTTATTGGAGAGTCGGGTGTGTGCGAGTGTGTGAGGGGGGTGGATAATGTTGGACATAATCCAGCCTCTGACAGAGGAGGAGGGGGAGCCAGCATCGTTTACAGAGAGGCATATGCTCCCTCCCTTCACACAGACACGAACTACAGCAAAGCAACCTTTTACCAGCCAGTCAGAGAAGGATAATCTTTCCCCTCCCAGCACAATGCAGGAGATTACATGGAGAACATGTCAGTCTGCACTGGATTTGCTAGACACTAGATCTCTTGTCCCTATCGATTTGCAGGCTGCTCATTCATGTTTTCACACGGGTCTCACAGGCATAGAGGCCAAAAGCATATGGTTGAGGAAGCAGCCGTCCTTTATTCAGCTCTCTCATCCTTTTTTTGTGCAATCGGGCGCTTCAATTTGTGTGTGTACGTGTGCACTTGCGCCGGTATTTGCACATACATGATCGCAGCGATGTCAATGCAACACCTGCTCCCGGGAAATGCGTTTTGTAATCACAGGACAAGTTAACCTCGACACCACAGACTGCAGATGTTGTAATCCCTGGTGCTATTCTGTCGCTGTTGATTTGCTTCGGCACAGGCACAATCATCGCCCTCATTTTAGGGGTTATAGTTTCCCCTAAAGCTTTGCATTATTAATCAATTATTACACGAACGCCCTTACACAAATAACAGAAGCTGCTATAGTTTACACACGGCTGGACCCAGGTGGTTCTCCATCACAAACAGGCGTCTTTCTTCCTAATGCGTCACAGCAATTTAACTGATGGAAACAAAGCTCCATTGTTGTGAACTAAAGCAGCTCAAGGAAAGTCTAGCTCCTGGGTTTATTGAATACATGTGTGCCTAAACACCCACACCATTTCAACAATTAAGCAAACAATCCTTTTATAGGGATGCTGGTAAAGTTAAGCTTAGGTTAAAAAATATAAGACGAAAAACTAACTAGTCTCACAGAAGAGCTTATATGTATGACATCTTTGATACTAGCAGTGATAATAATCTTAGCTTTGACACAGGATCTTGAGCAATTTTTTAGACTAATTTTCCATTTTAACAAAAAGACAATTACATTACTCCTTCTGGTACAAATCTTTCATGATGTTTTTCAGCTCAAATGGATTTTTATACTCTGGAATTTGATAAATACAGGCGTATAACCCTCTTTACCACAGTGTGACTGTTTCACCTCTTTGGCTTCATGTTTCAAAACCCTGGCATTTTTCCAGTCAAAGCAGTTTTACAGCATAAAAATAAACCTATTTACCATGACTTGAAGTTTTCCGTTAATATAAAGTCATTAATAGAAATGTGTAAAAACTGTGTTCTGCATGCAGTGACTGATGAGATTTATTTCTTGGGTATTAAAATTTGCCCTTTCATTTCAATACCTTTTAGTGTCTAATCAGTTTGGTCAATGACATTAAAGTTTGGTATCCAGCTCCTCTTACATGAAAGATAACTTGCATGTTTTTTTTAAATAAACATAACAGGAGAAACAACAAAGCAAGAAACTTTGTTTAGAGACTTCACTTTGGAGAACTTTTCTGACACAAAGTAAGGTCTTTAGTGATTCGGCCCCTCTTGGTCCTGAATGACAAAAGGCCTCCATATTTTATGCGACTTTGAAGAGGGCAGATTAAGGCCCACAGCAGTAGACTTTGACAGAGGAGTCCAGTGGACTCACAATGCCCATTTTAAGAAGCAGAAAACAAGAACTCCTCACTCATGCGTTTCTTAGTGATCAATATGCTAACTCGGGGAATGCTAAAATCGAGGCGGATGCTTGACAAAGATGGATAGATTTGCACCGTCCGTGAAATGTCACTGATTCAGTGGAGGATGTCACCTCAGGATCGCTCGGCTGTGTGATAAGCCTGACACATCAGCTTGGGTTGGAAAGTGGCGTGGCGCCACTCTCTCCCTCTCTTTTCCTGTCAGAGCAGACGGATGACAACGACCACCACTGCTGCAGGTCCGGTGGGACCCAGGTAAAAATGAACACAATTAAAAAATGGATGAGTTGCAATCTGTAGAGAAAAGTCAATGTGTGAGGTTTCGGGTGGTTAGCAACTGAGTGGTCACAGAAAAATAAAATCAATTTGAAGTGAGGCTTGTCAATCTAGATTTGATAGAAACACTCTGAAGGCTAAAAAAAAAGTTTTCTCATTATTCCTTGATTATTTCTACACTTGATGACTTGTGTTTGTTTGTGCAAAGTGATACGATTTTAGCTCTTTCATTGCCTAATATATCCACCTTGACACAGTATGATAGGTCTGCATCTACCATAATATAGTCAGAATGGCATACATCACTTTCATTCTGCACATCAGACACTCCTTACTACAGATTTCACTGATAATGGGAACAAAGCTCTGTCATTTTCCATAGATAATGTAATTGCCATAGGGAATGAAGCCATAAAGATAGCAATAAAGGTTTTAATTTTACTGCCTTCCTCCAGAATCTGACCCTTTGTAATGCCCATATTTCCTTATGCCCCGAGGCAGCAGCTCTGAGACTCTTCTCTCTATTTGTTCAAGATCAAAGGTCTGTCCAACAACAAGCAGCGCTGACAGACTGCTTTGGCATATGCTGGGTCCATCTATTGGACTATGGGGAAGGTGAGAGAGTGAGAGCTTTCTAGCTTACTATTTTCCTCATCACACTGTCAGAGAGTCTTCTCTCCAGAGCCTTTTGGCCTGTTGTGTGGTCAAAACAAGAGAGTCACACAAAGGGGAAAACAGCAATCTCCAGAGTGGTACTTTAGGCTGACCCGTAGTTTGACCTACTGTCAAATTCCACACCTTGTTTCATTTTGATGTTCCCTTTTGGCTGATTTTGACTGATTGGTTTTGTTTCCTCTTGCTTTTTGTTGTTTCTAAGACTTACAGTCTTTCTTCCTTTCACTTCTAGGCAGCAGGGATCATATCTCATATTGTATCCCAAAGACGTTGATTGTAATCCTGTTGCTTTCTGAAGGAAAAACACCACAAGCTGACAGAAGACAAAGCACCATCCACCCACAGGATCCCGGGTAACTAATAGCCCAGGTCAAAGTCTGTCCTTTTATTTATAATCCTCAACAGCATGAAATATGAAGGGGTAGATTGAGATGCATAACTTCATCCCCTTTTTTTGAAGCAGGAAGCCCTCAGACACCAAAAATGATGAAATGCTTTGGCTGAGAGGTAAACTATTAATAGACTCCTCCACCTGAAACTGTCACTGTGATCCCTGCTCTACAGCCCTGCATCCACACCAGGAGCACCTTTCAGGGACCCGTGAAGGGCTGCTGAGAAGGACTATCACATATGCTGAGGTGCACACAGCACCTACTGTACAGAAGGCATGCCTATCCAGAGACCAGTATGTTTCATAATTGATAGTAGCATGCATGTGTCAGTAACTCAGTGATGTGAAAGCAAAGTGTGGGCGTTCAGATACTTCATATTGTGCTGATTCTGGGTATATATCTGCAAATCTGTTACAAAAGCCTAAAGTGTTGTTGAGTCAAACAGAGGATGATAGTTAAAAAAAAAAAAAGCACGCCTGCATTTTTCATGGTCAACTAATTAGCCATTTCCCCTAAGAAGCACAATAAGAGCTCTTGTGTGTGTCATCGCCGTCTGCTGTGCATCATGAATAAAACGCTCATTTTAAATATTTTGGGGACAACTTTCGGGATGTAAATCAGCCAGCAGTAAAGTTATGTCAGACGAAAAGTCACTGCCGGTAGCAACCACATTCCACAAATGATCATTTATTACCCAACACTATTTTTAAGGGGGGAAATGGCAGCCTCTCTTTGTCAAATCTAACAAGGGAATAGCTTTCAGGTGCTTATACCACTATAACTCATCTCTGTGACCTTTTGAGCAGGAATTAGGGCACTTTCATCCTTGCTCAGGTGCTTGTTGGAGTCCATTAGCATTTTTAAAAAGTGCTATATAGTGTAAAGAAAAACAGGGAATCCTACATTAATAGACCTAGTGAACTTTAGTTATGTTGTGGGTAAATTATGAAAGATGGCTTCATAAAAGAAAATTATAGCATTGCTGCAGACTTAACAAAGAAGCTGAATTGTGTAGTTTGACGTTATAACACAGAACATTATGTTAGAGACAAAAATCCATGACACCTTCCAACATGCAAAAACCATGAGTTGATATTACAAATGTTCAGTTCCTGCTTTATCATTATTCTCCAATTCAGCATGCTCCTCCTTCAGGGAAATTACACAGCCAACCACCTAATCCCAGTCGTGGTGAATGCTTTTCCACGGTAGCGGACCAAATTAAACATCTGACTGAGATAGCTGAGAGAGACAGGACATAAAGTCTTCTAACCCATTCTCTATTTTTGAAGCTTCTAAATAATTCATAGATAAAACAAAACACAACAAATACCTTGAGACGTGTGCTACCCAGTAAGTTAATCCCGCAAAATGAAATAGAACTTTATCTTGCAGCTCAAATTGAAGCAATACCATGATATTAAAGTGTGAAAGAGAACACAAACACTGCAACAAATTACAAAATGCCAGGGGGACCAACAACAGTATTACAGAGGACGAACCAAATACTGTTTCATTTTAGAGTGCTGGGCATGCAGTTCAATACTATCATTATTGTCAATAAATTGTAACATGCAAGCTAGTTGGAGACCTCACCCATAGCTTGGTACATAACATCATAAGGAAGGATGTATTATACCGTTTGCATAATTCATCATTTCTTTTGATAACATGCTAAAGCAGTAAAATCACTGACTCCGATAAAGTAGAAAGCTGTAAAGTTTTGTTAGAATCGATAGTATAAGACACTCTAGAAATGGGCCCGAATCCTAAAGTGGCAGATTGTGTAGACTGGTCATACCTTCTGCTGTCTGCAACTCGTTTTGTATTACCAGTTTCCCTGTGATCAAAAGCATTAATCTAAAAAAAGGGGATATCTGAGTGCAAATATCATCTTTATATGGCCATTACTTATTAATCTTTATGTTCATTCCGGGGCCACTATGTCATGTCACCTAGATGTCCTCTGAAAGCAAATGGCTCGACACTGTGTATTGAGTTACATGTTCCCCTATTTACTGGAAAAGCAGGTCTTGGAGATAACAAGAAAGGTGATATTTACAGTAGCCTGGAGCAGTGTGATGTGCCCTGCCAAATCACAGCTCAGGTGGGTCAGAGAGTCGCTCCGTGTTGAGAAGAGGCCGTGGACGCGCCACAGACCCAAAGAGGACGGAACTATACTGTACAGGGCATTCAGTTCTCAATGATGGTGAACTTGTAAAAACAGTCTTCATGCACTTTCAATTAACCCAGAAGGACCCAGTGTTACTTTTGTGACAGGTCCCAAATTCATTTTTAACATTTCTGAAGTGATTTCTTACCACTTATTCTAACACTAACCTCAGTTTTTTTTACAATTTTAAGTTAAAATCAGGTATTTTACAATGTTTCACTCATTGATCAAGTAGATGTTAATTAAAGCACAAATTAAAGTTGAGGGTTATTATATCAAAAACAGAGAAAACTGAAGAAAAAATTTCTTTTTTCAGTAAAATATCAGAGAAACCCAGTGTCTCCAGTCACTGTTGTTGATTTAACTCCAAGGGTTTTACTGGTGAATCAATGTTGTGGAAGATGACAGTGTTTCCACGTTCACTCTGGAGCCTCTAAACGTCCAAATGGGTCACATCTGAAGACCATGAAAGTGCATTTTACACCAATTATTTGCATGTATTGATAGGATTAGTGGATCAATAGTTATAACTTAGATCAGTCACCAGTGGATGTTTGGGTCTTTATGGGTTAAAAATGTGGTTTGGGTATTTTTGGTTCTCTGTATCATCATTTTCTTGTGTTAGCCACTGTTCATTTTATTTTGACAAACCACAGGTTTGCTGCAGATAAGAAAAATAAGGCAAGTTTTTCTTTTTGTTTGTTTGCCAATTGACAAAGTTGTGGTCAATAATGTCCCATGTGGCTTATAAAGTAAATCCTACATTAACAACTCCAACAGAAGTGGCAAAGAAATGTCAGATATACAAAATAATAAAAACAAGCAGGGCATTAGATTTAAAAAAAAAAAAAAAAAAAAGGCAGCAGTTTGGATTAAAATACCTAAGGTTGGAAGACTTCATCACAATAGTTACAACAATGCACAGTGGATTATAGACAGATACTGAGGTTTTCAGATTTGATCAAGGCTATCATCCATTTTATAATAATTTTTTGTATTAAATTCTGATTTTAAAAAGATGACTGACTTTTCAACAGTCAAATAAATGGCATTGCATTCTTGATATAGTTTAAAAAAAATAAAAGTGTTCAAAGAGCAGCAGGGAAGACACTGATCCTCTGGATGTTTCACTGTGGTTATGTTCTTAAGTACAAATAAATATGCCCACGTCATCACGCAACCACCAGAGAAGGTTACATGTGTCTTCCTGTTGTTTGTCTACAAGACAACAAGCAGGGATTAATTATACAGAGTACAGCTGAGAGAGAAGACAGTTCTGCAACCGAGGTCACAATGTTTTTATAAAGAGACATATTACCCAGAGACATATTACTAAGGAAATGCAAGCAGGGGGCAGTGTTTCTGCAGGGAAATACACCACCACACATTTGTATTGGGTCATAAGAGATGATTGAGAGGGCTTATTAATGAGAGAGACTATTTTTTATGAAAATGTTTCAGATTTTAACATTAACTGTAATATAATTATAATAAAATATAAAATAAAATATTATGAAACAATGTGACCAGGAGGTTCAACATGCAAAATCACCTCCAGGTGTTAAGACTCATTTCTGGGGCACAATATGACCAAAGTAGCAAAAGTCTAGTACGGAGTTTATCATTAAGAATCATGCAACTTTTGATGCAATGTCTTGTCTGTCGAATAAGTCATTTTAAACAATATGAGACTGGAAACAAATGTTCGGAAGCAGAAGTAGTGTTGCATATGAGGGAGGATGCTTTATGTTTAATAAAGTGTTTTGATCAACATATATAGGAGCCGGGGAACAGGTGCAGATGAAACAACTGGAACACATGGTGGAAGCCAGAAGCTCAGCACACCTGTTCCCTTCCTGCTAAACAGCCTCGCAGTGGATCGTCTCTGGAGCACAAAATAACTTCCATCTCACACACACAGCACACATTTCTCGAATTCTAATAGCACAGAGATGGAGAACAGACGTTTGTCCCTTTTAGGGCCAATAGCAATGGTGATAAATGAAAGCAGGACTCTTTCTCTATGCTGCTGGAAGATCTTAATGCATTTTCCTTTGGTCTGTGTAGACAGAGCACTCCACAGGGAGGGAGGGGAGGATAAGTAACTATAGGAGGTGGTAATGGTGTTGGTATCGGCTGGTGTTGTTTGCCCTAGCTGTATTGAAGCAATGGTCCCTGAGGAGCCTGGCACAGGGAGCTGGGTTTGTCAACCTTGTCTGAGGGACTTAATATGAAAACAACACTAATGAGAACCATTTCCATTGCTCTGTTTATTTTCAGAGATGCATTGAGCAGGGCATACGCACGGCTCAGTGATCGCACGTTGCATTGCATTCATTATGGTGCTCTGGATGGGCTACTGATACATTACACACAAACACACTTATAATTGCATTTTTTTTTTATTGTTCAGTGCTACTTTTAATGCTGCACCCAGGCAAAATGGGCTCCATCTGACCAAACAAAATCATAAGGTTATGCATCTGGCTGGCATCTTTTATCCACTTTTTGACTAAAAGCTACAAATTAGACATAGTGTAATTTGTTGGATTTCATGACTGGAGTAAAAACATGGCCAAACACCGCATCTATACTGTAGATTCTATAGTATCTGAAGAGGACTTTTTTCATCAATAAATGACAAGCTTCAGCAGACAAGTATCATTTCCTCAAGCAAAATGAATCCTCCCGCGTCCATCTATTCACTCACAGACATGCCATTTTGAAAATCTCTCTAAAGTGACATTACTCCAGAGATAGAAACCACTATTTCATTGAGCAGAAAATTGCTATTGAATTTGGAGCTGAATAATTGGAAGCCATGTTCCAATACAACCCAGAGAAAAGGTAGAGTTATGTTTTACTGTCACACTCAGACCAATGACATTCTGAAGCTGAGCGGCACAAATGGTATGGGTATTGTTGGACGGGACATTGCTCTCCTTTGTATATGAGCCATATCAAGCAAGGAGTTGGAAGGCAATTTGGACGATGCAATTCACTTTGATTTGATAGAGGGCCATGAACGGAATAAAAAAAATAAATATCAGCGTTTTGAAGAAAAGATACGAGCATTCAGCTGTGGGGCTACATTTGCTGCTTGTGTTGAAGTGTCGAATACATATTAACAACCAAAACATGTTGGAGAATTTTCGCGCAGTTTTATGTAAGGTTTGGAGGAACAATTGTTAAAAAGCAAAAACTAATGATGCCTGTCATTATCGATTCAAGTGTTCATTATTTTTAGGGCAGTCAATATGATGAAATTAACCAGATGTTTGCTGTGAGTAACTGTGTCTTTTTCTTCGTAAGACTGAAACTTGTAATAATCTATATTGAACTGTCAAATGACAGGATCAGTGCAATCAATACAAAAGAAACTGGAATGTTTAATAGCAACTACAAATTTCCTTTATCATAATCACCACCTACATCATGTGGTTATCATATCTATCGTCGTCACAAAACATCATTTTCTACTGTTATAAACACTAATTCCACTTACTTGAGGTAGTGGTCCTTGCTTGTGAAAATCCTTTTATTTCAGACATTCTGGGAAAAAGCAAAATTACAGAGAAATGTCGATAAATTAGAAACACTGCTACCTGTCGCGACACCTGCTTGCCAACACCTCAGCTGCATGAAAATCAACAAAATGCAGAAGCGTTAATTGCATTCATTTGATTGATTTTTATTTTTAGAACAAGGTAGAAAGAAGAAAAGAAGAGGACATGCAGTAAAGGGTCTGGGATGGACTCAACCCAGGCCTTGGTAAAACCTCTACCTGGTGAGATGCTAATCCACCGCTAATCATATTTGCTTATTTCCAGTTAATTACAATGTATTAATTTTGACAGTACTTATTATCGCTTCATAAATAATGAACTGCTTTGTCTGTAAAATGTCAAAAAAAATATACCAAACACATCTGTCACTCAAATATTATCTCAGCAGCAATCAATTCTGAAGTTAACGTTTATTACAAATTAAAAAAAAAAAAAAAAAACTTGACATGGACCTACTTCAACAGAGATATTACAATCCTCTTGATATCATAGTGATAGTAGGGTTTCTTTAAAAAAAAAAAAAACTCCATTTATAATAACACCTCCTCTGCCTCCATTTAATACAATAATAACTGCCTCAGTTGCTCTTTATCTGTTTGCTGTATTTCTTCTGTTGAGGTTGGTGGCACTGCTCCTCTCTCTCTGTCTGGCTCTCCACCCCTCCCTTCATCCAGTGATCGTTTTGTGAACCCGTTAGCCTGTCATTGGTTTAGAGACTCCAAATGACCCTGTGTTTCTGCAGAAGACTCATTCATCCCCTCCCTCTCCCTCCGCAGGCCACTGGCAATACTGATGACCACCAGAAAGACACACACACACACACACACACACACACACACACACACACACACACACACGCACGGACAGACGTGCACGCGCACATTTCTTACAGACAGACATTAGCTCATGCACGTACGGACACACACAGTCAAACACACACAGACGTGCACTCACACACTGATGGCTGCTGTGGTTTGCTGGTGTAATGTGCTTTGTTGTGTGAAGGTATCAATCAGAGGGGAGCAGATTATTAGAGTGTCTGAAAGAGATCAAACAATGTTGCCGTCTGCACCCACACATGGCTGATTTACAGGCAGGCTGATAAAGTACTGCAGCTCTCTGTCAGGGGCTACATGACGGCTCGCCGCGCTCTTAGGATAAATTATTGCAGAGGCCCGCGGTAATGTCTCTCCACCTAGCAACCAGCCGCCCCAGCCGCTGCCAGGGGAGCCCTGCCTCGTCTGCCATAATGGCACTGTGTCCAGGGTCAGCAGTTACTGTATCGTAGCAGGGTGGGAGGGATATAAACACACATACAAACACACACTTGGATGCACGCATGCACGCAAACTTACGCACCGTTCCTCGTTTGTCTCTACACCTGCCATTGAAGGCAATGCCAAAAGACACTCAGAGATGACTGCTGGAGGACTGAGTGGACGCAGGGGAGGCGCTGATGTCTCGCTACAATTTTGCAGTAGAGCAATATTTTGAAAAACTGATGCCAAGGTTCTAAACAAGACAGTGTTGAGAGAGGGTTGTGCAGTTATCAAAAAATAAAGCTTGGCAAAAACATTAAAGAGAGCCATCTGTAACACTAAGTCTGATCTTACTTGTGCGATTGGCCATTGTGCAGTGTTTCATTGCTCTGTTTTTACATCACTGCACATACCTGCGCATAAATATCACGCTTTTAATGAGTAACACCCTTTAAGGTACTTCTTAAATACTAACAGAATACCTCACCTGCTTCTCAAAACAAGACTACATATTTTCAAATATGCTTCAGCCGACAGCAGGAAAGACGGATGGACAGAAAGGAATCAAAATGAATAAGTCACCATCCAGAAGTGGATTTCTCTTACAGATAACATAACTATTTTATGTTCCGGCCTTTTATTTACTCACGATGGCAGGCATTTCTTTCTGTACACTGAGCAAGGTCAGTGAAAGTAGATCTCTTGAAATTGGCAGGAAAGACACAGGGGTGCAAAAAAAAAACTATAGCAAGATGCTAAAAGATAGATGCTGTCGATTGAGTGTAATGAATATTTTACTGAGGCTTTCTCCATTAGAGCTTTTCAGCAGTGTCTTTCAATCTAAAAAAAAAAGAAGGAAATGGCTAGAAAGAAACAAACAAGTAAGAATTCATTTTTTTCTGGAACTGATGTGCATGTCCATAGTAAGGAGTTCAGAAACTGGCTTTAACAAGTCGCCTGCCATTTCAGTAGTGATGACTGGGTGATCGCCTCCTCCCTGCCCCCTCCCCTGTGTTATCTCGCTCAAAGCAGTGCCATCCCTCTATTGTAATAATGCCGCTTCCCAGCAGCCCTTGGAATGACCTTTCTTTAATTAACTGCATCTTGATGAGCAGATCTACATAGAATGTGAAGGTTAATTAATGAAGTATCACTGCTTAGTCTTAAAACCATCACCTAGCGGATGACAGCCAGCCCACCACTCTCAATTTTACCCCCCGATCTCATTAGCAATGGAAGGCCAATGGACAGCTCAGCTCTGGCCAGTGGATCTCAAGTAAATTGTATCAAAGACAGGCCCGTTGATATCCTTCATAGAGCTACATAAGACCATATTCTGATTCTACACTTTGAATAATATATGAGAAATAGTCACAAACACACACGTTCTTGCACCACATAATGTGTCCGTGTTTTTCTCTGAGGTATGAATCTAGTCAGCAACCGCATAAATAATTCAAATGAAGGTAAAATAATATTTCAATTAAGATCCATGTAATCTGTTTCCTGCAAACAAATACATGATGGATGGTGATGGATAATTCTTGTATTATTGCACAGTTTCATCTTGATAAGCTTTCGGTTTCCGTGTGATTTCATTTCAGAGCGCATTTCGGTGTTGCTTATCATTACAGTTTGGAAAGAAGATCCACATTAGCAAATGCTTCCCAACTACTAAAAGTGTCTGAACATGGCAGTTTAAGCTAGTAGAAGATGAGATGATGAAAGTCCAGTGTCTCCAGTTACAGCACATTTCCTACAACTGGCTGTGCTCTGGCTATCTATAATCTATCACAGCGGCGGAGGAGGTGAACCGTCACCTCAGTATGCACAGCACTTAAAGCAGTAACACTAGGTGGACATGTGACACTATCTGTCAAAGATACTTGGTTTATGTTGCTGTTGATCGAAGTTTCCCTCCTGGGCATCACAGGCCAGGCAGGCCACCTGGGCTCATTTGCCGCCCCACCTGGCCTGGACAGGTGAAAATTAAACTGGAAATGTCTAAAGATTAAATTTCCTGGGTAGACTTTTCTGGCATTGTTTCTTCTCACAAGGGGGATATTTTTAAAATACGCTCAGATTTTCCACCCAATTTAATACTGTGCAGCTGTATCTGGGGTTATTATTGAAAACTAAGACAAAGTCAGAATCTAATAGTGAAAAAAATATTTTATTGACTGAAATAAAACAAAAAATGTCAGGTTTCAAAATTACCAACAGGAAATAAAAAATACAATGGAGAATGTGACACAAAACGAAAAAAAAAAAAAATACAGCACTGCAGGTAAACTCAGCTTCCTTTTGTTTTCTCACAATGTTAAAATGCCTAATAAACAATGATGTTTTTAAAGTTGCAGTCATGCAAGACGTCGTACATTTTTCACCTTCTATAAATCAATGCTTTCCTCATAAAACCTGTTAAATAAATCTAAATTATACTTCAACTAGTCAGTTCCTCAAAATAAAAACAAAACCACTTATACCCATGTAAAACTAAATTGACATCAAAAATCAAAAGTGAAAGGCTGACTGAAAATAGAAAATAATGTAAATTTCAGAGCTAATAACCAATAGACTAACTGGCATTATCCTGCCACTAATGCGCCAGCTTGAATGCCATCATATGCAGTTTCCTCACACACAGCTGCTTCTCTGACTGACTCTGTGAGCTACAAATGTGCATGTAAATCTCCATTAGTAATCAGTATTGTTTCTGTATCAGCATTTGTCCGCAATGAGAAATATGATTGAATCCTCTGCGTAACCTTGATTTAGCCCCAAAGTCAAAGCGTTTATGCATGCCTCGGCTTCGTGGTAACACTGGAGACACAAAATAACTTCCACGAGACAGCTCGAGTTTGACAAGCGCGTGTTTATCCTTTTTATCCAATATGTGCAGAATAAAGAATAAAATATGACAGATATACCCAGGCCATCTGGATGCAGCTAACCCACAAGCAATGTTACCAGTCCCTATTTGTGTCTGTTAGCACTACAAAGTTATTGATTGTTCCTATTCACCACTACAACCTTCTGACAGCAGACACAACCACATATGTAAAAAGTGACATGGCTGACTTCATGACAAGCAAACAAAGAGTGATACCTCCTGCTGTGTCTCACTGCTGTGCATCTATAGGGTAGAACAGAAGAGAAATTTTTTTCACATCTCTTCTCTTTACCTTATCTGTATCTACAATGACAATGATTCCCAAGCCTCATTTATGGATCACGTCATAAAAAAAAGACTGAGAGAAAATCCATTTTGTTTCTCATAAATTGTTAAGATTTTGCCAAGGTAAACTCAGTCCCTAATTGGTGTCGCTTTTTGCTACCACTGATACAGTGTCACACCTTCACTGATGACTGTCAGGTAAACTTTCTATACAGAAGTATTTCTCCGTTGAAGCGTCTATCTGATTTCCTTTTCAGCACCTCGAATGACACCCCACTAAAAGCTGGCACAATACGCTTCCCGCACACAACGCTGTCACCAAAGACAACTTGGGAGAAGCGAGTGTTTTGAGAGTTTGAAACAAAATAGCTGGTGCAGCATTTCCCCATTTCCGTCTGAAATCCTTGACACCAGAGGATTTACAGTGAAGTGAAGTGAGGTGGGTGCTGTATGGAACGAGCTGTGGGGGCTGAGTTAGCTGGGCTGGGGTGTGTGGGGGGGTCCACACTACACTCATGCTGACAGGGATCCTCCCTGTAGCGCATGCTTTTTTTTCCATTAGTTCCTTACTCACTCTCTTGCCCTCCAGACCCGCAGAGTGAGGAAGATTTAAGTGGCCAGTCAAGTGAAATCCCCAAGGTTTGGCAGGTGTGAGGTCTGGCTTCATTATCTACAGACACCTCTGTCCAATTATGAGCCTTGCTCCCTCTGTGACGATGATGATGCCGTGTGTGTGCCTGCGAGTGTGTGTGTGCAGGGCGTGAATAAGCCAGGCTCATTGTTATCTGTCTAACTATCAAGATTTCCTCTTCCATCATGACATCACTGACAATTTCACACAAAAAAAGCAGGGGTGCTCACATAC
The DNA here is from genome assembly GCA_029814465.1 of Ostorhinchus cyanosoma. Taxonomy (NCBI): domain Eukaryota; kingdom Metazoa; phylum Chordata; class Actinopteri; order Kurtiformes; family Apogonidae; genus Ostorhinchus; species Ostorhinchus cyanosoma. The sequence continues at coordinate 7,647,152 of JAPTYQ010000028.1, read as the reverse complement.
ATTGGCACATCATGCATGCACACACAAGCACACATCTTTTGTTTAGATTTGGCTCTGCGTTTGTGTCTAAACCTACAATATTCAGTCCATGGCCTCATTTCCAGCTCTGTTCTACTTGGGAATAGTAAGCAACACCTGAAACCTACTTGTACAATAATGTTAATGGTCAGTGCATGGTGACTGTAATTAGGACTCGGTAAAAAGAAAAACAAAAAAAAAGCACAATAAATTACACACAACTGTCGCGTGATCAAAAGTCTTGCTGCTTTTGATACATCTCCACGGTTTCTCCATTTTGCTGACCCACTGGTTCCAAAATGTCAGCGACTGAAAACTGGAGCAATGCCTTATAAGCTGCTTCAAACAAGCACAGGGTCTGTTTCTCTAGCCTGATTTTGGACACCCCCTGCTGACACTACAGCAAAATACAAGGCACCCACAGAGGACTAAAATAAGTCAGTGTTGATGGAAAAGCATTCCCATTTAGAAATCAGATAAGATGCAAAAATGGATGTCTCTTAAGTGTACATTCAATATAACTGCCATATCATTTCACCTCTATCTCAATAAATTTGTACTTTTAATTCTATTTCA
>JAPTYQ010000028.1:7630691-7646530 GCA_029814465.1 Ostorhinchus cyanosoma | reverse complement strand
GGTTACAGTTTACTTGTTTAAAAGCTTACTTAAGGTTGAAACTCTCTCCACCTAAAGCTATGGCCTTTTATTGTCTGTGAAGGCACATGTACCCTCTAGTTTCTAGTTAGCCTGCACTCATCTGCAGCCCTATCATCTGCATCAGTTGGCAGATACAAAGAGCATAGTGCTGATTTGCGTGTGAGCATGTGTGCCTTTTGTGTACGCCACGGCTGCACTTGCTTGTATGTGCAAGTCTGCATGTGCGTGTGTGTATGTGTGCGCACGGTGTGTGCTTATGCATGCTGTCTTTTTATATGATAAAGTAGGAGTGTTGGAGGCATCTGATGGTTGCCAGACTTTGGCTCTGTTTTATCTGATGCTGAGATGGCAGCTGTTGACCAAAGGAATTCATACATGTGTGTATAATTTGTCTTACGGCTCAAAACAAACACTGGACCTGGGACATCTTTTACCCATTCAATTTGACATGACACAAACATAAGGTCACTGTGTGTGTTTGGTTTCTGTGTTGCTTGATTATAATATCAGGGGCGGCTATAAATAGAGTAGGCCACAAATCTAAGCGCATTACACACTATTTTCTTAGAACTGTATATATAACAAGCTATCAACATACTTGAAGCAGTGCGTGCTTTGGCATAGCTTTGAACTCACCATTTTATTTGCTTCCTCTTAATGATAATAACCAAAGGACCAGCAGCAGTGAATGAGTTTCCCCTGAATCGCAAAGGAAAAAAATGACATGAATTAATAATGAGAAAAATTACTCAAACTCACACCACGACCTGCTGCAGCACAGTGAGCAGTGGGCCCTAAGGTGACAAAGCTGGATAAATATTTTATGTCTAAATATGATTTTGGGGTCCTGAGCCAATGTCTGACAATCCCGCCTAGGTCTTTGCAGCACATGGATTAACCATTAAGCTAAAAAGAGACTTGGAATCTGTCTGCGCCTCTTGTCTGGACAGAAGCAACACTCAGAGATCAGGTTTATGTGTAGCAGTCGGCTTCTGAGGCTCATGATCTTGCCAGTGAAGTAAGTAGATGGTGTTCTTTGGGTGCCCTCAGGTGGAAGCCTGGTATAATTGCTGTTGACAACCTACAAGTCATTGTGCAATTAAAGCATCTGCCGCTCCTGTGTGGCAGCGGGCTGTGATGCCTTGTGACAGCTCGTAGCCATTAAGCAACTGTAAGCAGCTGGCGTGCCTCGGTGGGGGAAAATAATGTGACAGAGGCACTCCCCCCTATTGTTGCCCTTGTCTCATTGGGGAAAAGAGGGACATTACATCACTCACTGAATACTCCGTTGTCTCAATGAATGGGAAAGGGACACGTCGACAAATTAGAATTGTCACAGCTGGATGTCCAAGAGCTGTTTTGTTTATAAGTACAACAACTGAAAAAGAGTTTATTGTTTCAGGAGGAAAGAAATAACCAAAACTGGAAGGAAAAGTAATACTGAGAAAAGTGCAAACCAATATTACTGCATCTTCCTCAAAGAAAACTACTGTTTTGGTATAACTGATGAGCTTGTGAACATTATTTGCAGGGAATGTTTCTGAGCAATGATATATGTTCAGTCATAAGGCCTGGAAGGAGAGCCTTAAGCTGGGGGACAGGAAAAGTGAACACCCAGATTTACAATTCTATTGAGCGTAAAAATGAAAGTCTGGATCAAAGCATGGAGCACACTGGCCCCTTCTCCAGTGCTGGGGGGTGGGGGGTGACACAAGGATTTCTTTAATTAGCCCATATCCGTGTCATTTGTCTGTCACATGTAAATGTGCTGTTTTGATGTACATTTAGCTGTTGGTGTGTGAGAGGGAATTATGTGCATGTGATTTGCATGCTCCTAGGTCATATCTACTTATTTATTTCATTACTGCCTTTGGGAGCGTGTCTTAGAAAAGTAAAAGAGGCTTTATTTCACTAAAAGTCATGATATGTGAATGTGAATTTACAGTGACAGGCCTGACAAGATCAAATACAAAGACAAAGGTAATCAACTAGTCAGGTTCATGCATCCAGGCCATGGAAAGGCCTGGTGTGTGCGTTTGTGTCATTATATGCCTTAGTATATGTGTTTATGTGTATGTGTGTGTGTATGTGTGTGTGTGAGAGCACCTCCAGTCTGTCTTGAGGATTTGCTGTTTCAGCAGGGAAGGAATCAGTCCTGTGCCTTTGCCATGCAGGAAAGTCAGCGTAAGGAAATTCCTGAGCTTCACAGTGGCAATCAGGCAGTTAAGGACCTGCCACTGAAAATGGAGCTGTATGTCAGTCACTTTCATGGCTTATTCACACTAGCACAACTGCTCTGGCATAAAAAGTGGCATTCTCATTCCCTCACCCCAACAGCCCTGCAAATTGCCCTTACTTGAAAGATGGTAAAGTGTGGATATTTAAGTGCCCTACGACAATTGCTACATCTGAAAGCTTACCTCTCAAACGAAAAATGCTCTGTTAAGTCGTCGAAGGCACTACAGGAAGTGCCAAAGTTATATACAGCAGTTAACTAATGCTAGGCCCGGGGCTACTCTTTTAATACCTAAGCTAAAAATAAAAATAAAAATAAAATATCTAAGCTCACAGCTGAGTTTTTAGACCCACAAATATTATTATGTACATGTAGGTCAATTACATGTCATATCATTTTTTAACAACAGGTGGCACTAATGACCTTGTTGAACTTTGTAAAACACGTTTGTAAAATAAAATAATTACCGATGAGTATTCCCTTTTAGCACTCTAGGACGATCACTGTAGTTAATCTTTAAACAAGGAAGCTTAATGTAAAACTACTGAACAGTTTTGTTGTGAATAAAAGTAAAAAAAAAAAAAAAAAAACGTCTGTCGAGCCAACATTGGTTGTGATGCGACATTCACGCTATTGTAGCTTATGTCAGCAAATTCACCTGATGACATTTTACTGGTTAATTTGCTAAAAGACAGTCTACGAAATGAATGTACTGCAATATTCATAGTTAATAAAGAACTTTTGGTGATTTAAAGCAAAAAAACGTGATAAAAATATAGGACATTACAAAAAATAACATATGTATAACAATACGCTGAAGACACTTTCATAGTGTTGCTTTGTCTTAGAATTGAAAATTTCCTATGACAGTGAAAGCAGCATCTGACGTTGCATGATTGAGAACCCCGCTGCCGCAAAGCACACGTAACTTGTCGTAAATCCGGTCTGCATCAGTGTTGTTCAAGAAGTCCATAATTATTCCCATTTGTATTTAATCCGTTGTAAATTTCACCTTTTGAAATGAGTAATATTTACTGTTGCTCCGTCTTGACTGGAGCTGATTTACCTTTAACATCGTAATGATCGCTGTGTACGCTTTGTGGAGCCAGAAAATGAGTTGATTCCTAGCAAAACAAGCTAGAAAATGGCAACATACAACACAGAAGGTAAGGGAAACTGTTAAGAACAAAACCCGAAAACCACCAGACATCACTGACGTAAGTCGTCAATATTGTAGCCCGTGTTTTGAGATGCGTGTGCCCTTAACATACGAACATTATATATGACACTGTGTTGTGTTTCTGTCGTCTTTATTCGCTCCAGGACATTCAGTGGTGGTAGAAGTGAGCCCAGATATCCACATCTGTGGTTTCTGCAAACAACAGTATAATAATTTCCAAGTCTTTCTCGCTCATAAGCAAAATGGATGTGCTTTACCCACTTCAGACTCATCAGCCACCACTGCAACAGCCACCCTCCCAGGTACAATACATTACGCCTTGTTTTGTCATTATGGCTGTCTGCAAAATGCATTAAAAGTGTGTATGTGCTGGGCAGTGTAAACCTGATGCTTTTCTGTTCTCTTCAGATACCAACACAGAGTTTGTTTTTGAGGAAACATACCAGACTTGTGTCGTGAGAGGTGTTAAAAAGACCCTGACCAAAGCACAAAAAACACCTTCCAAAAAATTAAAACCTTCCCTGACTTCAAAGAGACACAGCTGCTGTTTCTCAGGTTGGTGCCTGACTGTTGTCTTTTTACGACTGTTGGAAATCTGTTTTTTTTCCTCCTGCTTCTTACCAGACAACTGTACTTCCCACCATTGAAGTCTCAAAGAGAGTTATAGTTATTGGATTCTCATTTATAAATTACTTTTAGTTCATTTATAAGTGCAAAAGTGTGTTTATGTCTATTTTGAGAATTTGACTAGTAAGTGTTGGTTGTAGATTTTTGCTTAACCTTTTAATCATCTGTACCATCAACTACTGATATAGTCCTTTAGCTTTTATTTTAGGTTAACCCTTTCTGACTTGGAAGCATTCAAATGAATTTCTCTTCAGATTTAATCTTATCTAAGTGATTTATCACATAATTATTATACAATACTCTGAATTTTGCATTTTTCAGTGCAAAGCAAATATATTCTATATTTCATTTACCATGTAGATTCCTGAGTAATTTCAATGGTTATATCAAAAAAGAGACGATTGAAAGAAGCAATTTTTGACAGCAAACTATGCCATTAACTGAACATAAAAACAAGTGTCTACAACCACTTTTAACAGCATTTTGGTGTTTCCACATTGACTACAGAGCTTCTTAATGTCCAATTGAGCCATATCTGATGGGACTGAAAAGCTGAGAAAGTGCATTTTATTTTAATTATTTCAATGTATTGGTAGGATTAGCTCAAATTGATTAAACATTTTAGATCAGTAGATGGTTTTAATTGCCAATGACTGTAGGTCTTTTGGGGTTAAATTCTCACTAAGTTTGCATTCTTAACAAATAAAGTGACTTTCTCTTGATCTACAGGTTGCACTTTTAAAACACAGTATGGCCAAAAAGATATGGAGCGGCACCTCAAAACTCACACTGGTATGTCACTAACTCGCATGTGGGTTTCAGAGGTATTTGAGCACTTTAAAAGCAGATATTGACACAAGTTGTTTAATCATCTGCCATTCAGGTGAGAAGCCATTTGAATGTGAACTGTGCCACAAGCGCTTCAGTCGGCGGGATAAGCTCAACATGCACAGCCGCTCACACACAGGCGAGAAGCCACACAAGTGTAAACACTGTCCCTATGCAGCAGCAGACAGCAGCAGTCTGAAGAAGCACCTGCGCATCCACTATGATGAACGGCCGTTTAAATGCCAGATTTGCCCGTACGCCAGCCGCAACTCCAGCCAGCTTACCGTGCACCTCCGCTCTCACACTGGTTAGTGGTTAAACATCCCTAAAGAGATGTTGATTTGGACAAAACACTGAAATTTGGTTTGTTTTAATTCTATCTTTTTTTCCAAGGGGATGCACCTTTCCAGTGCCAACAGTGTGATGCAAAGTTCAAAATCAACTCAGACTTGAAGAGACACATCCGGATTCACTCTGGCGAGAAGCCATACAAGTGTGAATTCTGTGAATATCGCTGCGCCATGAAAGGTAACTTAAAATCTCACATTCAGATCAAACATGGCACAGAGAACTCCTTCCACTGCATGCACTGTGATTTTAAGTGCACCAATAAAACTGCTCTGCGTCAACACTCTCGGGAGCACCAACCCACTCAGCCCATTCAGTGTTCCAAGTGCACTTACTCCTGTTCCAGCAAGGGGGCACTCAAAGTCCATGAAAGGATCCACTCAGAGGAGCGGCCCTTTAAATGTGAGTTTTGCAGTTTTGCCTCCAAACAGCGCAGCAACCTAGTCATCCACTCAAAAAAGTTCCACTCAGATAAACCTGAGAAAGGCAGCGGAGGGAAAGGTGGCAGAGGTGGAGGTAAAAGTGGAGGGGCTGACTCTCCAAAACCTGTCAGCTCTCGCTATCGGGCTAAACTAGACGCAGCCCGAGCCTTCTGCTGCGACTCTTGTGATGCTTCTTTTGTAAGGGAAGACTCTCTGAGGAGCCATAAGAAGCAGCACAGAGACACTCAGAATGTATTGCAGCTCCAACTCTCCACCCAAACCAGCACAGTCAGTTTGGTTCCTGCTACAACATCGCAGTGCAACACCCAGCTCGAGGTTCCCACCCCATCAGATTCAATGGCACCTTATGGCAGCGCACAGCTCAAAATCATCGTATCTCACCCTCTGAGCCAAGACAACTCTTTAATCCCAGCTGCTGTAGATAGTCAGAGTAAAACGAACATGGTTTTGCTAAGCCCAGAAAACCAGGACTTGGTAGTCAACTCCATGATCCAACAGGTGAACTTGCTGGCACCTATGCAACCTCTGGGGTCGTCTCAGACTGCAGAGGCAGCACTTGAACCTCAAGCAGTTCTCTTGACACAGCTCAGCACTGATGACACCAACAACCCGCTCCACCAGGCCTTGCTACAGACAACCATGACAGCTCAGGACTCCAGCAATGGTACGCAGACCTTCATCACCACCTGCTCGGAACTGGAGGGCCTCAAAGCCTTGATCCAGGAGGGCGGTACAGAGGTTACAGTGGTGACTGAAGGTAACACTGCCATGGTCGCCACAGCTAATCCCACTGAAATGGTGTGTGCCCAGTCACCAGACATTTCCAGACCAGCAGTAACAGTTGAGGAGAGTGCCTTAGCTTGCGAGGAAAGTGCGTTACTGGTGCCAAACATCAGCTTGGGTGGCCAGAATGTGGTCATCCATGGTGTCCCATTGATAGTATCTACTCAGCCACAGCAGAATACAATAGAACACCTCACACACACCCTCTACTCTGATTCACACACACTGGAAGGCATCCCGCAATGAGGGTAGGGCTTGTGATTATACTTTTCTAAAATTGGAAAGACTGTACCTGCATGATAAGCTATTTCTTTGCCAGTAAAAACACCTAATCCTGAATGTTATGTCTGTGCAGGCCATTAACAGCAACAGCTTTTACTTTGAGCTGTTTAATCATTAAACACTTAAATAACAATAGTGATGTCATGATTCTCAACACATGTAGTTTTCAGATTTTAGAATAATGAATTGTTGCAGCACAAACGTTGCAGTCAGAATGTTGTCATCTGTAATATTTACTGACTTTGAAACATGGAAGTTAATCTTGACTTAGACCTTTCTGACATAGTTTGAAAGACTCTGTTTTTGTTTAGCTGGTTTGTTTTCAGACAACACAAAAAAAAATAAAGTCTTAAGCATAACTTGAAATGAATTGGTTTTCCTTTGTACAGAGTATGTGCTATGAATTTCTCCATTTTGTCCTTAAGGTGGCAGCAGAGTGATACTTCTAAAGGGTCAATTTGTGTATTGAAGTCTTCTACTATTGGTTCTGAATATTCTATAGGTGTAGCTTTTGTGGATAATTTCAGGTCCTCTTCTTCATTCTGAATCTAGACAGGAGATGTCAATTACAGAGAACGTTTACAGCATATCAAGGTCTCAGGTTTTAAAAGCCTTGTTAGTCCCCCAATAGATTTTCAATAAAGTGCCTGTTCTGCTCTTTGCGATATGTATTCTTGGCCATTTTTTACACTCAGACTTCAGCACTTAGTATTTGGAGAGAATAAAAGCTGCACCTGAATAGGGAGCTTCTCTGAACAGTTGGTCATTGATTTCTTCCTTGTCCCTCACCACTAATGGCATTACATTTTCTGGCTCAGCATGGCCACCGCAAACTATGAAAAAAATTATTTGATAAGTGGGTCTGACTAGCTTTTAAGTTCAGGGTTTTCTTGAGTTTTCAACTCAAGGGAATGGTCTTCATCCAGAGAAGGAAATGGATCTCACAAGAAGCTAAATGAGACAAAGATTTGAAAATGTTTTGCTCTGCAGTTGAGCATATAAAAGAAAGAACTTCACATTATAGCTATTAAAGCATAACCATAAATCTGGGTTATAATCAAGTATTTCATTATTCTATAGCATTCTGTAGACTAAAAGAGTGAATCATTCATTGTCACAATAATGAGTAGCGTAATAGTGTAAATGTGTGATCATAATCATATCCAATCCATCCATTATCATCATCTTTAATTATTCTATTATTTTCTTATTTTTGCCATGGAGTTTAAATATAAAGACACTTGAAGGATGGACAAATAGACATCTGAATCTTCAGTTATATCATTCATTTCTAACTAGAATTGCAGTCACTTCATAAAAAGCATGTCATTGTGTTTCTGAACTCAGATATCTTACTCTCTGACATTCAGAACCCAAATCTGAGCTCATATTACATTTTTGTCATTAAAATCATTACTGGTATCAGTTAGGACTATTATATGATGCTGAGTTTCAGGTAGGAATGCTCTGGGGATGCTATTATATATGAAGATGAGTGTAAATGTGGGAAAGGAGAAGTGTTCTCTGGTTTATCTCTTTGATCTATTATCTAACAGACTTCCATGCCCTAATCCTGTGCACCCTTGAAGAGGAGAGGCCATTTTCCCCCCTCTCTTTTTCCGCATGTGACACCATAGCCAGGTTAAGTGCTTTTTCTATGGGCTATGACATTTTTAGAATTTTACTTTGAGGGACAGCTTAAATTGTGGCCATCGTGCAAAGCTTAATTTAACTTCTGTAAATATAATAGACTTTGATTGAGCCATGAACAAATGTTGGCAAAACTATTACTTTTTTAGCTTGTGTTTTAAGTGTCTTTATATGGAAATGTATTTAAATGTATGTAAGTTTTGCTGCTTTTTATTGATAGTTTTATAGTTTTCTGAAAGCTTTTTTTTTCTGAAAGGTAGCAAGAGTTTTAAAGGGACCTCTTGATACTGTATGGCACTTCTCAGTTCCTTCCTTCCTGTGTTTGAGATGTCAGCCTTTGAATGGGGTCATAAATGTCTCCCCAAAAAGCAATTTCCACTCACAGCTGCTTAAAGAAATCGTAAGTTGTGATGCATTCCTTCTGGACATAAACAGATCCAGAGAGGACCAGGTGATGGAAGAACAACTGCCAGAACAAGACTACACATGAGCATTAGTAAAAGAGGGCCGGTACTTTAAATAGTGTGAAACCCTAAATGGGCTGTAAAACAGACTTTAATGAATAAAGTATAACAGTTCATTTCTTTCATCAGAGGGGCAATAAATTGCAAACTCCTTTTCATGCTCCCACACTTAAGCAATACATTTCTGACCTTTGCTTTGTTTGCATACAATTTGTTATCCCATCAGTAAATGGCATTGAATGCTCTAATGAAATTAACTGATTGGTAAGTATTGATATGGATTTGTTTTCCAATGCAACCATCTTTTTGGCTGTGACACTATTGACATCTTAAGTGAGTTTTGATTTCTGGGTACACTGGGGGCTTTTATCTTGTCTCTGTTCAATCCTTTTTGTCTGTGAAACAGAAATACAAGATGATTGAGCTATTTGATAAGCCTTTTGCAGCCTTGTAACAAAAAAGACACTCTAATTTGCCTTTCTGAATGCAATGTGATTATTTGCTAAAACATTATTAGGCCATTGTAGTGTCTCAGAGTTAAATCAATAACGTTACCTAGAGGCAAATACTTGCTGGTTTTGCTCCAGTGGGGTTGATTGAGTTCCATTTTTATTCTTTTATCTTGGAATGAAATCAAGCACAGTTTCTTTGAAAGCAACTGTCTACTTAAATCTCCACATTAGACACATTAATTGCTTCTCACTAATCAATCAGGTTTTATTTATATCTGGGCCTGAAAGCATTGTCACCTTCTTTGTGATGTTCATCTGGCATTTGAGAGTTTAGGGTGTTGTTTTTGTCTTTTTGTCTATCTTGGGTTGTCAGGAAGCATTTCCCTGACAGGCTCTTTGTTGTTGTTTCTTAAAGATTGAAAGCAGCAGTTTAAAACCAGTCCTCAGGGGGCAGAAAAATAAGTATAATTTTGAGCCAATAGGCATTGGTGGAGTGAGAGCACCAAGCCCATAAAAGTCCTTTAAGGGACAAAGGAATGCTACAGTATCCCCTGCTTTCCAACACGGAGCCACTGCCTTTTATAACAATGTCCTTTATAACGATGTAGTTTTCACCATTTAGCAATGACCGCCGAGTGTGATTTTCTGAATGCAAATAACCAGCTAACAGCTTTTGTGATTCGGTAACAAAGACATTTAGCCATTGTTTTCTTGTCCTGTTTCTGTGCCACTAACCCTAAACAAATGAATGTTTGCATGGTTTTGACCGTGCACATGGTGCCATGTATTGAAGCAAGAACAATCACTCAATTGTTTTCTTTTATTCCATATTTTGTGAGATGCAAGTTAGGAACACTGGCTAAGTGTTATTAGTCTTGTCCATTCTCAGGCCCTGCACAGATACAGGATTTGTTTTTTTATGCGTGGTTTTGCCACAGCCTCTGATCATTCTCACATGTCAGCATGTTGCTTTGTGTTTCCGCTGTGTGCATTTTCACAGTTGCAGAGCCGGACAGTCATTTGTGTTCGGGTCAACATTTGCTTTCAGTGCCAGTGTGCCATTATAACATGATTAGATCATCCTTAAGAAATCAATCCTTTTTAGGTTTTATAGACGTTTGGAATAAGGACACATTCGATAGTAGGCGAGGAGCAAGCACATAACAATTAAATAATGAAGTGTAGCAATAAGAGAGAAACATAAGGATATTTTACCAAATAAACCTTTTGTGTAACCAAACAAACTTACAGTTTTAGAAATTCCACTGGTTTCAACAGATGGCTATGAGCAAGCAAAATATTTTCTTTGTTCACTCATGCCTTATCCTAAGAAAACAAACATGATGGAAATCTGATCTTTACACATACAAGCTATTGTTGTGTCTTTGTGTGTGTGTATGTGTGTGAATGCTCACATCCATGTGTGTGTCCTTAAATCTGTGTTTGCCTTGCCTGCTTTTAAAGTGTTAATGCACACACATACTACTGCTACCAAATGTATCCTCAACCAATCTAACAAAATGATGGTGAGTAATAAGTGGAGTAAGTAATGTTTAGTTTTAAAAAAAATCTGTGTTTTTTTTTTTTGTTCTGCCTCATTTATACACATAAAAAAATATAGTAATTTGTCATGTCTTAAAATTTAAACATTGTCATGAAAAAAAAAATTTTTTCACACAAACAATAATAACAACAATAATGATTTACTTATATATGAGTGTTGGTTTTACAAGATGGTCAGAATAATTGTCATTGGTGATGCCTGTGGCAGACACAGGAAATGTTCTTGTTTTCATTTTGATATGGCATGAGTGGAGAGACAGGATGATGATAGAAGTAAGAGCAGAAGATAAGGTTAAACCTGTGCTTTTTCACCCATCGCTCCTCCTATAACTATTTTAAATCATTTCCTTCCAATAATTTAAAAAAATGCATCTCCTGTTTTGGGGAACTTTAAAAGAATTCCTTAAATTACATTCTCTTTCTGCCACCATGATGTCCACCCAATCCCATGATCTAAGTCATAGCCTGTCCATATTTGCTGTTTGTTTGACCCCATAAGGGCACGAACCCTGGCTGATCCTTCATCTAAGGACAAAGCTTATGTTTGCAGTGACATCATAAATGCCTGTGCAGAGACAACAATGGCTGATGAATTCAGCCAGTGTCGGGCACAGTGGACAGCGTGGAGACGTGCCCTGAAACTTCCAGTGTCATGGAAAGTTTCAGACAAGCACCCACACCTTGGCCAAACACACAGAGCCTTCCCAAAATGTGAGGGAATCAGATTGCTGTGGTTGTTGTAGAGACAGTGGCGGGGAGGGAGCGAGCCCTGCTGGGATCATCAGGTTATAACACTAAATGTTTATATGAAGCTTTGTGAGTGTTGGAGACAGTCAGAGATGAGGCTTTGCTCCTTGGGGAAGAAAGCAGCTTTGTTTTTACAGGGTGCCTGGAATGTGTTGAGGACTGTGGACATCTGCTTTATTAGCATATGTGAATCTACCCCCAGCTATGTATCTGCTGGTGGCCTGATAATGTTTCATACTGTTACTGATAACTGTAATCTCACACAGAGAGAATTCCTTGTATCCAAACTTTGTAAACATATCAGTCAAGTGTGGTTTAAAATTATATTTAAAGTTTATAATCTTTACCTGGAGCTTTACAAGAGGAAATTGACTTCGCTAAGGTGTTGCTTTTGCATGCAAAATGTTTTTTTTTCCCCCTAATTGCAGCGCATAGGGATTAGCACTATATGAATGCATGTGTGTGACTCTGCAAAGTTTTAGTCTGGCGCTCCTAGAGCTTATTGGTGTGAAAATTCCTCAGAAGCATTCTCAGAGTCATTCTCAGGTCATTACAGATGCATCCCACCCATGCATTCAGACTGGCTGGTGGATTACCATTTTCTTTGTTAGGCTAATTGCATTATTGTGGCTTTAAAAAAAAAATTCAAGTAGGGGGTATGTGGGCCTATGTATGAATGTACACATTTATTAATGAGACTTATTTTGTTCACATGGAAATGAAATGTTTCCTGTAGTGACCAGGGTTTCTTCATTAGATATGACACCATTTAGGAACAAAAGAGGTAAAAGTTACATTTATGTGTTTTAGTAAAAATAGATCTCAAACTCCTTGTTGTATTGGTTTCAGGTTAACCCACAACACATGGCTTCAGGGTAACAACTCTTATCACATTTTCATGTCAGATAATTAATTAGTTTATGAATGATGCACCATTTCTCAAAGGCTACTTGATAAAGATCTCATGGCAAAGTCTCTTCAGACAGATATCATCTATTAAATAGACCAGGCCCATGCAACCTTACACCTTTTTGGGAATGCACTCAATCAAGCCTATTGTTTCTGTTCACATACAGTTCCTTCTGTGAGATAAGTATGGCCTGGCCACAGAGATAACAACAATGCCTTAAAAGCATGGATGAGACATTCACTGTCAACACCTCGGTTTGTACAACTCCCACTCAGATTAATGCTCAGGCTCAGTTCACTTAAGTTGCTAAGAAAACAGCATACAAACAATTACTAATGTATGTATTTAGCAAGTTTATGTTTCCAACAATACTTTTCCAACAAGATTAATATTCAGACTATTAGTCATGCTGTATTATGGTGAAGCCAGACCTGTAGCCTGATTCACAAAGAAATTTAATGAGGGCAGCTCCTGAATAGGAGGCATAAATATTATGGCATGGAGGATGTGAGTCAGAACAGAGAGAATCCAGTTCATTGGGCTGTTACTTGAGTTGAAAGGAAGAAGAGGAAGTTGGTTTGAAGATTTGTCACCAGCAAATCTCTCTGTTTTTAGAAGGGGGTGGGCTCTACAGGGCTCAGGAATGTGAAGAAAGACCTGGGTGTTAAGATATTAGGATTTTTTCATAACTAATTGAAAAAGTATGAACAAGAATCTGTGGGTCTTAACATGCTTATTCATCAATTTACACTGCATTGATCAGGGTTTACTCACTAACATCTATATTAGGCAGGAAAATGAATTCTAAGACCAACTACAGTACTGTCAAAATGTTTAAAATAGAACACTTGTTAATTAAGATCCACAAATGCATTATTTATGCCTCAACTGCCCAGCTCAGCAGCAACAGGTTAATCCTGAACCTGTCCACAGTTTTGTTTTCATCCCATTAGGGCACCTTGTTTGGCTCATTATTCCATTTCTTTTGACTACACCTAAATTCCTGCTAAAAGCTCATCTGAGGCAGTTGTCTCACGCAGACAGACCCTCATCAGGGGCGGTGAGAGGCTTATATATCCATCTGCATCTGCGGAGGGCTGCTAATCTTTGACAACTGTGCCCCTCTTGCGCCATATCCGTTGCACTGTTGGTTGTGTGATACAATAGACTCCCCTCCTTTGTCCTTGAAATTGTTTTAATTAGCCCCACGGCGGGGGTGGGGTTGAAAACATAAGACTGACTCAATGGGATTGACAAAATCACAGGAGCATGATACTACAGGCTTGGAGATGCCAGACACGTGTTAGGAACAGAGAAAATTTGTTAAAATGAATAAAAGTGACAAATGAGCAGTCAGTGCCAACCTTTATAAGAGTCAAACTGTGGGTATGGAGACACTCAGAGGAAGTTCATAAATTATTGTGGATCCAGAAGTTGTAATTATGATTTTCGCTGCATGTCATCAAAAATTTAATTAAGCTAGAACAATTCATATCATTACACCAAAAGACACTGAATAATGTGAATTAGTTGTACCTCATTGTGGAAGAAATGAAGCAAAGATGTACATTCTTTCAGTGAGGAATTTAAATGGGTAGTTGTGAATCTGTCCTGCTTGACATACCTGCTGCAGAACACACAGACAGACAATAAACCCCCCAAAACTAATTCTTGTCATCTGTCATTTTCAGCACTTATTGCAAAACTCAAAAAACCTGTTACACTTGTTTGTCCCGATTCAGTAAACAAATGCAATGTGAGTCATTTCTGCCCCCTGCCCCCTGCCCTGTTACTTAAGGTTATATTTCCACAGGAAAAGCGAGAGGAGGATCAAACAGGACAAGACCAAGAGTATTGGTAAAGAGTGTGTGCTTCATAAAAGGTTGTGTGTATGTGTGGGAACATGCATGTGTGGGGGTTAGATAAGCCATAGCCGCATGCAATCACTTGTCCCACCAAACATGCAATATGGTCCATTTGGACCTCCCAGCAGTTGGCGAGTCCAGCCAACAAGAGGTGACAAGAAACCAAGTCGATACGTGATCCAAGAGGATCATGTGACCACCAAAACTCCACCATAATCCAATATCTGTGTCTGTTGTGCAGGTCTCTTTCTATTTGGAAGTTAATTCAGGGAATCTCTATGGAATGCCAGCCCAAGCTCTTGTCTATGTCTTTGTAATGGAGAGAGTAAGATGTAGTTTAGAGCTATGTTTGTCACATGGCAAAACACTAACTCACCACAGATAAAAAATGAAGGTGGAAAAACTTTGCTCTTTTATGTAAATGCTCTCACCCCCTTCCAAATTCAGCTCTCCCAAGTCAAACACACCCATCCCCCTCATGTTCTCCTCCTCCTCTCCCTGCCCCATGGGAGGAGGGGTGGCTAAGAGACGGAGCGCAAAAAAAAAAAAAAAAAAAAGAGCGAGAGATCCCAAACCATCTGAATCCCTTTTAACTAAGTGGCCAAAGAGGAGTAAGGGCAATTATTCCACCATGATGCATTCCTTTTCAGCAGAGGATACCATCACTGTTCAACACATGGAATGCAAGCTGTGTTATGGCCACTGAAGGCATGTCACATCCTCCCACTGCTCAAGAAAAGTAGCATCAGAAACAGCAAAACAGGTGCTCACAAATGCACACAGTGGGAAACTAAATATGAGTGGATAGTGTATATAAATGTATTCTATTTATATACCTGTCAAAGGGTCACATATTTAAGAGAGTGACACAGAGTTAAAACCCATTAGTGTTTGATGTTTTCTGAATCCATAAAGTACTGGTAAATATGTAATGATGATGTATTTGCTCTTCCCTTCATATTTAAGAAATATAGAAGCAGATGAACAGTAGGACTTTATCGCGGGTCACACACAAAACTTTAGACTATTTCCTGTTACTTGACCGCACGCTGTTTGAACAAATCTGTGTTTCTTGAGATTTGATTATCCTGTTGGTCAATTTCCTGCTACTATAAACACACGCTTAATGATGAAAAATAAAGCTGTGGGACATTTGAATGGAGAAGCCTACAATTAACAAAGATTAATAACAGTGTGCTCTGATGAAGACCCCTCCTCGTCGTAAGTCCCTGAGGCAAAGTTCCGTGAGAGAAAAGTGTTTGTTTGTTTTCAGTCTTCATAGTCATGCTGATTATAAGAAACTGGAGACGTTGCATTCTTGTCTGCGTGGAATTTGGAGGATGTTACCCCCACCACCACCACCACCACCACCCCACCTTATCCCACTACCCATCACCTTTCATCATCAGGTAATTGAAAATGTTTGCAAAAGAAGTCGCA
>JAPTYQ010000028.1:7580693-7606544 GCA_029814465.1 Ostorhinchus cyanosoma | reverse complement strand
TCACTAGACTCTGGGAATTGCCATGGAATGTGTTATTAGGGTTGGGAGTGGCTACATTTCCCCAGATAACATCTTTTTCTACACAGTCCAGGCCGTATTAATCCCAGCCTTGTCTGTTGTATGGGTTTATAGTTACACCAAGCTACATATTAACAAAGAGATGTGAGCTGAAATGAATTAACTACTGGTATTTTAACGCATGCAATGCAATACTGTTTACATACATAGAATATTCCGTTTTTTTGCAATATTTCTGAAAAAGGTAAAATTCCTATTAAGCTGTCCATCATTTCCTTTTTTCTGATACCTAAAAGTAGTAATGTTTCTCCTTTTGAACAGAAAGTTTGGACATTACTTTGGAGCATCCATCTCAACCAGAGATGATCTCAGATTGTATCACAGTTGATTGAAAATAGGGGCTGTGTATCACAACCTGTAATACAACCTGCTATTGAGATTCATATTCTTAATGTACTGTTTCCATGTTCTAAGTATTCTTATAAAACTTGAATAATAGTGGAATGCCCGACATATACCAATTGGAAAAAAGGCCTTGTGTTTATATGACACTTGTAAAACCCAGAATATTATTTAATATCATATGATTTTGTACAATAGTAAGCATACTAGTGATGTGCACAAGTAATCAGTTTGTCAGAATAGTAAGCTTAGATGCAAGCTGTACCTCAGTGCTTATTGGGATTAACATTAGGAGGAGATTCATAGAGACACTGAACCCATGTTTATGGCACTGACCATGCCCAATGCTAAATGATAAAAATTAAGTAGTATACTTGTGGTTCACATATCCCTTGGTTAATCAGTTATTCATATATTTATTTGTTTGAGTGAAGGGTATGTGTTAAAAATTATGTCATAACTAATCAACTTAATTATTGGACGATATAAATTAATAGAAATACACATATCTAAAAACATACTTGGTCTATTAAGAATCAAATTACAGTAGTAATTGTAAATACAGTAGGTTTTATTAAATTGTACGTATGTATGTAAATATTTAGATAATTTTTTTTCAATTTTTGTCTTTATATGTCATTTTTCTCTCATGTGGTTTTTCTCCCTGCCTTTTTCTCTGCACTTGCTTGTTGTATGTTGCTGCTGTTAACTGTAACATTTCTCCACGGTGGGATAAATAAAATCGTATCTTATCTTATTAGTAAATCTTGATCTTGAAAATGCTGTCAGTGTTTTTACTTTCTGTTCCTCTGTTTCAGGTGCTGCCCATGGTCAAGATGCTGTGGCATGGGTGACTTCCGTCCCCGTACAGTGTGGCTTGGCCACCCAGAAAAGAGGGAGCAGAGGTACCCCAGGAATGTCATTAACAACCAGAAATACAACTTCTTCACCTTCCTGCCTGCGGTTAGTGTCAGTCAAAGGTTACCCCACCATCCTCTCACCTTTTAACCCCAACAGCTCCACCACTTACTTCTCTTACCATGGCCTCAAGTCTCTGTCACTTTGCTGGACACTTGTTTTGTTTTTTTTTTTTCTTTTCATAAA
This sequence comes from Ostorhinchus cyanosoma, assembly GCA_029814465.1. Classification (NCBI taxonomy): domain Eukaryota; kingdom Metazoa; phylum Chordata; class Actinopteri; order Kurtiformes; family Apogonidae; genus Ostorhinchus; species Ostorhinchus cyanosoma. Next base: position 7,605,020 of record JAPTYQ010000028.1, on the reverse strand, counting down.
GTCATAATAATGGGGATGTGGTTGTCAGACAGTCATCTTGTGAACCTAGTTTTCCAATATCTGTGCTTAAATAATTACAGTTGGAGATTGGAAAGGTATCACAAAAGAGGTTGAAGATATCTCAGTTGTTTAACCTATACATATTCTAATCTATGTTGCTTATATTCTTACAATGTGTCAAAGAAGGACTACTCTAGCTTCTCCCATTTTCAGACACAAGGATTCTGGATACATTTTTACAGAAAAAAGTTATACTGGAGGATATTTTTAAATACACCTGATCTGTGAGTGAGGTTTTGTTTGTTACCTATTGTCAAGTCACATATGTAAAGGTATATTTCACTAGTTAAAAACAGTTTCTTAAAGACTGATGGATATTTTTTTGTTTTAATGATCTTCAATGAATAACAAGAGCAATATATCCCATTCAAGGCTCAGCCAGCTCCACAGTCTCCTGGCACCAGATCTTATGATCATATTTGCATCCTTAGAACGACAGTGAAAGATCTGACATGGATTTGAGATTTCGTACCCGTGACAATATGGGCAGCAGTCACTAAGCTGTGTGCTTTTGACTCTCGCATTTTCCTGCCCTGATTTACATATGCATTTGTTTCCCAGACATCTAGTTGTCTTAAGAACTTATGACTTTTTTGTGTATGAAGTCAGACATTGAAAGTAGCTCAAATTTGTTTGGAAAGCAAAGGACAAGAGCAAAGCATGTTTGCAATGCAAATAATGATTTTTGTTATTTACTTTGGTTCATGTCAAGAAGTACTCAAATATATTCTTACCTTTATGGTTTTGGGCAGAGTTTCTTGTGTCTCACTCGCCTCTTGTGAAATGACAGAGTAGTAAAATGGGCACACAGGCTTTCCTTTGTTGTAATTTTACACAGTGGTGGTAATGAAATTGAGCAAAGTTGTAGCATTGGTGTTGATTTTAGTAACACTGATGTAAGAAAATCTACTTAGCTGTTTGTCTGATGAAAGAAACCTTTGATAGCCCAGTTACAGTTGTCCATGATACATAAGCATTTTGTTCAATAGACTTATATTGGTGGCTCTCAACAACTTTATGTCATGCTTAAAGGAAATTTAAAAGACATGCAGGTATCAATTTATGCTAAAAGGTTTACCAAAACCCATCAAGATGAGCAGTGAAGATGCAGTATATTCAAGACACAGTATTAAATATTAAATACTTAAACTTTATACTGCATCCTTGAACTGTGTGGAAAAAAAAAATCTAATCTTAATTTTTTTCCCCTTTTTTGTTAAATATTATGTACAATGTATTGTTGTAATTGATTGTTTTCTGGCTTTACTCTTACACTAAAAACTATTTGCCAAATCAGACTGGAGTTACATTTTTACTGTTAATTTATTACAAGAATCAAGCAAGTTGTTTTTAATGGCAAGAAATTATCTCAAGGAATAATTTCAATTTTGTGATTTAAGCTTATTTTTACAATTTTGAGAAAGTGAAGCCACAATTAATGTAATTGAGTTGATGTATTGCCCACCCCTGCAGCATCTGAAATGTGTTTTTTTGTGTTCGCAGGTGCTCTTCAATCAGTTCAAGTACTTCTTCAACTTGTACTTTTTGCTTCTGGCCTGCTCTCAGTTCGTCAATGAGCTTCGTTTAGGAGCACTCTACACCTACTGGGTCCCTCTGGTATGTAGCATTTTAAAACACCTCATCCCTATTATTGTTGTCAACTAATTCTATCTTGTATTAAAATGAGTGATTAATCAGTTCTACTGAATGTACAGAATTTTGTTTTTTTTCATTTTCACCTGCATAACTTCACTTTGACACTTTACTCTACAGGGTGTTGTTTTGCTAATCACCATTACAAGAGAAGCAGTTGAAGAAATAAGATGTTACCTACGAGACAAAGAAGTAAACTCTCAGATTTATAGCAAGCTTTCAACAAGGGGTGAGCAATAGATACTTTTGTTATATTTAGTTAATATCTAAACCTTGTTACTTATTTTTCACCATCAGCCTCTATTAACTGTAGGAGGTTGGTCCTATTAAAGCTTATTGGGGCTAAGGGAAATGGTGGGTAATTCAAAGCAGAGATGTAAAAGTGTACATAAGAGGCCTTGGTATAAAGTGCTACCAGCAATAAAACGCAGGAGACCTCTTGTGGTTTCCATCACTTTGGTGCTTTGATGTGGCAGCTTGTTTTACCCATAAACACAATGACTGGTTGCCTCCATGATAGTGGCCCCCGTGCATATCTGCGGTTTGTTGAAACTTTATGGTGTCAGAACTTGGCATGTTGTTTGTAACTGTAGACAATCCTGACTGGAGTTGTTTTTGTCAAGCCACAAATGTGAATGAGACATCTGCACAAAACCTTTTATTAGAAATCAAAATCTCACAGCTTTTCCTTTTGTTGTATGTTTGACAAATAGAAGCATTTTTTTTTTTTGTTTTCAGTTGCAGTGTCACTAAAATGCAATCCTCTAAAATCTAACATTTTTGGTAAAGTATAAAAAAAAGAATACAAGAATTAGAGAACAAATGTGTCCTATGAAACTAATGCACTGCAAAATTAATGTGCTTTAATGTTTTACATATGCAAAGCCCAGAGGTCATGGCACAGGTCAAGGGTCAGCGATCTCCTCCAAACAATTTTGCCTGTTCATTCCTAATGGAATGAGAGAAACGGCTCAACTCCCCCAGCATTCTTTAACATTCTTTCAAATCTGGATGGAAAACTACCTCCACAAATTCACTGGAGGGGCTTCTGAATTGTGCAGAGCAACAGCTGACATTTGGTCACAGTCTCCAAGGCCACATTTGGTTAAAGAACATACTGTTGTTAGTGTGAGAAGTTTATTTGGTTGTTTGTAGCTCAAATTTTTATGAATGTGTTTCATCATATATTCGACACATTATTAACTGTAAGAATTTTTTTTTTTTTTTTTTTACACATTTCAGGTACTGTGAAGGTTAAAAGCAGCGGTATTCAAGTTGGAGACCTCATAATTGTAGAGAAGGTTTGTGCTTTGCTATATCCGCAAGTAGTTTTGCTTTTTAAGATTGTCAAGTTACCGTTTTTATGACAGCAAATAATAAGGTTATTCTTTTATGCTCGACTAGTGGCCGAGCTGAAAGGAGTTAGTAAAGATTTTGTAATTTTGTGATCAATTCAGAGATTCAGCCTGTCAAACTCAATGCATACCCGACAGATGTGAACTTAAAATGCCCTTTAATTAGATCTTAAACACAAATTCAGTTAAGTACTGTTTATTGATATTTTTTTCACAATTGTTTAGTTCCACTTAGCTAGAAATCTGTGGTGTGGCTTTTCTCATGGAAATAGTGGGTTTGCTGTGGTCTTTGTACATGAAATATGAGAAGTGGGTCCTGTCTTCAGTTTCCAGCTGAGGGCTTCCTTCTGAATCACTCATCTCAACACAGCTGAAAGAAAGGTCACATGTGTTGTCTTAAACATTTTACTAATGACTGAGTGATTTAATGTTATGTGTTATACAGTTAAAGACATGTTTAAACCACCCATTAAGGTGAAACTAGAAACTCACAGAAAATGCCTTAGAATGTATAAACAGTGTTTGAATAGATTATTCATTCATTTTCCAGTGTTCATTTGATATTATTATATGCACCAGTGTACATTTTTGGAAAGTTGTCCTGATAAATTGAAAATGATATAAAATCTATTTTCCATTAGCTCTTGAGTAATGGCATGGCGTGACCAGGTCAGGCCAAGTGTAGAATATGGTCAGGGTCCTGTTCAGGCCATGGCAGGATGATTTGCTGGAGGGCTTATTATTTTGACTGACTGGCGGTAGGTAATGTGGCACATGAAACGCCACAAGTCTTAGTTTACTCTAGTTAAAAAGCAGAGGAGGAAAAAGTCCAGGATCAGGAAGTGATGTTGATGTTGTGTTTTTCTTTCTGCCTTTCTTTGTAGAACCAGCGTGTTCCTGCTGACATGATCTTTTTAAGGACCTCTGAAAGAAATGGTAAACATCTGCTGGTCATTCATCCAGATCTCCACAACAGTCTTGGTAGCTGGGGAAATGACTTGTTTAAAAAGGCGCTGAGGTGCAGGGATTAGCCTTGAGCCAAGACAGGAAGTCCAACTATGTCTAAATTGTGATTGGGACTAGTACTAAATTATCAGTCAGAGTGTAGAGTTGTATGGAGCTGCATCTAATGTTGAGATAGACGCCTTAACCAAAACATGGTTCTCTCTTTATCTTTGTTTATGACATACACTTAGACTAATTTTGTCTTTCAAATGAGAAGATAATGAAAAGGAAAATCAAGAGACACAAAAATCCGATGCAACACCATGAAAGACAATGGCTCATCCGAATAATCAAATATGGATTAAGACAAGATTGGTCAGTGATAATACAAAGTCTGTAAAGGACATTGCACTGTTTATTTGCACATATACAAAATATATACAAGTCTATTCAAAATAACAGCCTGTAAGGGAACCTAGACGCATGTTGTTGTTGCATCTTCCTGTTGAGGAAAGAAAAACACCAGCTTTGTTTTACTGGAAATAGTGCTTGGTTATCTCTCTTCCATGTGGAGGCCATTAGGTCAATTATGAAGGACCTAGGCCAGGGCTGGAGTTTTGGGCAGGATGACACATGCAAGCTGGGTGGGGGAGGGGCTTTGGTGGAAGCCTACACTTCTATCCCAACATGAAACCTACAATTACAATATATTCTGCTCAGTCCCCTTCACAGACAGGACCATCCCTCACTAGTGCCTCCAAATGTGTGTTCTTTTTTATTATTTAATAAAACATTTGACAGTAGCCTTCAATATGCAAAAAAGTATAAACTCAGCAGTCATTAATAGGAATAATCATGGTTTTGCTCCATCTTAAAAGCTAATCCATTGTTGCCCTCTAGGGGTAAATGTACTTCCATTTGGCATCAGTAGCAGCTCTTGCCCTTTCCTTTTTTAGGCTCCTGTTTCCTGCGGACTGACCAGCTGGACGGAGAGACGGACTGGAAACTACGCCTCCCAGTGGCCTGCACACAGAGATTACCAACTGCAGCTGTGAGTCATAAAATACAGATGGAAAGGTAGCAGGGATGCAGGAGAAAATTGTATGTTGCGACACTGCTGTTACACTTTTGAATTGCCTCTTTTTGTGCAATTACTGGCAGAGCTTTGATGAACACAACAGTAATTGCACATCTTAACAATGGGTTAAGAGAGACAAGTCTTTCATTTGGACAGAGAAGTCTTTTAACAAGAGTGCAGGGTGGTCTGATCATCAGAGAGTTTCATGACTAAGAGGTCAAACCTTTAATGCAAGCCTTATGTACAGAAGTGTCTGAACAATAAGATAGTCAGAAAGTCTGTTTGTTTTATTTTTTGTATTTGATCAAAAGTATGGCTGAAAAACCTTTCATAATACATACACAGCAAGACACTGCAACCAGGATGTGTAGTCCAATATGAAAATATGTTTATGACAGCTCTGTAAAATTACAATGTAGTCAAGCTGAATTAACTTTTCCCAATACAGCATGTTTAATAAAGACATAACCACCATGTTAATGTTGTCAGGTGGTGTTTGTTTTGTTGATGTGACCATGCATTTTTTTGGTAAACAACAATTTAAGCCTCGTGCAAAAGTTCTTAGTGCTTAAGTGACATATCATATTAAAAGATGGGATATATTTGAATTTTATTGACATTTAACTGCTTGGTTCCATCAAGTTGGAGCGCATGTATTGTAAGTAGTTTTGGGTCTGCAAAATGAACACAGGCTAAGGACAACATTAAGACCATAAAATTAAACCTGTCTATATAACTGGTATTAGATGTTGTATAATTATGAAATGACTTACATGTCAGTGATTGTGTGTTTTATTTGCTTTGCAGGATCTTCTTCAGATCAGATCATATGTTTATGCAGAAGAACCAAACATTGATATCCATAACTTTATTGGAACATTCACCAGGGTAAGTGTACTCCTTCTGGCTCAAGCTAGCTGCCCTGTTTGCGAAGTCTATTTGTCTATGATAACATTTATTTGGTTTCTGTTAGGTTATCATTCTGTGTATTTGTATGTTTACTTAACTGTTACAGGAAGATGGAGACCCTCCAGTTAATGAAAGCCTCAGCATTGAGAATACGTTGTGGGCCAGCACCGTTGTAGCCTCTGGTAAATATCGCACCTGTGATTCAGTGTTTCTTTCAAAGCTGTGATGGACCTTTGCTTCCTTTGTAACAGAGGATCCAGTGACTGGTAAAACCAAATACACAGAGAAAATTAATGAGACAGATATTTTGATTATTTATTGGTAGCTCTAGGGCAGCTCATGATAATGACCAGGAAAGACTTTATCGTCCATATTAGATGGAATACACGTTAACTCTCTTCCACATGTGTTATCCATTAAGCAATTGGAAATCTGGATCACATATCACAAATGACATTTTTCATTGAAGAAGTCTATTCATGTCAAGATTATACGTCTGGGAAACATCGTCTTGACATTCTGTGTTTCATGTTGTCTCTTTATTATATTGGTCTGAGGCATGGTTTTTTTTTTGTTTTTTTTGGGGTCTTTTCTCTCACTCACTTTAGGCACAGTGGTGGGGGTGGTGATTTACACAGGCAAGGAGCTGCGCAGTGTCATGAACACCTCCAACCCACGGAATAAGGTACAGTAGTGTGAACCAGAGCTGCAAAAACCTGCATTTCATCATCTAGTGTGTTATTTTCAGTTTTATTTAGTTGAAGAATTTTATTTTCATGTATTTTGAAGAGCTGCAGACCATGCACATTCTTTTCTCCTTTTTCCCTTCTGTTGCTCATGACAGGTTGGATTGTTTGACTTGGAAGTAAACTGTTTGACTAAGATCCTGTTTGGGGCCCTGGTGGTGGTATCACTGGTCATGGTGGCACTCCAACACTTTGCCGGCCGTTGGTATCTTCAGATCTTGCGTTTCCTGTTGCTCCTCTCTCACATTGTACCCATCAGGTGCGATCATCTGCTTTGAACATGTCTGCAACTTCTCATTGTATCTGCACGTATGTCATAACAATGACTTTACTTTCTTTCCTTTTTTTTGGTAGTTTGCGTGTCAATCTAGATATGGGGAAGATGGTTTTCAGTTGGATGATCAAGAAAGACTCCAAAATCCCTGGAACTGTGGTTAGGGCAAGCACCATTCCTGAACAGCTTGGACGTATTTCCTACCTTCTGACCGACAAAACAGGTTAGAATGCCAGAGATTATACTCAAAAGTAGCATACGTGCAAGAAAACTAGTATACACTCGAAAATGAGAACTTCTAGTATTGAGGATTTGGAAAGGAAGCATCCAGTAGGACAGAGTTAAGCCATTTCCTTCCCTGGGGGTTGATTGTTGTGTGGTGGGGTTTCTGCTCCTGTAGACATGCTACTTATTGGACCCATAAATCATAAAAGAGCCCAAAGTCTCTAATCCGACACCTCCACCAGTGCACTTCCTTAGGCATGAGGTGTTACCCATCAGATTTACAGCCCTCATGCCCAATAAACTGATCAGCCATTTCCCCATTCAGAGTGTGATAAGGCTGGTGGGGTCTGCAGGTCAGGTTAATGTACGTGCGAGGCCCCTCAGGTCTTTTTGATATACTAGCGGAAAATGCTTTTAAAGTGAGTGTGAGATTATAGAGGTTATGTGCAGTGTTGAAGGAAGGGCTTCTGGTTTTCTCACCAATGTATTTTTTTACAATTACCATATGTGACATACATCTTCTGTTTTAAATAACTGGTTAATGTTTATAGATCCCAAGCTGTGATAGGGCCAGAAACTGAAATTTAATACGAGATGAAAAAACATTCTGCTGCCTCAGTCAAACAAAGTCTAAATCAGCGTTTCATAACTTGTACTGTTGAAGTGATGTCATATTTAACACATGGAACAGGAACGACTCTCAATAAAATGTTGCTATTGTCACTAGTTTTGAGGTTTCACCAATTCAACTTTATTGTCTATACTAGGAACTCTTACCCAGAATGAAATGGTGTTCAGGAGGCTCCATCTTGGAACTGTGGCATATGGGATGGACTCGATGGATGAAGTTCAGAGCCATGTGTTCAGTGCTTACACACAGGTAAAAAAACGTGCAGTAGCCTTTCCAATATGAAAGAACCCTTTAAATGGACACATTCTAAGCATTTAGAAAACAAACTGAAGAGAAATGCTAAAAATTACAAATGCTTGGGAAAGGACTAAAGCAAACAGACTGGTGCATTGTTTTAAGAAACATATCAGTTTGTGATTATTGTTTGGCTGAATGCTTCCTGACCTCAGATGACACTCTTTGTCCCCCTTGACACCAGAGGTTAGTGAAGCAGGAAACAGGATTAGCCCACAAGCAAAGCAGTGACCGGACTCCTTTAATGACGCTACCATTAACCCCAGGAACGCACAGTCTTCTATAAATAGCAAGGGCACAGTGCAAAAGCAAATTATTCATATTTTCTTAACACATCTGGTTCTGCTTACAGACCACTATCATTGCAACATTAATGAATCTGCTTGTTTTTAAGGCCAAAGCTACATATTTCCCACAAAAAGTCTTATCACTTTTTTAAACCTGTTTTTTTTTTGTATTTATTGTGAATTTCTACAGCCCTTTTGTTAATTTGTATTTAGTACACTAAGAAAAAAAATATAACCTTCATCTAAAAGAAATGTTCCCAGACAGATTTTCTGTTCTCTGTTCCTCTAATGATAGTACTCTGTGTCATTGTGTTCAGCCCACCCATGACCTTCCAACCTCCAGGGCTCCGGCAGCCACAAAGGTCCGCAAAACCATCAGCAGTAGAGTCCACGAAGCAGTGAAGGCCATCGCCCTGGTGCACAACGTGACGCCTGTGTACGAGGCAAACGGAGTGACAGACCAGGCTGAAGCTGAGCAGCACTACGAAGACACTTGCAGGGTTTATCAGGCTTCTAGTCCTGATGAGGTACTGACAGACACCTCATTCACGTACATGGTGGTCCAGCAAAAGCAGAACGTAACCAACAAAATACAATCACAGAATTGTTTCTTTAAAATATAACAGATAAAGATGAGGGCTAAACAAAAAGAACAAACAAAAATCACTGATTGCACTTAGTAGTCATCTTAGTGTAAATACTAATTTTTGCATTTCATTTTCACTAAATAACACAAGGCTTTGAGTTTGCTGGGGTCTGTAACAAATCATCACATTCCTCATGTATGGAGAAAATGATTTGTTGGCCAAGGCATCTCTGTAGCACACAGGGCTTTATTTTTAATATTGCAAGACATATTTTGACCTAAAACATGACAGTTTCTGCTACTGTAGTTGGTCTTATTTTGATATTTTGAGATTAGTTAAATCCAAATGAAAGCTTGAATCTTGAAGCATTTGACCTCCACTTTGAGTAGGTTGACAGCAAAATATACACTACATTTTCTGGAATTCAAGGAAACATGGACATACATTCAGAGAAATACTCATTGATATTCTTCACCTTGGCCTGTTGGGGAAACGTACTCTAACTTACCTGTAATTCTGCATTGTTTTTTCTCAAGACCAAGCAAAAAAGCTTTACATGAGAACAGCTTCCGATCTTGACATGAGCAGCTTGTGTCAGTAGGAGCCGTGATCTTGACTGTCTTCACTGGTTTCTTCCTTTATGGGGGCATTTACAAGCCAAATGGCATTCCACATTTATGTCCTTGATCAGTATGAATTCTTTGAACATCAGGAAGTGGACTGCAGACTTCAACTTGATTCATTTCCTGCACTGTAAATACGGATTTCCTTAATGTGCTCCCCAGCCCGTTGCACTTATCCCCTTTTGAATTTCCTCCTTGATAACATATTTTAATGGAGCCCACTGTAGCTGTTATGACAAAGCAATGGATTTATTACTGATAGGAGTTAAAGCTCTCGTATTCTTCCATATTATCAGTCAAACAGAATGTAATCCTGAAAGGTGCTTTGTATCATTTTCTACAGTTGCAACCAAGACTCAATCTGCTTTACTCTGGCATTCAGGAAGTCCAAATATAGATATGGTTTTGGCTTTGAGCACCATGAGTTTAGCGTCAGTGACTGTTAAATGCTCGGTTTTCACTACTGCAGTCAAAACTGACATTTCACTACTGACTTACATTTCAAGATAAAAGGGTATTCTATGTTTTTTTTTTTTTTAAATGAACCAGGATCATCTTATTCATATGCAACAATAATTGAAAGGCTCCATATGTCAAAGATGTGTTAATTACTCACTGTTCTAGCTTTTCAGTTGTTACTCATAAGAGTGGTTATTCTGAGTCAAGCCAACTGGATCCAACATTATTCAGTCCAATAGAAATCTGTAGCGTTCCCTAAAGGAAGTGCTTCTGTGGTGGACACCAGATCCAAAATGCCCCCTCAATGAATATTTCTAGACTGTGACTAAGCACAGTCTTCATATTTCCCAACCTGGATGACAAACATTACGGTAGTCCGAGCTTCTATGACGTTAAAGCCCCCCTGGTCAGGAATTGTCAGACTACATGGTCATCTATTTCCAAAATAAGTAACCTTGGAGGCACAAAATCTGTTGTCTAAAATTAGCACTGGAACGTGGCGATCTTTGTCGTTTGCTCTCATCTGTGTCCATTTGGCAGTGCTGCTATTAGTCTTGTCAGGAGATGGATGATGAATTGGGTATGTGATCTGGTTTCTGGTCTGGAAGTTATTGGGCAATGTCATCTCCTCTCTTCTCCTCCTACGCTCCCACCCCCAACACATTAGCATTACATTAATAGATGTCGTCTGTTGTGTCCTTCAGAAAAGATCCAGCAAAACAATACTTTCAGTTCAAAAGTGGACATCGCCCTAGTTTATCAGTCAATACTCTTGAGTGCTGAAAATGCTTTAGCCATTGATTTAGACTGAATCATTACTTTACTCTTTGACAAGTGCCTGTCAGTGTTTTTTTTGCAATTCAAGTAATAGAACATTGTGCTGACATAATGATTTTACAATCAGAATAATATAATCTCTAAACATGGTCACTTTCCTCTTTCCTCTTGTCCGTCCTTATCTTTACTTTTTGTTTGAACAATATAAAAAAAATGCTGTGAAATAAATGTTGAAATCTGTATTTTTCTTTTTTATACAACTGCATTTTTATTGCCAACATACCAAAGACCTTACTATTCTGGATTGATAGGTGTCGCTGGTGCAGTGGACTGAAAGTGTTGGTCTGACACTTGTGGGAAGGGATCAGTCTTCCATGCAGCTGCGGACACCTACTGGTCAAATCCTGAACTTCACTATCCTGCAGATATTCCCCTTCACCTATGAGAGCAAGAGGATGGGCATCATAGTGCGTGTGAGTATCAAAACATGATTATTTCTGTTGTTTTCTCTACCTATTTAGTGGCTGTTGCTGGGAACTTTTGTTTCTGTATGTGCTTCAATTACATAATTTTTTTCCCTTTTCGGTCAAAATAGCATTCCCATTTACAGAGATTGCATTGTAATTCTACTTTTGTTGCTATGAGACTTAAGTAGGACTTGGCATAAACAAGAAAAAAATACTTTTTATTAGAGCAGATAATCTTAAAAAAGGTCACCTTGTAATGAACTGTGACTAAGTCTCATGACTAACATTATTTTTGTTGGCTTGACTAGAATAAAAACTCAGGAAGCCTGGACCAAATTTTAACTTCCTTAAGATAATATTTTCAGATGTTTTTCAAAAGCCCATGTGATTACAAAAATAAGTTATGGCTTTCTTGGCTAAACAAAATTATGAATTTGTGTTTGTACTCTTGGGTTCATGTGAATAAGGACAGGATTTAATATCCAGTTTGATTTAATATTAGTGATGGTTGCTGTTGTGATGTATTTATATGTTGCACTGAATAAAGTGTTAGTATATATTTTCTAGGATGAATCAACAGGAGAGATCACTTTCTACATGAAGGGTGCTGATGTGGTGATGGCAGGCATTGTCCAATACAACGACTGGCTAGAAGAGGAGGTAGACGCCATCTTTTTCCCACATTTAATGCAAACATGTATAAATCCTCTAATTAGACTAATTCCTTCTCTTCCAAAATTTTGAATCTAACTCTAACCCTTGTCTTTTAGTGTGGAAATATGGCAAGGGAAGGTCTGAGGGTCCTGGTAGTTTCTAAGAAGTCACTGACAGAAGAACAGTACCAAGACTTTGAGGTAAGCACACCTTTACTTCCACCTACAACAATATGAATATGAATATGAATCATCTTGGATATAACTAATCCTTCTATTTTATTTTGATTGGTTGTAATATTTCATCATCTAAAATTCATTTTCTATTCCAAATTTTTCTTTCCTAAGTTCTGTATCTGGAACGATACCTTGATTTTATTAAATGTGGGATTTTGTTTTTATTCTGCCTTTTTAGTTTTTCATTTCAGCACTGACTCAGTATTTAGAATAAATAATTTTCTTTTTGCCGAGCATCAGCTAGAGATTTTACCAATATTTCTCCATATAATTAGACGTTTTCTAAAAGCCTGTTCTAGAAATGTTCTAAAATTCCAATCAGAATGTGCCATTAGAATGAATACAAAATGTCTATATAATATATTTTTCTTTCTTTAATTGATATTTAGATGCCATTTCTAGGTCAAGAAATATTTTATATTAAGACACATCTATTCACTATTAACTAATTAATTTTCAGAAGACAGTAGTTCATTGTCAGTTTATTAGTCATTTTAAAGCACTTATTATTTACTGTATTAGTTTATTAGGATCTGCACTGGCTACAGCAACAACACACCGACAAAAACATTTGTTAAAATAAAAACATAAATAGAATATATTCATGCAAAATAAAATACTAATAAGGGCTTTATAAAGAGTATTATAAAAGTAAATAACTAAGTATTCTGATATGGAAGAAGTTATTGTGTCTGTAATATTGTCTGGTGCCAATATCTTATATTTATTGCTCAAGAAAATTCCCTCCAAAATAACACATTGGTAGTTTTGGGAATTCTTTATCTTTGTCTCACCTTATCTACTCTTACCATTTTATCTTCACGGTACATTTCCAGGTGCCTTTTCAGATTTTTCTATTAACACCCAATATTTTGCTGTACAAAGTTTGTCCCTTTCAAATTTTTCCTCCGTCTCCCTTTTTGTTGTTTGCAGACAGTATTTATTTTCTTTCCTGTCTTGCAGTTTTTTCAGGTGCCATATGATATTTTGCTTTCATGTACCATTACTTTTGCCACTACCTTTAAAACAATAGGAGTTTCTTCTAAATTGTTACTATGGTTTATGATTCATTTCAGCCTTAAATCCTTTATCATGATAAGAATAATCTAATCTCTGTGATGTTTTTTTTGGTTTCCGAACCTATTGTTAATGCTATCAGAGCATGATTTCCACACTGTCTTACTCTTGTTTTCTCGCCTGTGTCAGATTTATAGCCACTGCAGTCTTATAACCATGCACTAGAGCAGTATTAATGGTCTCTTATTTTGGGTTTATGCTCAGATTACACCCAAAATCTGTTGTCTGACAAACAAGACAAATGCAGAATGATGAATCTCCAAATGTCAGAGAGTGTTTTTGGGTTACAAGCCTAACCTCTGACCTCTGTTAGCCTTTACACACACCCCTCCTACACACACACACACACACCCATGCCCCACTCATTGTTTGAGCAGGGCAGGGCTGTCTCCCCTGCAGTCTTCAGCCCCAGGCCCATTACTGAAGTGCATAATTGTGTGAGCTGAGATGGTGGGCAGCAGTGACTCACCAACTGAGTCACACACACAGTTTGGGTTCCTGTATGAGTCACACTCAGATTGTTTTTGCTTTATCTCACTCGCAAATTGCACTGGAACTGGAACGCTAAAGATGGGCGTTGACCAATTGATCATGCCTATGTTTCCAGGTTTGTTTGTTGTTCTTTTTTAAAATACAGTGGTTTTCATGGTTGCACACAAGCAAATACCTGGAAGTTTATTTTGAAAAAGAAGTAATGTATTTCACAGCTGGTGGTCTGCTTAAATTCCGGTTTCCCAATATAGCAATGATTCTTCTTCATGGATATTAACACTTTTTATCCTCTCCTCTCCCCATTTCTCCCCTGCTTCCCAGGCACGATACGTCCAGGCCAAGCTCAGTGTCCATGACCGCTCTCTGAAGGTGGCCACAGTGATTGAGAGTCTGGAGATGGAGATGGAGCTGCTGTGTCTGACTGGAGTGGAGGACCAGCTCCAGGCTGACGTCAGGCCCACCCTGGAGATCCTCCGCAATGCCGGGATGAAGGTCTGGGGGACAGTAGCAACAAACTAAAAAAAAAACCCAAAACAAAACATAGAAACCAGACATCTACATATGTTTTTCATCTTACCTTGAAATATACTAGATCTGGCTCCATGATCAGGCCTTATTTAAGACCTTTAATTTAAAATAGAGATGACAGGACTAATATTGGACAAAACTGAGTGGTGTGTTCAACCGCACTAGTGGTGGAACGCAACTATATTTTAGTGCTAATTCTGGGATGTAGATAAAACCTTCCCACAGTGCGTAACTTAGTTTACACGAAGTCATTCTTAAACATTTACAACAGTAAAATGCAACATACACAACAATATGGATCTAAAAATATCATATATGACAATAAAACATAAGAGGACAGAACCATTTTACTGCACGAGTACTTTTACTTTTCATGATTGAAGTGCATTTTAGTGATAACACTTACATACTGTTACATGGGTAAGATTTTGAATGCAGTACTTTACTTATTTATACATTTTCTCACATAAAGGCTTTTGATTGTCTGCACCATTGGTTTGTAAACTTTGGATGGTTGATTAAATATTTCTTCACATGTTATGGAAATTAGATGGTTATGTGCAGGAAAAAGCCACTGTTAATGGTTTTGTATGAATCTTGATTTAAAAGAGTACGGTAGTTTACTCAAAATATACGATAACATTCTCTCAGCTACATGTTTCCCGAAGGAGTCTACTTCAAGTTTTTGAGTAACACTAGTGTAATTAAACTTGGTGAACATCACTATGATATCATTGTAAAGCTCAGCTGAAACCACAGTTTTGCCTAAAATCAGCCTCACAGGGCTGCGGACATGGTTACAGATTTAAATGTACTGTTAAATTGCATGAGTTCAAGTATTATTTATTTAAGTCATAGTGGGATTCAGGCAAATAGCTTAGACGTGGATACATGGACATCTCAAAACCTAACCAATTCAACATCCAAGCATCAAATGTGCAATAATAAGTACCTGATTCTTAGAAAAAAAAAAGAATTAATTTACAGGTTATGCACATGTACATTTTGGTTGTTTACAGTTTTCATAATATTTTGCATCAAAGATGAGATGTTATAAATCCAAAACTCCTCCTTTGTGTTTTTTAGGTTTGGATGCTGACGGGAGACAAACTTGAAACAGCTACATGTACTGCCAAGAACGCCCACCTCATCACCCGCAACCAGGACATCCATATTTTCAGACCCGTAAGTGCTGAACAAGCACCTCTTTTTACTCCTGCGTGCATATAAATTGGATAGTGCTCAATTTTAGTACCAAAAGGTTCATCTCAGTTCAGCGCAGGCCCGACAGTTTCCTGACTCTGTCGACCCACGGGCATCCATTCTCTGCGAGACCACGACCCATTAGCTCGTGGTCGTACAGCCCAAGCCAGCATCCACAGCTGAATAAATCACCTCCCACCAGTGAAAGCATCCAAGCCACTGTCAAAGAGAACAAACAGGCCTTCGCTCAAACAGAGAGGAGAAACCAGCTGAACCACTCCCAGAGGGAACGTGCAGAGGGCTCACTTCCTAATTTGTTTTGCAGGTTTCAGGCTCTTTCGCTGCTTTGATAGTCCCTCTTTGCCTTCCCCTCTGGATCCATGCCAGAGCAGAAGGAGAGCCTGCCATAGAGGAAGGTTACAACTTGCGTACAACTGCAGTTACTGGAAGTGAATAACAATGGCTGGCAAAGCTTTAAAACCTCTATCTCATGGGACGGGGGGAGTGCTGACTGGGCCCGCAACACATACATCTGGATTAGTTTCCTTGTCGCAACCAATGGAATGATCTGAATTGACGTATGAATAGTCAGCGGTTGAAGGATATTCATACCAGAGCATAACTCCTGTTGACAGATTAACACCAGTGCTGCATTTTTAGAGAATTTATAAGTCTATATTTGAAACTGACACAATTGTTGCAAACCTCAGTTGATTTTATTTTACAGTATGTTTTTCTACACGGCAGTTTGGCATCCTGTTTGAGATTTCAGTGGAGTTACTGTTGACATGACATGCCATAAATATTTAGTTGTTCAATTAAGGGTTCATTTCCTATTTGTAGAGTTAATACAACTGTTTAAAATGATTATAGTAAAAAAAAATCTTATATTTAAATGAGAGAATAGAAGTTTTTCTTCATGTAGAAGTAGCAGCTATAGTTATATTTAGAATTTTAGAAGTAATCCTCTTGGCAGTTACTGTTTCCCAGGAAAAAAAAAAAAAGAACTGAGTTTTTCTTTTTTGAGTAAAGTTAGAGATGTAATTGACTTGTACTTTGCTCCCCAACTGATTGATTATTTTATGATTTACTACTCCTTTCCTGCCTACATGTATTCAACAGTGCTAAATTTTGACAATCCTGTATTGGCTACGTTTAAAACAAAAAAAAAATTTGCATTTGAATCTTTGGCAGGTGTTCAGTGTTCCTCATCACCACATAGTCAAACGACTGTTTTAAGTTGCCAGTTTGGTGCACCTTTAGTATAGCAAGACCTGCGAGATCATCGATAATAGTTTTGTGTTTTTTTCGTGCTTGCTTATGCTTACATTTATAAATTGTGGTCACTTCTGCCATAGGTGACAACACGAGGGGAAGCCCACCTGGAGCTCAACGCTTTCAGAAGAAAACACGACTGTGCGCTGGTGATATCAGGGGACTCGCTTGAGGTAAACCTTTTGTATATCTCTAACCCTCTTCCCCGCATATGTCTGTACTCATGAAACTGATATTTTTTCTGTGTGATGCATGATAATATCACTGCAACTGAAGCATCTCTGGAAGTGGTATCTGTGGTTAGAGTTGCTTTCTAAAACGTAGTTGGAGTTAAACTGTAAGTGGTGGTCTCCTTCATTCTAGTGGTTTTCTTACAGGTCTGCCTGAAATACTATGAGTATGAGTTCATGGAGCTTGCATGTCAGTGTCCCGCTGTGGTTTGCTGCCGATGTGCTCCCACTCAGAAAGCGCAGATAGTCCGACTGCTGCAAGAGCGCACAGGCAAACTCACCTGCGCTGTAGGTGAGTGGTTCAGCATCTTAAAAGAGACTTAATCTTACACCACTTCAGCTGTTTTTTTTTTTATATTCTCCAACACATTTTTCCTCTTGATTTTTAAATGCAGGAAATAACATAAATTCTTAAAAACAGGTGCATATAGAGTAATTATCATGTCAGTGCCTCTGACCAAGGTACTGATGAAGATCTGGAGTTGGTCCCCAAGCGTTTTCAATGGCAGCTCACTGCTCCCAATGTGTGCTAATGCTAATTGCTAATGCTTGGTACTTTGTGTATGTAATAGGATGAGTCAAAGTTTACCTGATGGAGGTGATGAAGCAAGTCAACCTATAAAAAATATGTCTGAGGCCTGAAATCCCAATAACAGCTAAGGCATCATAATTTATTTATTTGTTTGTTTATTTATTTTATTAATTCATATTTTTATTAGTCCAAAATGATAATGACAGAACAAGACAGACTGGTGAACATGCACACAAAACACTTAAGTAATGATAACAGTAAAAATATTGCACATATTGCAAACAAATGATGATATTAATATACATGTACATCTGTGCCTGCCTGCCTATTAAAATATAGAAATAATAATCACAATAACAGCAAACAAAGGGAAAGTAAGGGGGGGGAAGGAAAGCAGAAATATTAACAAAGTATAAAACAGTCTTATTAAAGAAAGGAATGATACAACAACAAAAAAAGATTATTTAGAATTAATTCCAAACATCAAGCAAGGACCATAAAACTTCCCTGACAACGTGAAAACAATTTAAAACAATGAAATTCCAAAAATCAAAACCACAAATGTAAAAAAACAAAACTAACAGACATTGAATTCCCAAAATCAGATACATTCCACTCATGACATATATTCTAAACATTCCAGAAACAAAGATAAAATAACTTTCAATCATGGAACCAGTTCCAAATGTGAAACAAATACCAGTTGTTTTTTACTGTTGGATTGTTATTCCATCAGTATAATCAGATTAAATGATTAAGCTGTTGGTTCTTCTGTGTTTATACTCATCCATCAGCAATGGAACATCGTTAATTTAATTTGATCATTTGCACTAGTGATCTCATGATATCAGAAATAAATGTGTATATATAATTTTAGATAAGAATATGAGTTATGACGCCCCACTCTATCATCAGTTTTCTGTTATCTGCTGAATTCCAAGCTGACATTTCTTTGGATCCTGTTTTGATCTGTTAATCAGGCCAAAATAAGGGAGTGTCTCGGCAAATCCATGCACACAATAATCTCACTAAGTGTCTTTATTGGTGAGTCACTGATGTGAATACTGACACCTCCATGGCTTTTGTTTTCTCTTAGGGGATGGAGGAAACGATGTCAGCATGATCCAGGAAGCCGACTGTGGCGTGGGAGTGGAGGGAAAAGTAAGACTCTCTCCATCTCATCGCCTCACATTGACGTGCTGCTCTCACAGATTTTTACTTTGTGTTTCCTGTCAAGATCTCTGTCAGAGAAGTAGAGGGACAGTCGCACAGATGATTCCTCTTTCCTTCTCTGTGTGTGTGAAGAGGGGGGGAAAAAAAAAGGACAGGATGCTTTTGTGTCTGTGTCGAAGTCTGTCATCAGTCTGCCTCTTGTTCTCATGAATTTTACATTTAAGTTCTCCACGTCGGTAGCACAATACATTGAATACTGCATACACACACTAGAATATACAATGAAACATAACTAATGCATGCAGAACAACATGCATTTGCATAACTGCACGGTGAAACCTGGACTAATGACAGTTTTTGTATTTTTACATTTTAATGAGTCTATAAACCAGATACCGTACCTGAAGGATTTTTGATTTCAACTAAAGCTATGTCAGCAGTTGGTCTTAATTAAAGAGCTTATATGTAATATTGATATTCCAAACTCGCAACAACAGGGGGAAGACACATACCAGAATAGCTTCTTTGCACAAGCTGTAAGACTTGATAAACGGACTGTGCCCTCTCCCCATCCTGCTGTGAACTCTCAACAGACTGCCCCCCCCCCCCATCCATATCACTGAGAGTTTCACAAATGGACTGTGCCCCCTTTTCAATCCCCAGACACAGAACATGCACAAAAACATTCAACTCTGTCCATGAGAGGACTGAAGCTCATTTCATAAATTAGAATCACTGTGTGGTTTTGTCTTTATTCATATTTTTAATGCTCACTTTTTTAAACTGTATTTTAACGGCAGTGTTTGCACTATCGGATACTAGTAAGAAACAGTAGTTTGTTTCAGCCTGCGTATTTCTATAAATATCATGTAAGAAAAGACAAATAAAGCTATCTATCTATCTATCTATCTATCTATCTATCTATCTATCTATCTATCTATCTATCTATCTATCTATCTATGACAACGATTAAATAAGTTGAAATAAAGCCCCTGAACTTTTTTGTGAGTTAACCAAATGAAACTCAAACAGATGACTTTTATTGCATCTACAACTTAAATGAAAGAACTTAGATGCAGAAGATTTTAGAAAGACTCTGAACCTGTTGTTGTATTGTCACTTTTCTACCACGTGGTGGCAGCCTCTGACCTCAAACAAAAAGGGCCAAAGCCTCCACTGGAGGAGAGAATGTGAAATGTGACAGTCATGCTCTGAACTGAAGTGACCTTTATTTTTTTGCATCTTTTTGAGATTCTAAGAAGTTAAAATAAATATGGTTTAACATGTTTAAAACTGCACAGACAAATTTAACAACTGTTTTACAATTACACAAGATAAAATATCACTTCATGTTCATACACTGTTTTAGAAGCATTGCAAACTGCATAAATAGAAGCTCAAAAAATAAAAAGAGGTTGAAGATGCTCAGCTTATAATCAGTGATGTACTTTTGTTAATTTTCTAAAGTGGTTTTGTGGTGTTTGGAGGTGCAGAGATACCCACAGATGCTGTATGATATTCATTTGCAAGACATTCCTGTTAAGACAGGCTTCTTCTGGCACCACCATGATGCTTAGTATTTTATTTTTTATTGGACTGTCTTCTCTCTGTAGCACTTTGAGATTCCACCGAATGAAAAGTGCTTAATAAATGCAATTTATTATTATTATGATGATGATGATTATTTTCATTATTACTGTATGAGATGTTTTCCTCATGACCACTAGAGGCTTCTCCAAGAAAACTCATAATAGCTGATAAAACCATCCTGGATTGGTGTGAAGTTCTTTATGATTATTCCTACGAATGCCACTTTCTACAGCAGCTTAAACACTGCAGTGCATGTTATGATCCTTGACAGAATTTATACTCATATTAATATAAAAAGGATAAAACAGCTTTAACAGTGTTCTCTATTTGTTGGACATTTTGTCACACATGGGAAATCTCACAATTACAAATTAGGACGCAAGTTTGATGACATACAGTACATGCAGCTTCATATTTTGTTGAGGAGAATGCTACGATTGGTGCGTCTCTGTGGTAAGTATGTTGATTGGTCATATTTGCAGAAATCTTTCAGTGATTGGACAGAAATCCAGGGCTGAGCAGAATTCACAGAGATCAGTTAAACTGATGTCAAGTGTTACAATTAAAGCATCCAGGAGGAACTGACTGACTGATGGATGATACTAGTGGTTGCATATAAATAATGCCTTTTTGTGGATGTGATTATATAGATTTGCAGATTTTGAAATATGTCAGGTCTCAGACACAAATCCTCAAAACCTAAACCAGTATTCATGCCAGGTTTTGGGGGTAAAAGGGGATCCCACATCCATTTGTTCTGTTCGATACAGTTGAAAGTGAACATAAAATGCAGGTGAACGTGGCAAGTTTACCTGGTTGTTGAGGAAGGTATCGGCCTGTTTAGTGTCCCTGAGGAACAGCTGGTAGGCGTGGGACTGGGACAGCAGGTTCTGCCGGTTCTCCCACATCTTGTGCAACTCATTCCAGCCGGTGTCGAGCGCCTGCAGCCTCTGTCTGAGGAACATGTACTGAGCATCTGTCTGACCCTGCGTCACCATCTCACCCATGTCCCGCATCTTCTGATAGTCCTCCTCATAGTTGCGGATCTCATTCTTGATGCCCTCGTGTTGAACCAGGAGCTTCTCGGCCTCAGCCAGAGTGTTGGGCATGTCCTCAGAGGCAATCGCCGTCTGAGTCCGCGACAGCCATGACTGGAAGTCGTCCAGGTCACGGAGGAACTGCTGCAGCTTACTGGCCTCACCCAGGGACTCCTCACGGTTCTTCATGGTATCCTGACAAACACAAACCAGACAAGATGAATGTTTACAGAAAGCCAACATTAACTCTGTTCACAGAACTGAATGAAAACATATTGCTTGACATGTTCTGTCTTCACAAGTGGAAGGACATGGTTTCACATCTTTACACATGAGGAGTTTAAATAATAATGGAACATTGTTCATTCTTTATTTGATTTGTCAGCTGAAAGTTGTTTCAACATAGTTTTGTGTTGGAGTTACTATAAAAGCTGCACTGCCCTGGCTAATAATGGAAACAACTCCGTCCACACATACTAACACGTGGTTGGTTTGGACGTTCACTATGAGTGAGGATGACAGACAGAACACCTTTACTAGAGGTGGCCTGCAGTGACACAGTGTCTGTGGTAGTGGAGACAGGCTGGGAAATTCCATCTGTAGTGAGTAACCACTCATCTGCTACTGCTGCAGTGTTGGAAGTACAATGAAACAAATTTTTCAGTGGGATATTATTTGTATTATTTAGTGATCTGGAGTATTGTATGCTGAGGTTTGTCTGACAGTGAGTGCGGGTTATGTAAGCTGTGCATTTCCCTCCATATGAACAGTGGTTGGACTGAACAGCTCTACCCCTAACTGTTGTACCTTCATCTCATCCCAGACGCCGGTGATCTCAGCCAGACGACCCTTGATGGCCTCACACTGCTCTGGGTGTTCGGATGTTAAACGCTCTGCCTCTTTTCCCAGGTCTCCCAGTTTGTCTTCGATGGCAGCGAGGTCGCGCTCCATTCCAGTCAACTTCCTCTGCAGAGCCATGACGCCGGCCAGGTCGTTCCCCAGCTCCTGAGTCGACTCGATCACCTGGACAGACGGTGTATCGGGTGAATTACAGTGGAACAGGACCTGAGATGGAGTAAAGGTGCTGCATGGTTTGTTCTGTTGGTACCTTTGTCTTTTCTTTGATCCAAGACTTGGTCTCGTTGCACTCCAGGTGGTAGTTCTGGATGCCCAGAGCCGAGTTCAGGCTATCCTTCTTCTGGTCCACCAGGTCTCTGAACTGACTCCACCTGGACACACACCAGTAGAACATGTGTCACCACCAACAGCTGGAACTTACATTTTTATTTTACATTTCAGTGGTCACCATCAAACTAAAGCATTCTGTTTCTGTTTACATCTTGTTCAGCTCCTTTCTTTATCAGTCTGTTTACCACTTTTATTCCTGGGATAGTTTTTTGGTTGTTGCTTAGTATTCCATCAACTACTGTATGTAAATCAACTACATAAATTAATCTTAGACTTCAAGAATCTGGAGAAATCAGTGTACAAGTGAGAAGGCTCAAAATCAGTTTTCAATCCCTGACATCTTTGGATTCTCAGGCTGCACTGCATTCAAACCAGACATGATTCTGTGATGGAAGTCACTGAACACTTCCACATATTAACACAGTTCACCTGCTTCACATTTAATCTCAATGTTTTGTCTCTTATCAATCACGATTTATTTCTCATTCTAATCTAAATATATTTCATTTATTTAATCTCACTTAAAAAAACACACAAAAATTAATTATCAAAAAATCTCACTTCCATCCATTGAGGCTGAAAGTGTAAATGATTTGATAATCTCGGTTAACGACCTAGTTTAACCTGGAGAGATTACCTGGTGTTCAGTTTGTCCTGTTGGGCTTTGATTTCCCTCTCACTGGGATGTCCGCTGTGGATCAGTTGCCTGGCAACCTGGTTCACCACAGCAACCCGGGATGCCTGGCTGTTCATCTCTGGCTCCAAACTCTCAAATCTGCACAGAAACAGAGAAGGAGAGGATGGGAAAACTTGCATCGAGAAAGACAGTGGATGATGTAACTTGGATTTATTGCTTTATTTACAGCTACTGAAAGTCCTGGATTGTGATTGGTTGAAAGGGGTGGATTCTACACCTATGCTGCTCTCATTATGGCTTCTGTTGCTTATAATATACTTCTGAGTTATGGTTTATTCAGCAGAAACAAGGATGAGTCTGAACTTGAGCTGGACAATATTATCTAATCAATTTCAGTGATGGATATTTTACTTTCTGAAAATCATGACATCGCAAAATCAAGATTAATCCTCTGATTTGATCTGAGACCTTTCTTGCTCTAGAAAAATGTAAATGCAAATTGGTACTTGTAACATATTTGCATAGAAAAGTCTTTGAAGCTTCTTCACTTTCCTCAGAAACATGTGAAGCACATGAAAAAATCATAGCAGCAGTGAAGTTATCAAAATCTGGCCATGACTGTACTTTTAGCCAGAAAAAAAGATTAAATACACATTTAATTTATCATGTTTTCAAATTAATAACATGGATTTTGTTGACAAGAGATCAGGAGCTAAAGATCCACCTTCCTTATGTGATGTCCAGACAACATTTCTGCAAAGATAAATCTCTATGGTGAAGCTCAAACATCACATTGGACTGGTTCCTACATCTGACCCTGCACTGATGTTTCTTACAAGTGAGAACCAGGAGTGTCTTGGTTCCTAATGTTTCAAAGTTAACTGGTCCTCACAAAGACAGAAGAGCACAAACACACAGCAGCACATCTGGAATCAGATCCATGTGATGCTTTGTGGTCAGAGAATATGGAAGGAAACAGCAGAAAACCAACCACGTAACCGCAGCCCAAAATACAGACACTGGCTCTGGTTCCCACAGAGACAAAAACACACCAGTGGGTGTCTCTCAGGGTCCCGGGGGGGGGGGGGGGGGGGTAACACCAGGT
>JAPTYQ010000028.1:7553045-7563795 GCA_029814465.1 Ostorhinchus cyanosoma | reverse complement strand
TAATACAGTGAGTTTGAACGAGTAAAGTCACAAATAAAACACATTTAACTTAAACACCAAGTAACAGAGACAGATGCATAATAGTGTGATTCGACTTGAGAGACTGTTAAATAAAAGTGGTCTTAATCAGCTTTATAAATCTATATAAAATGTCAAATTTGCATCTATCCTTACATGTACAACAGTTTGTTTTAAAGTCATACCCAGTGACTGATGTTTGCCCAACATCTTCGCGCATGTCAGTTGCGTAAAATAGACTTATGACACTTTTTTTTATTAAAATCCTGTCACTTCTGGTGTTGTTCTGGTTCCTTCACATTTCATATGTACAGTTATCCCATTAATGATCCAATGATGAAACATAAGAAACCAGTTAAAGATCAGAAATGTATTATTCCGTGCGTATTTTTGCCAGATTTGCTGACTTAGCGCACAGTGTGTTGGTTACAACTGGAAGGAACGCAATGTAGTTTGTGTTGGTTCGTGCGTAAAGCAGGGGAACCCCTCGGGACTCCCTACTAGTGCATTTTCAGTGAGTGTAAAAAAGAAAAAAAAAGAAAAAAGTTGATTAACATATTGGCTGATGTGAAATCTAGTCCCTTCAGACATTCTGGGAATCATAATCCGTAATGCAGTTGGATATCCTGTGCGTAAATGCGCGTATATAAGCTACCTGTACGTGCAAACCTAAAATGACAGCTACCACTCCCTTCTTTATTAGAATTAGAAGTAGCCTGTTAAAAAAAAACAAAAAAACAACAACAGCTGAACAGGTTTGAGGACAATCAACAGCCTGACGCGTCAGTGCATCATGTCAAACACCCGGGGGCAGCACCAGGCTGCACAGTCTGACAGCAGAGCCTTCAATCTGTCTGAATGGGGGCTCTGAACTCATCACTTCCACTCCGCATCTGCTTTTGAACCTGTGGCGCATCAACAAACAGAGAGGCGTGATCTAAACTGGGAGATGAACTCGAAAATTCTGCATTCAATGTGAAAATAGACCCGCCTTCATCTGAAAATAACCGCGGCGAGCTCGAACAGGAAACTTGTGCGCTCCAGCCCTCGCATCATTTGACACTTGAACAGGTTCCCTAAATCCACATCAGCGCCGCAACACCTCAGCCACCGTCTCTGTCCCTTCGTCTGGAGCCGTTAGGGAGACTAAAGATTAGACCGATGACCTCCTTTTACAACGATAAAGACTTGGAGGAAGAGCTCAGTCGAGTCAACTGTTCTGATGAGGATTTGCAGTTTGAGTACTTGTTTGAGTATGAGCCACCTTGCAACGACTTTGCTGGGGGAAATCAAGGTTTGTCCGGGGCTTTTTTTTGCCAACTTGAGTTCACTGCTCTTACTTTCTTCATGTATTTTTTATTTTTTTTTGCTCCAAATTAATAAATGGGCTGAAAGGTTTGTTGGTTTGACTGGAATAAATAAAGAGGAAGTAAATTGGACCTGGGTTTCAATAGAGTTCTATTTAGTTACAGAATGTCACCATGAAGAGGCGTTTCCTCACTTTAAACACAAGAGCTTTGCAGGTGCACATTAACATTTCAGGGATACTTTTCCATTATTATTGCAAATTCAATGCTCCTCATGGCTGTTTTTGTTTTTTTTTGTTCATATATGTGTGTTTTCATTTGTGTCTACCTTTTATTCCCTGTAGATGACCCAAACCTTGAACCACACAAAGTCCTCAGTGCTGAGTCGACACAGCCTTTCCCTCTGGAGGAAACTTCCCCTTACGGCATCAAGTCCTGCAGTCCCCCCTACAGTGAACACAACACTGAGGTTCTGTCAGGATACGAGCACCAGGAGGCCAGAGGCTACCTGGACAGCACCCGGCCCACGGGTCTGGCCCTGAGCCCACGGATTGAAATCACCCCCTCACGTGAGCACTACAGCCATGGCCGTGACTCCCTGCACAACCACCACCAGAACCTTAGCCCCAGACCCACTCTCACCGTACCCGGCCATGACAACCTTGCCTACCGTGAGCCTCAGTGCCTGAGTCCGGCCAGCAGCAACTCCTCCACCAGCTGGCACTCAGAGAGCTACTCACCCTGGGCGTCTCCTTGTGTGTCCCCCAGCAGTGGACAGAACCCCGGTGACCTTTGCCCTCGCTTGCAGAACATCCACACTGGCTCCCCTCGCACCTCTCCGGGCACCTCTCCCCGCACCAGCCTAACAGAGGACGGCTGCCTGGGAGCCCGCTCACCCTCCCCCAGGCCCGGCTCCCGCTCCACCTCCCCTCAGGGAAAACGTACCTACGACATGTACAGGAACCCAGGGCTCGTCCCAGGGCACCGCTCCCGTAGTCCTTCACCCCACAGCAGCCACGAAGATCACAACATAGTGGGCGCCCACTATACCCACACCAGCCTGGCTGATGCTATGAATGGTTTTGGCACCGGTCAGCCTGGACTGCTGCCCACGAAAATAGTCAAAACATCCAACCAGGTTTACACTCTGTACCCAGAGAACAACGGAGAACCAAACTACCTGGCACCATGTGACCAGGACATAAAAACCAAAGCTCCTGCAGAGCCTTTCTTTGTCATCCCTCCAATCTGGTCCAAGCCGCTAGTTTCCAGCATTTGCAGGTAAACTGGCAGTAAGACCAACACTGAGCACATTTCAGTCCTTTAAAAGACATTCTACTGATACTTAAAGTATATACTGATGGTTTATGTCCTCTTTTTCTTCATATTCCGTAGCATCCCTGTGGCATCTCTCCCTCCACTAGAATGGCCGATTCCCAGTCGGACAGACCAGTATGAGCTCCACATTGAAGTGCAGCCGAAGCCACATCACAGAGCTCACTATGAGACAGAGGGGAGCAGGGGCGCAGTCAAAGCCCCCACAGGAGGACATCCTGTTGTGCAGGTATGGCCAAAACATGATGTCACATTTTCACACAAAAAAGTCTGAAAACACCAGGGTCTGTGTATATAATGAGCTGATCCACATTGTATTACATGGTCAGTGTTATTTCTGAATTTGTTCTCCAGTCAAATGCATCATAATTTCATGTGCATTAGTGCTAACATTTAACATTTTGTGCCTCACTTTCTTTAAACTGAAAGCACATTACATGAATATACTTTGATCATAATGATAACCCATGTTCTGAGGGTAATTCCTTTTTAATTCTTTGATTTAGATCATTCATTCATAGCCTTTATTGATTCCAGAATTATTATTTTTATTTAATCATGGCATATTCCTGTGTTTTCATGGCTATATTACGATATATGAGGCCTTCATGTCATTATATTCGAATGCACTAATGTCACTAAACTGAATATTTTTTAGGATTTTCATTTATTACTTAATGTTTAAATGTAATTACTGCTGGAGTCATGTCATTAATAACTCCCATGATCCCTTGCTGCTTAACTGAATTTGTGACTTTACATTAATGTGATCAGTAATATTTGGCACATAAACCAACATGCTGTCCAGTATTCTGTGTTCAGGATTTGCCTGTAGTATTTCCTACTCATTATGCATCATGTTATTGCCCAGGGACTGCGGTATAAAAATGGTTCCGCTTGAATTACTCCCCTCGCTCACATCTTCCCCACATCTCACTTTCTGAAACAAATAAAGCATGTTTTAACACCAGACATCTGACACATGAAAACCTCGGCATCACCTCAGAATTTAACCCGGGTCAGTGAACAACATGCTGTCACTGTGATTTATTTATTTTTTTTCTTTTTTAACTTTCTTTTCTTCGTCTTTGCTCAGGATAGTCTACTGTTATGTGCCCTCACCCCCGTGGTTTTAACCGCACAAACAGATCAGTGTTCATGTTGTCCCTCACTTCCTCTTACACATTTGTTGTATTGACTGTTTGGGTCTCGTACAAGGAAGCCGACTTGTAACGCTCGACATGTGCAAAGAAGATATTTAATAGTAAAAGCCAGTCTGTGTGGTTTAAATAATTGCAGACTGCAGGAAGAAAATAGCAGTTGATATTTCTTTCACTTGGAGTCGAAGCTCAGCGTGGTTAAATGGGCAGTGACACAGTTACAGCTGACTGTATTGTCCAGGAGCAGGTCTGACTTCCTTTTCTTTGTGTTACCGTGGTAACTTGTTAAAGCCGTTTTTGCTGGCAGCAGTAGGGACTTAGTGGAAATAAAGCATTTCTTGATTCTTTTCCGTTTTCTGCCCATCCCCAAAGGCCTCACCCTGAGGTCAGTTCTGCCTGGTTTGTCAGGCCAATCAGATGGTCAGGCCTGACTGGCCACGACTGCACTCCTTCACCTCGCCTTTCCCTTCCTCTACTCCTCCTCTGCTCTGTTTTTCCCTCCTTCTTTCCTCTACACTCTCCCCTTCCCTGTTTCTCTCTCTGAGCCTCGTAGCGTCCACTTTACTTTTCCTACGCCGCACTCTGACATGACTCACTGCTCCTGCCACTGCCATGACAACGGGCCGACTGCTCTCATGGCCTGGTGACTTGTTTGCAGTGAGCTTCCTCTGTTTCACTTGCTTTGTTAGTTACCTGGACATGGAGGTAGCATGCTCATTCATGTTGCCATAGTTTCTGCTCACACTAAGCAGCTGCTGTCATGTTACATGATTGGCAATAATCATTTTTACAACCTGATGAATGCACTTTTTTTTTTCCTCATACCACAAATAAAGGGAACTTTTGAGGCCAGATGTTCAAATCAAACCAAGCATCGCCACATATTTTAAATGAACCCAGTTTTTTTATTTTATGTTGAGGTCAGTTGACAATGCTGTTATGTTCAGCGTTTGTTCCATCGCTCTTGTAATATTCTTTGATAAAAAGTGATGCACTTCGCTGTTTGCACAAAAACAGCATTTAGATGCACGTTGATGCTTTGTGGTTTTTGCAGGTTTCCTCAGTAGGCGGTCTTAGGTTAAATGTAGCTTTTCTCGCTCTCTTTCTGCAGTTTCACCTCCACCTGCCTTTTATTTCTGACATCTAATTAGCATGGTTTCTCTACTCTTTCTCATGTCAAAAGCATTTCAATGAGAGACAGGACTCGTGTTTAATGTGTTTGATGCTTATGAAAGAGCGAGTGCATGGCTGTAGGATGTGAGCTTTCTGCTGGCTTTCATTCAAGGCTGCAGAAAGAAGACTCATGCTCTTACACGTGGGTCTGACACTGATTACCCACCTCTGGGGGGGGGAGCAACATCTGGAAAAGCAAAGTTAGAATAGGAGGATATGGAGAAGCACAACCAGGGCCACTAATACCTCCTTCATATCTTCTGTTGTTCCAGCAGTGGAGAGTTTATGTAAAGAAGAGTTTTTTTTTTTTTAAAAAGTCCATTTATGGTGTATTTCTGTCTGCAGTTACATGGCTACAGAGGCAAGGACCCACTCGGCCTGCAGATATTCATCGGTACAGCAGATGAGCGCATCCTAAAACCCCACGCCTTCTATCAAGTCCATCGCATCACTGGCAAAACAGTCACAACCACCAGCTACGAGAAGATTATCCACGGCACCAAAGTCCTGGAGATCCCACTAGAGCCAAAGAACAACATGAAAGCAATGTGAGAACTCATTTAGTGTATTTGAACGCACATTCTATTCACCACAGCTGGGTGTTGAAGACTATTGTAGGAAATGTTCATCTTACTTATATGTGGTTAACGTAGTGATATGATCCGTGTTGACCCAACCCATGTACCTTCACACAGAAATAGAAGCACTTTCACATATCAAACCACAGTTTTCTGAGTCTGATTCATCCAGCATGACCTCCTACACATGGAGATTTACATGTTACATTATGTCGTTTTTATGTGAGGTGGTGGGTGTAGCCAAATAACTGTCATGTGGCTTTTTCTCAGCTGGGTGCAAACACACACTCCAGCTTTGTCTATGAAAGTCAAAAGCTGTTTTCTTAAACATACAGAGCTTTTTCTATGCCCATCACTGATTACATATTTATTCTATGTCACAGAATTGACTGCGCTGGGATCCTGAAGTTGAGGAACGCCGACATTGAGCTGAGAAAGGGCGAGACAGACGTCGGCCGGAAAAACACTCGGGTCCGTCTAGTGTTTCGTGTGCATATACCTCAGCCTGGAGGACAGCATGTCTCTCTCCAAGTGGCCTCACATCCCATCGAATGCTGTAAGCTACACATCAAAACACCCTCACCGTCCCCTTCATTGAGCTGTATCTTTAAAAATGGGTTTAATTCCTGACACAGTGTGCGCTTTGTGAATTCCTCATGTGTGCTTCCCGTGGAGGTTAAACTGCTGATGTTTCCATCAGTTAACAAAACTTAATACAAAATAAACATCGTAAAAAAAAAAAAGGCAGCAGTATTCAAATGAGCTGGAGCTGATCTGATAGTCCAGAGGCCGCCGCACAAAGACGGCCTTATACTAGCAGGGCTTCCATCCAGTAGGTGGGCGCTGCATTTTTCAGTGTTTGTGTACCTGTTTGTATGTGCGCTGTAGTAAAGTCTGTGTTTGGGAACATCAGCGCATGTGTACACAGTGTTATTAAAGCACGGGGTGTAATCAAAACCCAAACAAGAGAGCCATTTATCTAGTTTGACCAACACCCTGGTCACGATAGAACATTCATCATATCAGTGTGACAGCGGGTGCATACAATATGCTCCTGTCATTATATTAAAAAAAACATGACGCAGAATATGATATGAGTTTATAATCATCATTCGTCATTTCCCATCTGTCGCCCCGATACGAAAAGAGCCTGAGAACAATTGCCTTCGCTGTAAACCCAATCAAGCATAAATTTGCTTACCTACATGTTACATCTGTCAGGCCTGTTGACAAGCACATAGTGTCAGTGATGGTGTGTTTTAAGAGGCCCCCGTTGATGTCATCCTCTTTGTTTTATCGGCTTCGCTGTGTAGTAGGGCGAATAAACCTGTTCAAAGGTCACGCGGGCTGTTTGTCGACGCCTCAGCTCGCATCAGTGATCATAGAGTTTCAGATGCGCCACCGATCGCTGAGAAACCCTTAACACAGATGGAGATCAGGCAGGTGTGCACTAATACAGACATAAAAATAAACCATTTTGACCCGGTCTTGAATGGGAATGAGACAAGCCTTCTGTAAATATCATATGTCCGTACGTTGCATTCATGCCATCTGAAAAAGAATCTTCACACTTTTGTTTCTTCTTCCAAGTTGTTACTAAACATGACTGCTTATTAAAAGTGAAAGACTGGGGTAGGATGGTGGAATGACTCAGCATCACCTCTTTATTGCACCGTGCAGTCATTTCTTGGTAACAGGTATTTGTGCATTTGTGAGAAATCAATACAGTAGCTGCACATGGCAACTTCCTGACTTCTTATTGTTTTATCAGTTTATTTACATATTAGATATCTTTATGACGTGTTATAATGATCATAATCACCAAATCTGTGCTTTTGATTCATACTATTGATTTTGATTCACAATTTGGTTAATGTCATCATTTTACACATGTTTAATGGCAACAATGGGATATTTATAATATAATTAATGTGCAAACCTTAATCAGTTTTTGCTTGGTGGTTTGTTTTTGTCTATTTGTGTGCACTATATGTTGTTGCATGTTTTTCTTTTTGTACATCTTACTTCAGTTATGGTATTATGTTATTTATAAGCTGTTTTTTTTTTTTTATTGTACTTGCCAATAGGACTCAAGATGGAAATTAGCCATATAGTTATAATCTCTCATATTTATGTGTAAATTTTCATTAATACGAACTTTCCCGTTTTGAAAATAAATAAATCATTCATGCATTTTTACTAATTTCAATTAAATACGCTACTCTTCTTCATCTTTTAGATATAGAAGTACCTTCAGTAGATTCATTTCATGTGTTTATTGTGTTAAATGTAGGATGAAAAATCACATGAGGAGAGGTCAGTGATAGCAGTGGATTGTTGGAGGGCTTCAAAAGCGTTCCTCCCTCATTCTTCTGTGTGTTATGACTAAACAGAGGGACAGTAAATGTAACCCACCGCCCTTTTGTGTGTCTCTGCAGCCCAGCGTTCAGCTCATGAGCTTCCCATGGTGGAGAAGCAGGATATGGACAGCTGCTCTGTGCTCGGAGGCCAGCAGATGATCCTGACTGGGCAGAACTTCAGCTCGGATTCCAAGGTCATTTTTATGGCAAAAGGTTCGGGTGAGTCTCGCTACCGCAGCCACAACCCCAGCATTGCTCATTTTCCAGTCTGAAAAAGATACATTTTTACTGATTTACTCCATTTAGCTTAACTGTAAAGTGACAGATTGTCTGGAATCTGAAACTATGAGTGAATCTCTGTTAGTTTGGTGTTAACACAGTGGAGTCATGGTAACACTGTGACAACTAATGACTCATAACTAGTTGAGTCTGTGTAACATTTAAGTTCACGGCTTTCACGTTTCACCACCATCATTGTATAGACGAAGCTCCATGCCTTGCACGAGCTATTTGCATGATCCAAATGATAAGACTGCCGTGCCTCACTTCCTTCTGCCCTTTTATTTTTGACTGACTTCCATGATCTCTTATCACTGACATGTGCCTTTTGTTGTGTGACTGATAGTTTGACACGTCACATGACAAGGGTTTTTTTTTCCTCGTTGCACTTTTTTAATCCTGGATGGAACAAAGAGTGTATGTTTCAGCTCCTTAATATATATTTCTTGGCATGTTTTACCTTTTATTTGATAACACCATTACACGCTGTACTTCATATTGGTGTGAGGTCAAAGGTCAGTTATAGTATTGTCACATTACGACGCTCATAAATCAGGGCTGTAGCAGCGTACTTCTAACTTCTGCTCGAATGTTCTGTGGTATGGGGATGGTCATGTTAAAATACTTCTTCCTCTCACTACGACACTGTGACTCACAGACTCCACTGCTGTCTGAGAGCAGAATGCCTGGCTTTTAAAATGCAAGCACTCAACTAAAACTTGGACCCACATGCCCTGGCTCCTTTTTTTTTTTTCCTTCTTCGGGGTTCCCTGCCGCTGTGTTACGACACACCACAGTAATGGATAGTAAGACACAGACGGAAAAAGAAATCTTACAATGAGGGAATGCCATTGTTTTGGAGAGTTTCTTTATGACACAAAGTTCTGGACCAGTGCAGCTGTGAAATCTCTGCGAATCAGAGACAGCTGCCTCTGGCTGGAGCTGCCCCGGTTCTGCTGCTTGGACGGGGAGGGAAGGAAAGCTTCCTCCGGCCAACTCAGTCCTGCTCCGACTCCTACTTTCCTCCTCTGCTCACAATTATCTCCGGGGGGAAGAACAAAAAATTGGGGTATCCCTTAGAGTAGACTTGCAACAAAACGCAAACAAATCCAAGTGCCAAGAAAGCAGTAGTCATCAAGTTTTGTAAAAGGAGTGGAGAAAGCTGATCATAAAAATAACGTTTAGAGAAAAGAAAAAAAAAAAAGTTGGCAGGTTGTGTGGAATCCCCCTTTCTCTTGCTGACTCATTTAAGCCATGTGTTTTTAATCTGCAATTTGACAGAGGGTTTCCCACCTAGAGTAACATTCAGACAGAACTCACGGCAGCACATGTTGTATCATGCGTTCGAGCATATGGAGCTTACATTTACAAGGATATTTAACTGTTTTTCCAAACTGTCAGTTCCGATGTAACCTGAATGAGTGTGACGTACTTTGAGAGTAAATGTAAACCGTAATCAGTCTTAATGCGTATGTCACTGTTAGTTTCTTTCACTGTAATACTTTATTAAAAAACTTGAAGTGTTATTGTTCATGCATGATGAACGCGTGGGAAACGCATCCATGCATGTATAAATATGGAGGAATACGTGAATGAATGGAACATGGGTGAATATGTATTTTAGGTTTTTGTGAACTATATTAGACGTCAACAACAAGGTCTTTTCTTCCATTGATAACTTTGAATCAGATTGAAATAGCAAAAAGTATCTGAGCGTTTATGTAACCTTTTTTCAACTGGTAAATTCAGCCTCTGAAAAAGGGAAATGAAACTTACAACAAGAGAATGATCCATACTTTGTTTGACTTTTGACCAAGCTTGTCCTCGCTCATATTAGACTGCTAGATCAAAATCAGAATCAGGTTTATCAGGATTATTTACTACTACCAAGTACTTGCATGCAAGGAAATTGCTCTGATGTAGTAAAAACAGATAAAATATCTATATAAACAATTAAATGTAAGTACAATAATCCAATAAAATAAGCCTCTATACATCACTCATAGATATATGAACCTGTAAATAAATTAGGAACATGCCTAGAGTAGAGGAAGTGCAAGGAACACATGCATAAAGTTGAAATAGTCTTTAAATCTACACATATTTACATTAATCCTGTGGGTTATTTTGTTTTTTTTATGTCTTAACAGATGGACAGCAAATATGGGAGATGGAAGCAACAGTGGACAAAGACAAAAGTCAGCCTGTAAGTAGAGAGTGACATGAAATACCTGTAATACACACCAAACCTGTAAACGTGTCTTATCAGCTCAGTTCGTAACAATGAAATACTTTTTTTTCAAACACATAATAATGCATTGTCTTGCAGAACATGCTGTTTGTGGAGGTGCCGTCCTACCGAGAAACGACCGTCTGTCATCCGGTCAAAGTCAACTTCTATGTTATTAACGGCAAAAGGAAACGCAGTCAGCCGCAACATTTCACCTACACACCGCTGGCATGTAAGTATCTATCTATCTATCTATCTATCTATCTATCTATCTATCTATCTATCTATCTATCTATCTATCTATCTATCT
>JAPTYQ010000028.1:7499720-7510588 GCA_029814465.1 Ostorhinchus cyanosoma | reverse complement strand
ACATAGCTGTCAAGTGGGGAATAGGGGGGGTGGGGGGGGTGCAGAGGGGTGTGTTCTGTGTGTAATGTAGGTGTAATGTACACTTGTTGGTGAATATGTTTGTTTATTCTTGCAAACTGAAATTTTTAAATCAATAAAAACAGTTGGTTACAAAAAAAAAGAAAGAAAAACATAGCTGTCAAGCAAGAAAATAAGAGGACACTGCACAGCTGTCACTGGAAGGAATACAGCCTGTTAAATATGTTTCACTTTAATTGTGTCTCGGAGGTTGTGATTCTCATCAGAAACACTGATCACTCATAAAATTACCATGTGTTTGGATTTCACAGGCTGAGTCAAGTCTGTGAAATCTTTTATTTTGAGACAGATTGGGCAAATGTGTCCAATTCAAATCTTTTTTTTTGGTCAAAATTACTCACTACTTCTACTAATAGAAGCCAATCGACATCATTATTAAATGCGATGTTCATGTACAAAAGCTCAGAGGACGATGATCAGTCACTGTTTATTCTAAAAAGCAAACGCGGATCAATCATCACCATCTACTCTCTATATAAGACACACCCTCTTGAGTGATGACAAGATTTACACCTCTTCTTTAACATTGCAATGATTACTGTGGTCATTAAAATCATTTCAATCAATTTTAGTGGCACTGAAGCTCTCTAAAGTATTAAAGCCTCTCGAGGAGGGCAATGTGGGAAATGCATGCACAATTCAACCAAGCAACAGAGACTCAACCAAGTGACTCACCAGGCAATCTGGAGAACATGCCCCGTGGCTTAGCTGTGATAACGCTGGCACAGAGAGAGGCCAGACCTCAGCCGATCTGGTGGGGAGAGCAGGCTTCACCGTCTTTGCAGTGTTTCATCTCTCCATCCGAGATAGACTTTCATCCCCAGAGGAAGCATCTGAGGCTCAACAGAGCGTAGAAGAGAAAAAAACACTAGTTTCAAAAAAAAAAGAAAAAAACACTCCTGTGATTTTGGAGAAGAAAAAGCACCATTGGTTAAAAGCAAAGTGAGAAATCAAACAATCCCGAGGGGTTAAGTGTGATTTAATGTAGTAGAAAAGCAGCATAGGCCTGTCTATGTCCACACAAGTGATGCTTTGTAGGCGTATCAATAACCTCTGCTGCATCCAGGGAGAGTGTGAGAAATGGCAGATTTGTAGCAACAAAAAGGAGGAATGTAACAACCTTTGAAATATGACATTCATTCTTGTGTTTTAGCTTTGTTTACTGACCATCAGTGCTTGGAGAAATGAAACTTGTTCCCGAAATAAAACAAAAAGTCTCATCAGGAGCAACTTTAAGGATCCACTGAATATTTTACGCTGTAGTAAAAGATGATCGCAGCAAAGAAAACCCTGAACCCACGGCTTTTTCACACGTGAACGCCACCATGATGCTAGAAAAGAGTGTCAGGGAGGAGAACTTGGGGTGGTTTGCTCTAATTTCATGGGTAAGAAGATGGTTCTGGCTGTAATCAGTGGCTCAGAGAAGCTGACAGTGCAGGTGCCTAATAACTATTCTGTGGCACATTCACATCCCAGATTTAGAAGCTAAGGCCTCCTTCCTGAACTGAAATTGTTGGTAATGTACACACAGGCACTGACGTCTTAATTCCTGACTGGCTAACCTGCCTCCCCCTAAATTACTGTAATTAATTTAATTAGTTTGGACAAAGGCCACAAGGTCCTCACTGCACTGCTGATACACAATAAGCATCTTCTGTTTGCTTTATCTCTATAGTTAAATGATATCTGTCTTTTTTATCTTCATCCTCTTGGTGTTGGTGCTTGGAACAAACATTGATGTTGGTGTGTTTACACTCAGTAAAACCTGACTAACAGTGTGATTGCAAGTCACTTCACATACACCTTAACCAAACAGGAATAAAGTGTGTGAGAGTTACACAATCAGACACTTCGGAAGTATTCACTCATTAAATTCAGCTTTATCTGTAACTGCACAGAAGAACTGCATTTATTTCATTATTTTCCCAGTCTGTTCTAGGTAACAGATGTTCATACTCATTACAGTGAATGTAATATAAGGTTTGTCCCCTGGTACACGCTGTATCTAGATCAGTGATCATTTAATCATGCAAAACTGACACAAGGCTAAGAGATGCTTTTGTGAACCACAAGTCTATAACTACGTCTTCATTTCATTTGACTCTTGGGAGTAATATGCTGAATAAATGATGCATTCTTTGCAAAGTAGTTTACATGGATTTCATTTTCTGCTAGAGACAAATAGACCGTTTGTTTAAATGTCACTCTTATATCCTATGTATGCCCCTCATGACTACAGTGAGGTTTCTATTTTAATATTTAATATACACTATTTAGATTCGGAAACAGTCTGCGTTTTATCATGTTTAATTTCTTTAACTGAAACATAAAGTCGTCATTCTAACCTCAATCACACGACTCTTTTTTGATGAAACATATAAAGCCAATCAATGTATTTGTTATGCTGCAAGGAAAACATAAAATCCAGTGTAGATTGGTTTACAAGGGATGCAGAAGGAAAATGTATATATTGTTAAATTCTCATTTACTAGTATTTTACACCTCTGTCTCACTAGTAGTAGTTTTGCCATTTTGAAGAGCGGTAATTAAAACAACTCATGGTTCATTAACAACCCAGAGGCAAGAAAACGGTACCTAAAGAGTTTTATTAACAGCAGTTTGATTGTATTATCCAGTTCATCATTCATCTTAATTATTTGGAGTTTATAGTATATTTTGGAAACACAGAAAACAGGCTGTTGGAATCTTCCTGTTGTAGTTTTTATTTTCCCTGAGTAAATCACTATCACAAAGAAACTTTATTAGCATTTTTTTTTTCCTTTTTATAATCACTACTTGCCAATTGATCAAATAATCAATAATAAAAACAATACATTTGTAATAGTGATTTTAAGAGATGGGGCCGAACGTTAAGTTGTGTCAAAAGATGCTGTATTCAGTAAATACAAAATGCTGCAAAAAGGGAAATTACTGCTATATATTGTTGGGTCATTTAATCTACAACCATATGTCATATTTTATTTATTTATAGGGTCATTATAAGTTGTTATATTTTAATAGAATTGCTATCCTGTGAAAACCGTACCTATCTCTAAATGTCCATGTGTTTTCCGGTGAATCTGAGAGGCTGTTTTTAAAGAGTAACTTAAGATTTTTCATTTTTCAGCATAAAACCCTCAAAATCAACACTACTAGACCTGTCAGACAGTTTATTTAAGTAAAAAGTACAATATAAGTTTTGGAGTTGGGTATAAACACTCATAACACAGAAGTACAGAAGCCTTAGAATTGACTTGGTGGTAGTTCCCCAAATAAAATATTTTCTCTATTTTACTTTTCCTAAGTGATTTATTACCATTTACTAGAACATTATCCTCTGTGTTTTGCATTATTTTCAGTGAAAATCAGGCTTTTCCATAGATTTAATTCACTGATCATGTAGAAGCTCATAAAAACTGAGTAAATTCAAAGGTTATTATTTTACACTATAGAAAACTCAAGACAAAGTCACTTTTTTTAGTAGGGACATCAATGACTGAACTTAAAAACAAGCATCTATGAATTCTGTCATTTGTTTTACCGGTGAATCAATGTTGTAGAAGATGATGGTGTTTCTAAGTTCACTACGAAGCCTGTAAACGTCCAAATGGGTCACGTCTGATGACCATGAAAAGATGACAAAGTGCATTTTACACTAATTATTTACATGTATTGATAGAATTAGTAGATCAGCAGGTTTTAAACATTATAAATGAGTAGCTATGGGTTAAAATAGTTCAAGTGCATGAGTGTGCTATTGTTACTTCCTGTTTTTCAGGTGACAGTGTGCAGGTGGGGACGTGAGCACCGGGATGTGATCGGACCAGTAAAGATGACCCTGCTGGGAGGTGATGGATCCGACTACGACTACAGCGCCCTGAGCTGTGCCTCTGACACCTCCCTCAACCCGCCACCGCTGCATGAAGAGGAGGCTCGAAAAGGGGCCTTTTACAAGAGGGCGCAGCATGCCCCTGACTTCGACGGTATCCATGGAGACACACCGCTGTCCAGTGCACGTAAAGTCCATGTCATCATAAATGTGGGTGGCCTGCGTTACCAGCTGCCGTGGACCACCTTAGAGGACTTCCCCCTGTCTCGTCTGGGCCAGCTGCACCTTTGCAGTACTTTTGATGACATTATGCGTATCTGTGATGACTATGATGTCACACATAATGAGTTTTTCTTCGACCGCAGCCCGTGTGCCTTCCGTACCATCCTGACCTTCCTGAGGGCAGGCAAGCTTCGCTCCCTCAGGGAAATGTGTGCACTCTCCTTCAGGGAGGAGCTGCTCTACTGGGGAGTCCCTGAGGAGAACCTGGAGTGGTGCTGCCGACGGCGTCTGCTGCAACGTATGGAGGAGTTTGAAGCAATGGAGCGAGCGGAGGAGGAGGAGGAACTGTTGGAGGACCTGTTGGATTCAGACAGCGGGAACAGAGACCACGGGGCAGAGTCCAGGCTGAATCGGTGCATGGCCCAGCTCAGAGACATGGTGGAGAGGCCTCACTCCGGCCTCCCAGGGAAGATCTTCGCCTGTTTGTCGGTGCTGTTTGTCACCATCACTGCCATCAACCTGTCCATCAGCACCATGCCGGCGATGAGGGAGGAGGAGGAGGCGGTGAGTGGATAAATCACACATACAGTTATAGTCTCTAACTTATTGCTTTCAAAAGGCTGATGCCAAGTGGCCAGAGCAGCGGTTCATGAGTGGTCCAACAATGGGTTTTTTTATTTTTATCAAGCAACACTCATAGAGCACTCATAGAAATACTCTGAAATTCAAATTTTTAACCTTAGTGTGTTATCGGAGGACATAACAAGACCCAGCGCTTCTTTTATGTCAGCTCCCAAATCAAATGTTCTCTCTATCTAACCTTTCTTAAGTGATTTATCACCATTTATTATAATATATTCCTCTGTATTTTGCAAATTTTCACGGAAAATCAACTATTTTCTTATATGTAATTCACTGATCATGTAGATGTTCATAAAAACTCAGATTAAAGCTGAGGATTATTACATCAGAAATAGAGAAAAGTGAAGAAAAAGTGATGTTTTCAGTCAAATCTCTCATTAATTGAACATAAACCAAGTGTCTCCATCCATTGTCATTGATCCAACTCCATGACTTTTACTGGTAAATCAATGTTGTAGAAGATGATGGTGCTTCTACAGTAACAATGGTGAATTACTGGTAATGTTGCAGATGATGACGGCATTTCCACATTCACTATGGAGCCTCTAAACGCCCAAATGTGTCATATCTGATGATCACAAAAAAAAAAAAAAAAAAAAAATGACTGCTTGCATTTTACCTCAGTTACCTACATGTATTGATAAGATTAGTGGATCAATATTCTTTAAGCATTTCAGATCAATAGATTCTTTTGGTTTCCAGTGGCTGTTTGGATGCAAAACAGAAGAAAGACAATCTATTCAACCAAATTAAAACACATTACAACATTTTCATATATCATTCAATGTCCATATATATATATATTTTCCCAAACAGTGATTGAGAGTAAATTCACCACATTTAGTTTTTTTTTTGCAACAAATTCCTAATCAGCAGCAGCAAAAGGGAATGACAACAGGCCCATGGATGTATTAGATTTATGGGTCTTTACTCTGATGTAAAAGGAAGACTGTGTTGTAATTGGACACAGATATTGGACACAGTAACTGACTTAGAGAGGGGGCTGAATACACTGGAAACCCATGGTTATCGAATTGCAGAATGATTATAAATTGTGTCAAGCTTTTGAAGTCTTCCTTTGTAAGACAGTCTATAAAGTATATCCCCTTAGGCAGCCAGAAGGAGAATATCTAATAATACCCAAGACTGTCCCTGAGAGTCCAGGAACTGCAGTAAATACTGTAGTTACATCGTACAAAAACCTCCTCAGAGGGAGTTTGGTTTTGTCTTTACTCTTCAGCAGATGTGAAAGCAGCTGTGTTCAGAGGTAAATTGACTTGTTATTTTGAAAAGCATTCACGGTGAAACACTCCAGCACGTCTCGTCTGTCATGTCACTTAAAAACTCTGCGACAAAGGAAGCAGAGAGCTGAGAAGCAGTTGTTTTGCCAGATTTGCAAAATGTATTAGAACAGCTCTTGTTCTGTGTTCATGAAATGCTTTCATTATTATGTCTGACTTCAGTCACAACCATAATTAACACCCTGATGTCTTTAGTCAAATCAAAATGGAACGCACGCAGATTTGAATGGAATCTTGATTGGGTATTTGATGAAAACACAATGAATTACTTTGCATAAATGATGTTATGGTGGTTGTAAATTCTCTGCTTTCACTTGTTTTCAGGTTTTGAAGGTGTTGGTATTTGTGATAAGACAGAAAAGGGAAAATGAAGTGTTGCAAGTGTTGTTTCTGCTTTGAGTTGGAGGTCCATTATATATTATAATAATCAATAAAATCATCCTACATCCATAGAAGTCGCTCTGCTCCATCAATCGAAATCCATGTTCTGAAAAAAAAATAAACGGAGAAGAAAAAAAAAACTTAACGCAAAAGCCAATACTTCATCTATTGAGAGTATTACACAATTATATCCTTACTTTAGTGTCTCTCAGTGAAGTAAATCGTTTCCTGTTCCTTTTCTAACAGCTTCACTGAGTCGAGTGTTGTATTTACAAGTGCACAAGTGTTCCTGTCTCTGAAAATGAGCAGGTTCACGGCAGGTTTCAGGTGCTTATGCTGAACGCACATCTACTCCAACCATATGGGAGTGTGTTTCATAATAATATTTTCAACAACAGGCTCTTAACTGTACGTCAGGATTATTGTTTTAAACACTAGAACCGCAGCTGTGAGATAGAAGTTAGAGAATGTTGAAACCCTCAAGATTTTCAAATGTGTTTTGCCTTCCCCCTTTTGTTACATAGAGTCAAAATAATTATAGATTAAAATTATAGACTTCAACCTCCTTCTATAGATGTAAAAGTTGAAATACCCTGATTTTGACATTGTACTGTATATGTTGCTTTTTCAAGTTGAGTAATCAAGCCAGTAAAAGTTTTCAAAAATAAAATAAAATAAAAATATAGCTGATGCGTTTAGAGATGAAACATGAAACCATAACTGTAAAAGTTAAGAGCTAAAGGTAGAATGCTAAAATAAGAAATACTAGAAATTTCCCAGTGGAAAGAATATGAATAAAAAATTATTATTAGTAGTAGTAGTAGTAGTAGTATTCTTTGTGTATTCTTATTCATTTAAAAAATTCCACAGT
Organism: Ostorhinchus cyanosoma; assembly: GCA_029814465.1. Classification (NCBI taxonomy): domain Eukaryota; kingdom Metazoa; phylum Chordata; class Actinopteri; order Kurtiformes; family Apogonidae; genus Ostorhinchus; species Ostorhinchus cyanosoma. The sequence continues at coordinate 7,503,264 of JAPTYQ010000028.1, read as the reverse complement.
TTCTATAATTTAAATTTTACCACAGTTTTGGAAAAAAATTTATACAATCTCCTAAAAATATGCACGATTTTTCTCATTTCGTGCAAATAATGTTCAGCGAAGTGCAACAGGTTTTAGATAAAGTGTGTGATGAGTCTTTTTTAATCCGTCAGTTATGGAAAAGAAAAACTCTCACAATTACAGATAAGGGGACACATAAAATAAAATAAAATAAAATAAAATAAAATAAAATAAAATAAAATAAAATAAAATAAAATAAAAATACGATCAAGTGTATCATCATCATTGTACCAATAAAGAACAGACAAATTAAATCTAGTTTCCAATTAGGGAACACAGAACCTGGAATCAAACCCTGTTAAATCCAGATGCTTTGTCTGTACAACATATTTCAAATAAAACACTAATACTAATACTAACTACATCCAATGTCAAATGAAATGAATTGTTGAATCTTCACTAATACTCTGTAAACTCTCTGAAGGGGGAGAAAACAATCCCGTGTTGCCAACAGTATATTTATTGTGTATGTGTAATTAGATAATATTACATATGTATTATTATTGCTGTAGAACTCCCAGCAGAACCTTGTATTTGACATTAAAGTGGCTCCCTCTAGTGATTACAACCATCGCTCACACAATACCAGCCATGCCTGACTCAAATATGTCTCTTCAACAGGGCACATGCTCCCGAATGTGTTACAACATCTTTATCGTGGAGACCGTGTGCGTGGCCTGGTTCTCCCTGGAGTTCACCCTGCGCTTCATTCAGGACCGCAGTAAGCTCACCTTCCTCAGACAACCCCTGAACCTGATAGACGTGGTGGCCATCCTGCCCTATTACATCACCCTCCTGGTGGACAGTACCTCCAAAGGGGAGAAGAGGCTGGGGTCGGGCAGCAGCTACTTGGACAAAGTGGGTTTGGTGCTGCGTATCCTGAGGGCTCTGCGGATTCTGTACGTGATGAGGCTTGCTCGCCATTCTCTGGGCCTGCAGACTCTGGGACTGACCGCACGCCGCTGCACGAGGGAGTTTGGCCTGCTCCTCCTCTTCCTCTGTGTAGCCATTGCACTGTATTCCCCTTTGCTGTATTTGATTGAGAATGAAATGGCGACAACACAGGAGTTCACCAGCATCCCTGCTACCTACTGGTGGGCTGTGATCACCATGACAACAGTGGGATACGGGGATATGGTGCCCAGGAGCATCCCTGGTCAGGTGGTGGCTCTAAGCAGCATCCTGAGTGGGATCCTACTCATGGCCTTCCCTGTCACATCTATCTTCCACACCTTCTCACGCTCATATGTGGAGCTGAAGCAGGAGCAGCAGAGGCTTCTCCAGAGGAGGACACATTTTCTGCTACGGAGCCGAATGGCCGGTCTGGGTAGCAACCTCTCACTGGAGAGTGATATGCTCTTCCCTATAGGGTCGTCTGACACCAGAGACTTGGATGATTGAGACTTTCACAGTCATTTCCAATCAAAATGAAAGATGGCATATGCACGACCAGTCAAAAGTTTGGACTCACCTGGTGTTTCTTTATTTCCATGACTATTTACTTTGTAGATTCTCACTGAAGGCATCAAAACTATGGATTTGTGGAGTTTAACAAAAATGCGGCATAACACAAAACATGTTTTATATTTTAGATTCGTCAAAATAGCCACCCTTTGCTATGATTATTGCTTTGCACATTAGATTCGATTCGATTTGATTCGATTCGGTTCGATTCGATTTGATTCGATAGACTTTATTGATCCCTAGACAGAGAAATTTCTTGGTTATGACAGCAGAAGAGCTGCACATAACAGCATTCTCTCAATGAGCTTCGTGAGGTAGTCACTTGAAATGTTTTCCAACAGTCTTGAAGGAGTTCCCAGTGATGGTGAGCACTTGTTAGCCATCTGCAGTCCATCTCTGGTCATTTAAATAAAAAAGTGTGCCCAAACTTTTGACTGGTAGTGTAAAAAAGAATAGAGTGAGGATAGTGGAGGTGTGACAGCCCAACACATCAGACAGGAAAACACATGGAAAATGTCATATAGGTAGAAGCAAAAAAAGTTTTTTATTCTTCCCAGAAATGTGTAGCATTGACTGGACAGAGCGTAAGAAAGAGAGAAGAGAATGAGGAGAGGATTACAAATATCTTAAAAAATAAATAAATAAAAAATCCGGGGAAAAAAGTGCATTTAGCTTGGTAACAGTTGATCATATATAAATCATGAAAAAAGAAAGTATTAAAGCATAACAATGACATACAGTTTAACAGTCATATGCTAAAACACAATACACAATTATCCAGAAGTATGACGTGTGTGATATGACATTAAAAAAAGTTAAAGAGCACAAATATAGCATCCCTACAGTAAAACAGCATAATGATGTTTTTTGATGTTTTTTTTTTTCTTTGTCTCTTTTTTCTCCAAACTTTTTAATGGGTTTGTTGATGTGAAGTGCTCCTGGGAGTCATTGTATTTAATGGAAAATGCTCATTGCTTTTGCCCCTGGGGTTATAAGTGAATTTTTAAAGCAAAAAAAAAAATGTAATCTGTCATCCATTGAAGAATTAAGGGTTTTTATTTTACTCTAATAAAAAATTATGTTGGATTTCTTTATATCCCCCACTCTGACACAGGCTAATTTTAACATTTTAACTGGTCCTCTAATTCTTCTTCTTCTTGAAGTTTCATATGCAATTTTTGGTCATTTCTGAACAAACTGATGCGTTAATGTGTGTGAAATTGCTGTAATTGCTGTCCATGGCTGTTAATAATAATAATTTATTTCTTTTCTGAAAGTGATGTCAATTGAATTTTGTCTTCTTTGCTTGTTTCCTTGTCACTTCTTATTTAAACACTAGATGGCAGCATTGTGTAACTCTCAAATGACTAGCAACTTTTAATTTAACCTCCAAATGATAATAATAATTTTTTTTTTTTTTTAGCTTTATCTTAATCTTTCAGTTAACCAAAACTGAGAGGGTTTTTCCTTGGTGTTATAGGTGTATTTTTCAATTGATTTCATTCATTTTAATTAGATTTTAGCTATTGCAGTAAAACATGTGGTCAACTTAATTAAAGGTTTACTTTAGTTCATGTTAGTTCTAGAATCACAAACCTCCAAAAGTCAGAATTCCATGTGCTGGCATTGACTAAATTCTAGGTATGTACAGTAGAGATGCTTGTCTGAACCTGTGCTTTCAGGTGAGGAGGGGCTTCAGTGATGCGCCATTCAGCCAAATCTGACGTTCATTATTTATTAAACCATTCCACCAATCACAGCTTGACGTTCCAGAGGAGGCCCCGCCCCCTCCGTCCCTCTCACATCACATCCCAGTGTTTTGGTCTGGATTTGATGTCCCTCCTGCGCGTCACTCAGTGGTGCCAGAAACTCCCCACCGCATTACCACTGGGTTACGTGTTTCTACTTTAATTCGAGCGAATTTGTGCGAATCCAAACCGGCGCTTGTTCATCTCCAGAGGCTTCCCCCGTCATGACTTCACCGGGCCGCCCCTCCAGTTGAATGGGATCCCTGAACGCC
>JAPTYQ010000028.1:7475676-7494748 GCA_029814465.1 Ostorhinchus cyanosoma | reverse complement strand
TATTTGTATATCTCAAAGGAAGCAGGGCCCCAATACTGGGAACTTTGCGTGAGCGTTTCTCTTTTTCAGTTTGAATGAAAGCACAGCGGCAATAGAAAAGATGGAGCCGCATGCTTTATTTATACTATATTACCAAGCACAGTGGTTGCACTGCTCCCTTTCCTTTAATTTGTTTAGTAGAGTAACTGCCTTTTTACTATTCTATTTCAGCAGATAGGACAACGTGGGAATTATGTACACATATTTTAAAATAATAATGTATGTGAAGATGCAGACGTACGGGAATTAGCTAATGATCGGTCACAGCATGAAACTCTGTGTGCATTTAAAGCTTCGGTTTTTCCACACATTTGTGGAAAACATGACGGGATTCATTAATACACACCCTCCTCCTAGACCCACGATACCGTGTCATTTCATGACACAATGGGACAATGCAGCTTTTAATTACCCATTTTTATATCCATCCTCTTTGGAAAGACCTGTGATTGGCTGAAAATCCTCCAGCAGAACTCTAGCAGAAAGAAAAGGGTCAAGAGACAGTGCAGGAGTCCCGGATCTTCTTAAAGCACTTGAATTACAATGTGCTAAAAAAAAAAAGAGAGAGAGAGAGGCTGCAACAACTAATCAACGATTACTGGAACTTACCGGAACTATTGTGATAATTGCTAATCTTTTTTTTTTTTTTTACAAAAAAGTCAAACGTTTGTGCTTCCAGTTTCTCTGTGATTGTAAACTGAATACCTCTGGGTTGTTAACCAAGTTTTAGGACATCATGTTGAGGTTTTTGCAGACACTATTTCATCCTTTTATGACATTTCATGGCTCAAACAAATGATGGAATTAATAATGCTGAATTAATGGAGAAAATTATCAGCAATGAAATTAATCATTCTTTGCAGCCTGATTAAAGTCTTATTATGAAAGTATGCTGCGTACTTTTTATTTATTTATTTTTATTTGTATTATCCAAATTGCACAGGTTGATACTGTACTCCTTCACAGCACATTGAATAGTGTGCGTTGTGGCTACATTCCATTTTTTCTGTTATGTGACGGATGCTGAAGGTATTGGTTGCTGTCTGTGACTCAGTGCAGCCTGAACATCTTGCTCGGACGGTGTCTCTACCTGCTTCCCGTACATTCCTGCTCTGGGCTGTGAGAGCAGGAGAGCAGTTGAAACTCGCCTTGTCCTCCACTGTGCATTCCTCAGCCATGAGTGAGCTCAGTCACATCACTGCAACAAACCTGGGAATGCAGCGCCGCTTGCATACGCACACCTGGCTCTCGTTCCCGTATCTGAACATGTTTACTTGCGTCTAGTGTCGCCTCGTAAAATGAAAGCCAGCATTTTCTGTTCTATGTTTTATACATGCGGCAATCCCTTTGGGTTGTGTTTTAGATTTCAGTGATAATTTCAGAGCGGCTGGGATTTCTCTTCCTGCCTGACTGTGTAGATCAGAAGTTAAATGGTGAAAGCCCTAGGTTACTGAAGCATGAGGCACATGCAGTCTCTGTGGACATGAGCAGATCAAATGCTCTCCTTTGAAATGTAATGAGAAGGGGTGAATTTAAGGGTTTCCTTGAGTTCACTGTAGGCAGCGGGGGATAGCTACCCTTAAGCATGAAATCATAAGCCTATATGATATTGCGGGCCTCTCTCGAGTGCTTTTTTATACTGCATCTCTTGTATATTTCTGTCATTTGGCAGTCTGCGTTGGTTTTTTTTTTTGGAGCCTTCCATTTTCTGGTGTCAAATTTTACTCTCAGTGGTAATGCTGCCCCTCCCCTTGGAGTTGATTGCAGTTTGGGTGATATTTCAAAAGCCGAAAAAGGATGTTTTTCCTTCTCACATGACATACAGTATGGCTGACACACTAGAGGAAACAAGGTCTTTTATTTCTACCATTTCCTCCTAGAAATCTCCTGAAAGGATTGTATAGAAGAATGGGGAAGAGGGAGAGAGCACAGGAAGGGGGATAGACCCAATGTGAAGGAGTAAGACTTGGGGGGGAATAAAGCGAGCCAAAGCCCTCGAGGATTATCTTTTTCTTCTCCTCCCTTCCTCCATCTCTCTTCCTCTCAGTCTTCTCCTCTTCGTGTTTGAACACATGACCACAGCTCATCAGTCTCAGTTCACATAATGACCATATTTAGATGAGAGCTGCAGAAAAGAGAGAGAGAGAAGAAGAAGAAGAAGGAGAAAAATATGAGGCTAATGTCAGGGTAAAGCCCACAAGCGTCACAACGGGGGTATTTGTCAGAAGGAGTACAGCAGATTTTCCCCAGTATAGTATAAAGCATTCTGTCTATTCTTAGTCTTTTAGTACACTACAGTGGAACAGTTCTCACATATCGACACAATACAGTGAACACCCGCAGGTCTTTCAGCAGTCACGGTACTGTGCATGCCACAGATGCCTCAGATCTCATAGTTTTTCTGGAGAGATAGCTACTGCTGCCGTTTGACGCAAGTCTGTTCATCAGAGGTGATATGGGAGCAGCTGAGAGACCTTGAGCAACAAAACAGGGCATATGTTTTAACATGTTCAGCGGGGTGTTTGCTTACTATTAGTTCATCATCTTCAATTTCATGCTGTTTTTTTGCCGTAAACATCAAACTTGTAACTGTCCTAATTGTTGGATAATGTGCTGGAATTTATTTGCAGTTTTGCAACAAACTCGATGAGCTAATTGGAGGAAATTACTGTAATGTCCTGTCTGTCTCATCTAAGCCATGTTAGTCACACCCAGTCTAGGAAGGTTAGTTGACAGCCTCAGTTAAATCACCTGAATACTGTGTCTCCAAATAGGTAAGCCTTGTTGCTTTGTTTTGTTTTAGTTTCTTTTTTCCAGACCTAAGCTACAACTAGGAGAGCAACATGCAAATTTTCAGGTCTGGCCATTCTTTATGTCTTGGGAAGTGTTTTGAAGTTTCCCTTAGTGTTGTCTTCTTTATATTTAATCTCAGTGCTGCTTTTGGAAGTTGCATGTGTTTAGGATGGAATGATTGGCACTTATTCTTGTTGGAGAAGAAAAATGATGATGGGAAGAAAGAGTGCACAAGAATATGCCAGACCAAGACTACAAGTTGTCAGCCTCATAATAGCATAGTACTCATTACAGTCTGTCCCTTCTCTCAGACAAGTCACAGTAAGAATTTCTGACTCTATAATTACCTAATTTGACACAGAGACCTTCTTATAAAATATTCTGTAGTCTGCTTTTCCATCTTGTTCTGTTACCGGGGATGTAGATCAACATGAAACAGACGTGTTGCAGCAGGTTTCTGCCTCTCTGCCACTTTCCTTTACCCAAGCCAACAAATCACCTCATCTAAAATGGCCCAGATATTTTCTTACTGAGCCTCAATCCTAAAATAATTTGATGTATGTCATAGTCAGATTAGGAACAAGGGATAACAGAAAATCCATGAACCTGAAACGCTTGCCAACAGTGTTTGTTGTTTGGGACAGGACAGAAATATTCCTGTGTAAGCAGTGGGTTTAAGATAAACTAGCCAGCTGCTGCAGTCATATGATGTTAAGGTCAGGTTAGATGTGCTTTTGGGCAAACTAAAGGTGATCTGAACATGGGTTACTGTTTTGTTTGGTTTTTTTTTATTATTATTATTATTTCTGCAAAAATGCCACTGGTGAAAAATGCACAAACTCATAGTAAAAGGGATAAGAGCTCACAGCCTCTGATCCTATTATAGAAAGCAAAGCACCACAGGCTCCTGAGAGACTGTGAAAAAGGGTAAACATGGTGTTTTTATGGGAATCTCTTGGGGTTCAACCAAAAACATCACAATGGTACAACTCCTCCAGGTAATCTCACCTCCTCTCACTTTCTCTGTGTCACTTTTTCCTTCTTCCAAACGCCCTCCTCTGCTTGTTTCTCTCCCAAACACTCTCAGGAAGTGACAGACATCCCACATAAATTAGAGAGACGCAGCCTCAGCTAATCTTGCCTTTTTCTTCATCAGATAGGCACGCAGTGTTTTGGCCCAGAAACTCAGTGTGCAACTATCCTACATCTGTGCAGTTTGTTGGTTTGTGGAATGCTTGGAATCGACTCCATAGCAACAGCCGGGATCTGTGTGTGTGTATGCATGTGTGTGGAGTGGTAAATATTGACTTCACTACCTCCCCATCCCTGTGTCTGTCCGTGACAGGAGCACAGAGGTGGTGGTGGTGGTGGTTGGGAGGGGAGGGGGCATCGGTACACACACTTTATCCAGGACTCAGCAAAGTCCTGCCAACGGGGGCGTGTGTTTACCTTCAGAACTCCAAACATGTCGAAGGCTTCTGGCTCTGAGCACAGTCTGACTCAGGACGTAACGGCAATACAGGAGAGGCGAAATGCCACTGGCTTTATGACATGCTGTCTGCTGTGTTACTTCAGCTCAACTCTTTATAATGTCTGGCCTAATGAGTAACTAAATGGGAAGTGTGGATGGATATTACTCAGTCACTGAGACCTGTGTGGGGGTAGTACTGGTGTGCAAACACATCCAAGAAACCCTTTACTCTGTTCATGTTTGTTGAAGGAGAAGAGAAACATGACATTCAAGTTAAACCAGCCTTTAGTCAGAACCAGAAAACGGCCAACCTGTACTGCATGTGCTCCACAATGGGAGTTGCAAAATCAAACTGTATAACTGACTGGTAAATTGCTTGAGGTGCTCTCAGTACAGATTTTTTTTTTTTCCTGTTTTTCTTTCCCAGATGGATTTGTTGAGACAGGATAAGAGAAGTACAGCAGTAGTGGTTTGACCGGTCTGTCCTGTCTTGTCATTGCAGCAAGCGAGTTGTTTGCAGGCCCCAGATGGAATGTCATCACTTTTGCTGAATACGATTAGGGAATAGATGTTAATAATCTGCACAGAACAAGCAGGGTTGGATTATACTACGACTGGCGGCTGGTGACGCAGGAGCCAAAGCCTCCCCACTTTACCCCCATAGTAATTACATAGAGAGCATTAAGTTGAAGGAATACATCCACTAGGCTGACATTGGGATCGCATGCACTCATTCACACAGACACACATGCATCCATTCTGTGTTAAAACTTGTCCGTTCCTCTCCCTTAAGCTAGCTTGTCATCTGTTGTTTGCATGTTCCCTTTTAGTTTTTATTGAGAGAAGCAAACGCTGAGCGCTAGTGAATTAACCCGGCCATGTGCTGCATATACTTTGCTCAGATGGTTACTGTATATGACAACCAGATGGCAGCAGGTTGTAATTGATCAAATCAAGGAAACCTGGTCTGTATCTTTGCTAGTTATTGCCAGAGGAGAGAGGATATACCCGCTGAGTTGTGTACAAGGCTTCTAGTTAATTAATCTATTTTTTTCTTGTCTAATGTTTGAGTTGATAAAACCAACATGATATAAGACGAAGAACAGCGGAAAATTAGAGCCGCGATGATTAGTCAATTAGATAATTAGATAATGTAGCTCAGCAAAACAATAGAAAAGATGGAACCAACAGATTTGACTGAAACAGTAATCGATTATCAAATTAGCAAGTTTATTTTAATTGATAATTATTGCAGCACTATTGACATGATTGACCCTTCTACTGCTGCCCAAAGAAAAGCCTCTAAAACTGATTAATAAATACTCTATAACATTAATTTCTAACATGTATGTTCGTTATTTTTTGAACAACAGCATCATCATGTCAAATGCAGGCTCATTGTTGTGGTGAGGGTTAATGCAACTATATAAATGCAAATGGTTGCCATTTACAGTTCCAGTGTGAGTGTGTATAGTGTTTTGGGTGCAAATGGAGGCATTGCACTTTTTATTTATTTATTTTTTTTCCTGGTAGAAATCAGGATGAAAAATTGGAAAATTGGGGAAAAAAATTGCAGCTTTCTTGTTTCCGTCCACATTAAAAGTGCAAATATAAAGATGGATGACCTTTGTTTCATGTTACTATGGAAAAGTGAAGCCAAATTACCTCATTTATGAGAGCTGCAATCCTGTTTCTTCTATGAAAAACCTTGGATTAGAGCAGTAGAGTCATATCCGATAAAACCTCCATAGTCAATCCCATATTTTTTTTTCACTCTTACCTCTTAGAGTCTCTACCCAATTATGCCAAAAGCATATTTAATGCTGAAGCTTTAAGTTTTTGTGTTGATAACCAATTAAGCGAGTAAACTGAAGTCACAAATGCAAATCAATAGCAACATCCAAAGAAATCCAAACGGCATTTTCACCATATTACACAGTTTTAGTTTGTTTTATTATTATGTGCACAACACATGCCCATCTGCTCCAAAACCAACTCTACCTCATGCTTTGTACCAAATGATATTATGGCAACGAACATTGTCAACAATATATCAATCAGTGACAAGTTATTTTCTATATTTTAGCACAAATTAAATATAATGGAAACAGGAAAGAGTACCAAACCTTGATACTTCTATTGCACAGACCAAATTGCTTATGTGCTAGACCCACAGAGTAAAACTCTTCAGTATTTGTAAAAATGGCTTATAGACTTTTATTAATGATAGCATGTGAACAGGCAACTTGTAGCTCTGGTAAATATTGTTAAAACTATAAAATCATTTTTTGATTGAGGTTATGAAACAGGACACAAACGGGTTAAAGCAGACGACATATTATTAACTAAGGCCATTGTAATACATCGTTATGTTATGAAACTGCTTTGAGTCTGTGAAAAATTAAGAGCAAAGATTTGTTCTGCAATAGTTATATCATTTAAAATGGACCATTAGTACCAATTTTGATGAAAGTGAGTATTAGTACCAGTGTTAACATATGCACCGTTGCCCATAAAGTGGCAATAACTTTGTTTTCTAGACAGTTTCTTCTTATTCCTGTTTATGCGCAGTAGTAATCGCCTCTGATTTAACCATCAAGAATAAATCACATTCTTACAATTAAGATGTAGTAATATTTTATTCCCACTTATGGGTACTAAATGTGACTCTACAGCTGCAGTTTCTTTGTTCTGCTATGATTTCGTGTTTGCATGTGTGTCCATTAACATTCACGTTCTCAAGCACAACAGAACACGCACACGTACATTCGCCATTTTAATTGTTTGATGTCTGCTTATGCAAATGTAATAAAAACAGGATACTATCTCCCTGCTGTCTGCACGTGTTGTTTCCTCCGCTGCCATGAAAGAGGACGTTGAGAGGAGGCGTGCATGTGGAGACTAAATGTTCATTTGTTTGTGTTATCTGGCAAAGTGCGAACATTCAGGAACACATCCTTGGACTTTTAGATTTATTGCTCAGAGGGCCAGGATGATTGTGTATATTGCAAATTGAATTGGGTTTTCCTTTCTCAGATGACGTGCAGAGGTTTTACTATTAGACTAATGCATACTGATTATTCATAATAGGCCAACAAGGAAGAATTGAGGAATTGCAAGAATTTACTTTGCAGGAAGGGTTGTTATATGTGCAATGTGATGAAATGCGAAAACAAAAGCTTTGTTGTTGATGTGATAGTGTTACTGCAAAAGCTTAGTTGCGACCTTTAACCTGTTACCAGAGCCTTGAAATACATTGGTGTTTTAGTGAACATACTGTGCCGTAACTTGTTCATGTATTAGACCACAGGCCAATAATAATAAGAAGAACCGAGGGGTCTACTGTAGCTGTCATATCGGCATACAAGTCCTAACTTGCTACTTTGCATAGCAGAATTTCACTGTCTTTCTCAGTCTTACTTTGAGTTTACTGTGAGTTCATAGCTGGAAATCTTCTCTCATTAAGTCTACGTATAGAACTTCTAACGCGGGCTGCTTCAATTTTGATCCTCATAACTGTTTGATCCTTTCCAAAAGATGAAAAGCTTTTTTAAGAATGAGCCAGAACACGGCAGAATTCATTACAGAGCCTGTGTTGTTGAAGGAAACGGTCCACTGTCATGATCTTGTCCTGACAGAGACATGATCAGCAGAGTTTGTTGATGGATGAATGACACTACATCCTTTGTGTTTTTCTTTTTTCAATGAGAGGACAGCATTCAGCGACTCTAATTGTTTTCTTTTCACATGGAATAAAAGCAAAAGCAAAACAGGGGTATGCAGCATTCTGCAAAGGGTGAAAAACAACCCCGATGGCAATATTAAAAGACTATTCCCATTCAGCTAAAACCCAGGAGACTTGAAGGATTTGGAATTCATTGCCTGATCTTATGCATAATTAAGTAAATCCCCCACCCACCCATCCAGCCACAACCCCACCCCACCAGAGGGATTTTCATGCAACTGCAGACAGGAGATGCTCGGTACAATACCTCAACCCTATTAGACCAAATCAGTATCGTTAAATGATACTTTTAATTAAACGCGCAACACAAAGATGTGATCCTGGCAACTCTCCTGCAAAACATGACAGTGTCTGGCACGACTTCCTTCATTTCCATATTTCCCACTGGCTGTTAGAGCTAAAACATGCTAGAATCTGGCAACCCATAAGGCACAGGGAACTTTTGTGTCTTGTTTATACTCCCCACTGTCAACTGACAAAAGACGGCTTTGTTGGAAGCTGTTCTCTGCTCAGCCCTGGCTTTTGGGTAGTTTTTTTTTTTTACTTCAATTTGTCCATGTATGCTGTCTGTGTCTTAGGACACTGGTGTTCAAAGGAACCAGATTTGCTTCAATTTGTGAAATGGGTCTCAGTCACCACATCAGATGCTTCAGAAGTGACATCTGCTGTAACCATATTCAGCACGTCACCCTAAGCCAAGATATTTAAGCATAGTCTGTCCACATAATGTGAGATATCTCATTAAGGCTTCACCCCTCAAGTGAAAGCAGCATCTGTGTGGAACGCAGACGAACATGACTCAGGAATGAGATGAGAAAGGATCCATCGCTCTGCCTCAGACGGCTTATTAACCATTCAGATAGTCTGCTAGAGGAGAGCACAAAACACACAAAGAGCGACCCCCTGAGCCCACCCGTCATCTTTGTGTCTCATCTTTTGCGTCTCTGTGTGTTAACCTGCACGCACTGTTACACTTGTGTGTGATGCGACCCCCTTTATGCAGACATGGCCTGCGGGCGGAGGGCAGATATCGACTGTCCAACCCCATTGACCCCTCCTTACTTCCTTTTTCCTCCTCCCCCAGTTCTGTGCTTTCATGGTGCTTCAATTAACTCTCCCGATAGATCACTTCTTGTGACCTCTCTAAATGTTGCGTTTGTCTAATTGTCCGTGCATTTCTTAGATGCATCACCTCAAACACAAGAACCATTAAGAGTTATTAGATTTTTCCTTACATGACCAGTGGACTGTACTCTATGTGTACCTACATTTCTTCAGACTAACTCCACTTGTTTCCCTAACAGATGTCTGTCCCTCTAAATACTTGCCGTCAGACAGAGGATGTCAGCAGATGTTGGAGTGCCCCCAACACTCGCCACATGCTCACTGGACGCTCAAGCTAACAAACCTTAGTGTTTTCTGTTAATTAGCATTTCCTAGTGGACCCCCTGTGGCTACATCTATCCATGATAGCAGAGGCTTGAGTCTCTAAATTATCCTTGGCTTAGTGTAATGATTTCCCTGCGCTAAGCTGTGATTACGGAGCTACTTCATGTGCCTGAGTAGGCGGGGAAGATTAAGAAATGAAAAGACACAGAGAAAAGCCACAACAATCCAAAACTGTCCTCTTGATTCTTTGCTTCGGTTATGATCGGGGTTTATCACCGGGGATTCATAGTGAATGTGAGAATTGTCCATTTCTGAACATCCAGATTTCCACCACTTTCATAACTGGTCCTCTAGCTACTTCTGTTTATTATTAGCATCAAGATAAAAAGTTATTTTCAGGGTTTATATAGGAAATTGTTTTGAGTCACATGGAGCATATCAACAGTTTATGGGTTTCAGAGTAAAGCCATAAGATGTGCATTTTTTTGTTTTTGTGTGTATGGACAGTCTTTAACGTGCCAAAAGGAGTTTAAAATATCCAACATAAATTCTTCAAATGGTTTTGGCGTCTTGACTATATCAAAAAAGACAAAGAGACAACTGTACTGAACTGTAAAATGTACTAAATCACCTCCTCTTTAAAAGATCTTTGTGAATTATGCCAAAGTAGGGACTGTGACCCCATAACACTGTCACATATCTCAGTACATCTGTGACTGACACATGTGCATGTAGGAATGTGTAACATGTCTGCCTCCATGTCTGCATATGTGTGTGTGTGTGTGTGTGCACTCAGCTGGTGGACTGGATCCCATGTCTGTGTTGAAAATGTGGAGCGGCAGCTGCTCGTCCATCCACAGGGACATTTTTCTTCATGCAGTCTACATGACACTGTGTCTCTGTGGGCTTAGAGCCTCGGTCTCCAGTCTGTCTCTGGTTTCTGCATCTGGCCTTGTGGCAGTCAGAGAAATATTTACACCGAATATTTTCTATGAAAATGAAAAGAGCTTAGTTATTTGACTTGAGATGATTATGTAATTTCTTTTAATTTAATTAAGTCATTTTTTATTTTATGGTCTCACACTTTTTTTTTTTTTCCCATCTCTGACTTGTGTTGCAGGCCTTGGCCATGGGGGGATCCAAGAGTAAGCCCAAGGATGTGGGCCAGCGAACCCGCAGCCTCGATGGCAACCTCAGCTCTGGGGGAGGGGCTAGCGGGCACCACCTCAACTCTGCTCAACAGTCATTAACACCCAATCGGAGCCCTACTATGGATGGGGGGATCAGCTCCAATCAGCCAATGGCTGGGAAGGCAGAGCTGGCATTGTTTGGGGGTGTGGATAACAATAGTGTCACCTCTCCGAATAGATGTACAATAGCGGGTAAGAACTTTAGAATGCACATTGTCAGCAATGTATTTTAGATAGACAGTCTTCTTGTGAGGGCTTTTTTTGTCCTATTTATTTATTTATTTATTTTTACCTTGAATGTACTTTATATTTGTATTTATAGCAAAACTTTCCCTGCTAACAGGAGGTGTGACGACCTTTGTGGCACTGTATGACTATGAGTCTCGAACAGCCTCAGATCTGTCTTTTAGGAAGGGTGAACGCCTCCAGATTGTCAACAACACGTAAGGAAAACACACAACACCCCCCCCCCTCCACCGCCTTATATCAATATCTGCCAGTTCTGCAGTCTTTCAAACACATGTATAGACAGATCAAGTCAGTAGTCCACCAAAAAGCATGAATTATAAAGAATAACTGCATGCTGATGCGTTCAAAGGCAGCGCTCCTCTGTTTGAGTGCACCCCAAAAAGCATATCGCTTGTCTCTCTGAAACCTGCTGTAACCATAGAAACGGGCTTACTTCAGCAAGGCTATTTGTGTCAAGTAACACATTTCTTTACAATTCTGGCTCCATTCACAAAAGCTGATTATACTTCACTGCTCAGTGCACCTCAGCAGGGACACGGCTAATTTTATCGCCAACTCATTCCTAAACAGTAGACAAAGTGTGAGACCTAGTTTTGCAATGAAATCATAACCTGTTAAAAGGGGATCCTTGTTGTTTTTAAAATAGGGGTTTGCTGTACGAATCAATAGAGGTGCAGTGAACCATACAGTGTAGCGCTGCACCCCCAGTGCTGCTCACCCACTAACAAACTGCTGACCTAGAAGGCAGGAGCTGAGGACAATAGTGGATTAACACTGCATCTGGCCCCTTAAGCCAAAGACCTGGATCATTATTGGGTCAAGTGCAGCCATATTCTACGAACCAACTCTAAGATTACTTAACGGATAGCACAGTGTCCATAAGACGTTTTTAACTCTCTTACTAGTCCAGTGCAATGACTTTATCATATTGTGCCCTCTGCATGTTGTTTTTCTCTTAAACCCATTTACTTAAACCACATCTTTAATTTATGAACCATTTTGAATATATTATATTCATAGCTTCAGTGTATGGATTGTCTTCTCTGTGTATTCTGCTGTACTGCTACTACTCATAACGTGCTTTCTGTATTTCTTTAACCCCTTTCTTGTTCACCATTTCTCTTTTCTATTCCATCACAAACCATTTTTTAACAGGAGGAAGGTGAACTGCAGGTTTGTGAAGCTTCTCTGAAATTCCGTGTGAATGTGTCGTCTGTTTACCTGTGTGTTTGTAGCATATACTCATGGTGTGCACCGCCACTTCATTAGAAAATCACAAACCACGTAACTCCATGCATATCCCATGATCCTTGAGTAGTCAGAGGAAGTTGATCCAAGGTTTTGCAGCATCATAATCGTTACACTTTCTTATAAGGGAACAAACTAAAATGTTACTTTATTTCTTGTACATGTATCTTCTGCTGCAAAGCTAGTAACTCACTTCCTGATGATGTCTAGAAAAGCTCCATCCCTTCCTGCTGCCATAGCCATGAGTGCATGTGTGTTTAAAGTTATGCTGTCATTTCAAATGATCATTTTTAACTGTTTGAAATACCCGGGGCTTATATTTATCAAGCTTCTTCAGGAGATAACAAATTATTTAGCACAGTAATGATTATTAGAAAATGCAATGTCAAAAATGTAAAATGATAAACATCATTTCATTTATACTCGGAGATACTTGATAAACACTAGCCCTATAATTCATAAAGGCATTTTTCATGTTGTGGATGTGTGATGAGACTGTGTCCTTGTTTCTTCTGTGCAGAGAGGGGGACTGGTGGCTGGCGCGCTCCCTCACCACTGGAGAGAGCGGTTATATCCCCAGCAATTATGTGGCTCCATCTGACTCCATCCAGGCAGAAGAGTAAACCCCTTTTTTTTTATTGATCTGTCTCTTATCAGTCTGTCATGCAAGAACTCAAGTTTAGGACTGTTTAGAAATGTCCTTTTTTCATCTTAATGTGATTTGCTCAAATCAATGTGGTGCATTTACTGCTTTCTACTTCTATAGAGCATGTGCTTCTAATTTTTGCATACTAACCTGCTTGCTTACGCAAAATAGGATCCAAACTAATGTTTCATAACAACGTCATCTCTCACTCTTGCCTTCTGCTTCACCAGTCATCTCAGACTGACTATAGAGTCCAGGTAAGCTGCAGTATGCTGCATGCAAACACATTTGCATTTCACATAACTGTCCACAATAATGAGCAGAACTCACTCTCTCTTTGGCATTTCTTGTCTTCCGCCCACATGCATCTTCTCCCCCTCACCAACCTGTTCCCGTGTGTCCCTTGTTTTTTCTCTCATCCTCACCAGGTGGTACTTTGGCAAAATCACACGCCGCGACTCAGAGAGGCTGCTGCTAAGTTTGGAGAACAGGAGAGGGACTTTCCTGGTGAGAGAGAGTGAGACCACCAAAGGTTAGTGTGTACTTACTGGAGAACTAGCGGTTAGTCTCCAAAACAAGCAAAGCCTTTGTCAGAATAAGTATCACTCTGAGATTGCACCAGGTATCAGATGTGGTATTGTATCTGTATACAAAAACTTAATGCCACAGAATTTGTAACCATCTATGTTAAAGGGTTTCCAATGAGAGGATACTCGCTTTTAAAAATCAGATCTCTTGAATCCAGTTATATCCAGATCGATTTTTGCCCTATGGGTTGATTGCATCATTACTGCTGCTTCATTTTAGATTACTTGATGAAAAAGGACTAAAAGGGAAAAAAAAATTCATTCTAGTAGTCTAGATTTGTGATATCCTGCTGCTCTGTGTGCATCATGCTGCAGCATGTTACACGAGTGGTAGTGTGGATGTGACGCCCGTGGGACTGAGTCTGGAGATAGTTGTGATGGGCAGCTGCTCTGCTGCAACTGCTGCTGCATAGTCCCACTGGGATAGGTTAGATATGTGTGTTTGTGATTTTCATACATATGTACACTGCAGGATAGCAGCTCCTATTATGGGATGTGTACCCGGGCTAAGCACTGCACATAATGGGTAAAAAGAGGCAGGGGGAGAGCAACGGAGTTAAAGTGAGTAGATGATGGGTGAGCAGGAGCAGAGGGGAGGTATTGGGTGGGTGAGCCAGACAGAAGTAGGTCAGGGGGGAGATGAGGCTGAGGACTGTACAACCAAGGGCCATATAGTCCAGTTCAAATATTACAAGAAGGGGGATGCATGCCATGGGCTGCTCCATGACAAAACAAGTTTTTGTTTTTCATTGGCTGATACTGCCCTCTGCTGGTGCATCAAACAAACTGAAATATATTTGTCATTAACCTCTATTAAGATTCATTGTTAAATTTAATTCTTTTTTGTTAGCTACTCTGTATCAGATTGTCTTAAAATATCTTTTTCAATAAATGAGTGCACTTCATAATCAGGAATACTTATCTTTTTTCTTCCCAGGTGCCTACTGTTTATCTGTATTGGACTACGACAACACCAAAGGGCTGAATGTGAAACATTACAAGATCAGGAAGTTAGACAGTGGAGGCTTCTACATCACTTCACGCACACAGTTTAGCACCCTGCAGCAGCTTGTCAATCATTACCGCAGTGAGTTCAATTCTGCTCTTCACTGTCAGGTCATTGATGATATGTTGTTTCACTCAAACAGTTTTGGAAAAAATGATTAGGCCACCCCTTGTTTTCATCGTTTTCTTGTTCATTTTAATGCCTGGTATAACTAACGGTACATTTTGTTGGACAAATATAATGATAACAACAAAAATACTTCATAAGAGTTTAATTTCAGAGCTGATATCTATCCATTTTCTATGTTTTCTTGAAAATAACTAAAATCACTTTAGTTCTTACATCAATATCTATGTCATTTTACTGACAAAAACAGTGCTTTTATTTATTCCATGTTTCCTTTTCTGACTGTTTTAGTCACATGATGCACACAGAAGTTAGTACTTGATTGTATAACCATAGTTTCTGTTGACTTTTGATGGTTTAATATATTTTCCGCGACTGTATAACATGACCATATTTCTTGTCTTCTCTCCAGAACATGCTGATGGGCTGTGTCACAGTCTAACAGACATTTGTCCTGTACTGAAGCCACAGACTCAGGGTTTGGCCAAGGATGCCTGGGAGATTCCCAGAGAGTCTCTCCGTCTCGACCTCAAGCTTGGGCAAGGCTGTTTTGGAGAGGTCTGGATGGGTAAGCACAACCATGATTTAATAAGAAGAGAGGACGAAGAGCACTTATGTCGGCCGTTCATCTTGTTTACATTACTAAAAAAAAAAAGAAAGCACCCAGACACAGCTGAATGAACACACTGCATAGGGACTAAAGTCTTTCAAGAAGTTCTGTGATATTTTACACTGAATCTCCTTCTCATTCTTTTATACTTTTGTTATTGTTCATGCTCAGTAGGAAAATATTTAGTGGCCCCGCCCAGCATTGTAATAGTTATTATTACCAAATGATCACAGTTAATTAGCATGATAATATGAATTGAGCTCAGTGAATATAAATGGCTATAACAGGTTTTCGTGTATAACAGGTTTTCAGATAATCCTTTCATTTTCATCTAAACAAAAACCCTCACACATTAACAACATTTTCTACCGTCATGTCATTAAATGTGCTTTGTAGGTAATGCTGTAGCTTCCACAGTGTTTGAAATTGGTTTTATATTGTCTCTGCGCTGGAGGTTGATAATTGAGTTGTAAAAATCAATACTAATAGGATTCCCATGGTGCATGTGTTTATTTTTATCAGGAACATGGAACGGTACAACACGGGTTGCTATCAAAACTCTGAAGCCTGGTACTATGTCCCCTGAGGCTTTCCTCCAGGAAGCACAGGTCATGAAGAAACTGAGACATGAAAAACTGGTTCAGCTCTATGCTGTGGTATCTGAGGAACCCATCTACATTGTCACTGAATACATGGGCAAAGGTCAGCAAGTTTGCATTGTTGCATTTTAACCTCACGTGCTATTATTAATAGTTGGCAAATATACTTAGTAAACCTGTTTAAGTATGAGTCCTAATATGAGGCCTTTAAAAACAAACAGGGATTTTAGTATTATATTTTATTTTCATCATTTTAATTTGAATTCATTTATGATATTATTTATTATCTTAGCGGAAAAGAAAACCTCACTAACATAACTAATGATTAGGCTAACCTACAGTATGCGTCCCTGTTAACAGGTAGCTTATTGGACTTCCTGAAAGGAGATATGGGAAAGATGCTCCGCCTCCCTCAGCTGGTGGACATGGCCTCACAGGTCTGTACAAATAACTCACTACTGCATCACAGGAAAATATAGCCTGTGAAACATGTCTCATTACCCTGTCCTCTGAAAGGGAGGCAAGGGGTACTGTTTTGGGTTCTGTTTGTTTGTTGTTTGTTTGTTGTATTGGTTGGATTCATACCAAATTTGGTTTATAGAATGCCAGTGACCCAGAAGAGATCTCATTATAGTTTGACATCATCATTTACGTATAATGGGCAAAATTGTACATGTCTGTAGTAGCAGATTCATACCAAATTGGGTTCATCAATTGCCTGTGACCCAGAACAGGTGTGATTACATTTTGGGAAAAGTCGTTCGAAGTTCAAATTCATTATGAATTTTTTTTACATCTTTTTTTCTCCCTTTTACTTACAATGAGCGAAATTTCACGTCTATAAAAACATACAATTTGTTTCAATTTACTTCAAACTTGACAGATATTTATATAGAGGCAATTGATATGACATCAGCACACACATAGACATGATAATATCAGCTGGATCGATGCCAAAATAAGCTACAATACGTGCGCGGGGTGGGGTTTGTTATGCTTGGCAACACTTGTTAATATTATGTTATGAATTAGTGTGTTATATATAGAAGCCAATTCTAAAATCAGGTCTTTCTCAGATTGCTTCAGGAATGGCTTATGTGGAGAGGATGAACTATGTGCACAGAGACCTCAGAGCAGCTAACATCTTAGTTGGAGATAACCTAGTGTGTAAAGTGGCTGATTTTGGTCTAGCGCGCCTCATCGAGGATAATGAATATACTGCACGGCAAGGTAAGACCACAGGAAGACTTTAGTAAACTTTTAACAAACTTTTTTTTTTTTTACACTGACTTATCTTGTAGCATCTGTGCTTAACACACTCCAAACATTTTTCTTACAGGAGCCAAGTTTCCTATTAAGTGGACGGCTCCTGAAGCTGCTCTTTATGGCCGCTTCACCATAAAATCTGATGTGTGGTCATTTGGGATCCTGCTGACTGAACTGGCTACCAAAGGCCGAGTGCCCTATCCAGGTAAGGATGATTGTTTTCAGGTCTTACTGTCCTTAGGGGAAGTGTGTTTACTGAAGTCAGAGCACATATTGCTTTTATTACCTAAACCTGGAGCTATTGACATCATACTCCACTAGTCCAGAAAGATTTATGACTCAGAAACCACCCTGTAATTATGTCGCCAATGTATCTCTTCCAGGTATGGTAAATCGGGAGGTGCTAGACCAAGTGGAGCGTGGTTATAGGATGCCGTGCCCTGCAGAGTGTCCTGAATCCCTGCATGAGCTGATGCTGACCTGCTGGAGAAAAGAGCCAGAGGAAAGACCCACCTTTGAATACCTGCAGGGCTTCCTAGAGGATTACTTCACTTCCACAGAGCCACAGTACCAGCCAGGAGAGAACCTGTAACTGGGCTGAACATATGTATGTGCATGTGCTATGCATGTGCAACCCTGAGCATGTGCATCTGGTTGAGGGCGCATGGATGAGAAGTGAGTGAATCAGTATGTTTGTAATGCAGGGCAGGAAGCCGAGGGCATTCTGGTACAATCAGTGACTCTCACCTCTGTGGCATTAATGAGTATCAGCGCGACATCAAATCAACCAACAGCATTTAACATCTGCCTGTTTCTAAACTCACTGATAAAAACCCTCCCTCAGAGCAGACATGTTGGAAGGGACTGAACTGTTATTCTGAGTACTATGTTCTGTTCAACAATCACGTAAACATCCTTTACAGCCGAGCAGGTTTACCCTCCTTCCATGTGTTTGTAAAGAGCCATTATGATATGTACTTCCTGTGTTCATTTACCTTACTGATGACGTAGATTCTCAACTTCAACACTGCAAAGGACACCAGACTATGACAGGGTGGACTGTATATCGCTGAAAAAGAAGAGGTATGTCAATGACTGTTGGATAGAAATATTGTCCTGCTGAAAGCGCACTTCAGTATGCCCATTTTTATGACACTTTCTTTGGGATGCTATTTCCAGCATACCTGTGCTATTTTCCACTTTAGAAGAAATCATTTGGGACCTAATTTACTCAAAATTCTTTTTTTTTTTTTTTTTTTTTTTTTTTAATTAATTTTATACCTGGATCAACTGGAATATTATCAGGTGAATGTCTTTTACCTTCAGTTTATAACCATTCTTTCCCATGCATCATTCAGGTCATACTCCAGACTACTCTGAGTTATATGAGGCTGATGCTTCTCCTCAGAATTAACTTTGTCTTGTCTCATTAGTCGGCCACTTTGGACAAATTAGTTTGTTGCTGAAACACAAAGAAGAGAAGAAGAGGCAGAGTCTGTATGACTTTTTCTAGTCAAGACTTTTCTTAACAAACAAATGGCTACTGATCACTAAAGGTCATCTCAGGATGGAGAAGACTACAATTCTGCTGCAAGGATTTTTGTGCCAATGAAAATCTCTTTTGTACTCTCTTCTACTGTGTAAAAGTGTATTTTACTACTATGAACTGTTCTTACAATGAAGTATGAGTTGTTTAAGGAGAGCTTATACTATTCTTATCAAAGGATAACCCACTATTTTGAGATTCTGCACCTGTGTACATTATCAACTGGCTCACCAGCATTGTTTCAAGGTGCTGATTTCTTTTCAAATTAAAATCAGGTTAATTGTATTTATGTCTCCTTTCAGTTATAAACTTCATTAACATGAAGATTATTACCTCTTTGAATATGTTTCACTTTAGTAATAACAAGTGGTGTCAGGCACCACAAACCCCGACCCTTGCACATATTTTGCCCATCATAAGTAAATTGGAATATTTTGAAGATCATAAAAAAATTCAAACTTTGACCTTTTCCTAAAATGTAATCGCATCTATTCTGGGTCACTGGCAATCTATAAACCCAATTTGGTATGAATTCAACCAATAGTTTTGCTGCTAAAGTGTT
>JAPTYQ010000028.1:7465230-7475576 GCA_029814465.1 Ostorhinchus cyanosoma | reverse complement strand
AACAAACCAAACCAAAAACAACACCCCTTGGCTTCCCTTAGGGGGTGGGGTAATAAATGCATCTTTGGGCTCCATCATGCACTGGAGATATTCCTCTCATTAGAGAGAATGTGCCGTGTGGCTGTGCCTCCCTCCAGCCAACAGGGGGCAGAAAACTTCCCAATAAACACACTAAAAGAAAACAATTTGGCATTCTGAAAGTAATTGTAAATATCCATATTCTAATGTTTTGTATATATCATTTTGTAATTTATTCCTTTTAAATAACACAATAGTTTATTTTGCTTCCAGCATCTTCATGCAAATTTTAATTTTCATGGTACTTTCATGGGTGAAATAACATTAAAATAATAATATAAATATATATTATAGAAACACTTTTACATTACGAGTATGTTTTTTGTGCACGTATTTCTGTGAAATTGATCCTGGCTGTACATTTTCTATATGAAAGAACATGAGAATTGCTAACCTAAAAACTAGCTCCATATACTGTATGCTCAGATTCACCACTTTGGCGGAGAACATGTCTGACTTGTCAGGTTCTGATCATTAACCAGCACTGATCATTTGAAAAATACAATAAAAACCTCATATTCTTACATTATCATAACCCACAAATGAACTGGTGCTGCTTCTATTGTTTGGTGATTGAGCAGAAGTATTGAATTCCTATCAATTTACTTTTAGATTTTGTTTTTGTTTTTTAAATACATCTGACCAACATGGTACTTATGCTACCATCAGTTAACCCTTCAAGCACTACTTAGATCAAATTCAGATGTTTGGACTGGCACATATGGAAAGAGTTTGTTACCTGTGTCCTGTGGACATGGGTTACACTACAGCTGATGCATTGATCTGCATGTGTGGAGTCGTGATCTCTGGCATCAAACCTCTCCTCGTCTGACTTGTCTCACTGAATGTTTATGAGCAAAAATGTAGAAAAAGTGCAAGAAGAAAGGTCACACTGTCTGTATGCAGCCTTGCTTCCAAGCCAAGGACATTTCCTGTGGGGGTCTGTGGGTCTTCTTTCTGGCTATGCAGATATTTTTTAAATCTGTGATATTCCTATATACTCTTTTCTACTGTATTCAACAGGAATTTTCAAGTACAAAGTTCTTTGTTAAATCCTACTGAATATTGTTCAAATACAAAAAGTATGTTTGAATAAAATTTGTATATTGCCAGTTGAATCCCCTCTTGTTTATCTACTGAATGAATGCTACTTTTATATTCCAGATATCTCACTGAGGTTTGGCTTATCAAGTTTGTTGCAGAAGTTGGTCAATGAAACTGTCATAAATCAGAGGTCATGTGATGTTGGTCTAACTGAAAATAGGGTGTGGATTGTAGTAGGTGTTTTACATACCAGGAAGGAAAACCACAGACATTTTAATAAAAATAATCAGGTGCCCCCCCCCTTTACAATCACATTGTATTGTATTGTATATGTGCATGTGGTTAGTGGATGATTTACACTGATGCTTGGACAGTACTGTGCAAATGTTCAAGACTATCTTTGCTCTTTTCAGGGTTGAAATGAGTTTACAAACAAGTTCTCAGTCTTTTTTTTATTAAGATACAACAAATGTGTGAAAAGACTTAATATTCACTGCAGGTAAAAACCATTACTTAATAGGAGCACTATTCAGATTGAGTGCATCTTGAATTCTCTTGGGGCAAAGTTTTCTAAAATAACCTTGTGGTACCAAGCTTCCTTCATAAATATCCACAGGTTTTCTTTACATTTTGTAGGGTTTTTTTTTTCTGTTTGTGTGTTTATTTATCCTTTTCTCTGACCAAATGATCCCATAGAGTCTCTGAAGTATTCATCTTTTCACCTGATATTTATTTTTTAAAGATTTAATGATTTAAAGATTTATTTGTCACATGCTCATGGTAGGAACAGTATAATGTAGGAACTATCCACATTAGAAACAACTAAAAAGCAAACACTTATATTTATTATTCATCGACTTTTCATATTCCTTTATATTCCACTGCCTATCCTGACACAGAAACAAAGACCAGTGAATAGTCAATATAACCTTAGTTAAAAAAAAAAAAAAAAAGGAGTAGCCAAAAACTTTTGCACAGTACTGTTTGATATTATTACTCATATGGTTAATAATAATAATAATAATAATAGAAATAGTGTCCTCATAATTTGAGAATCTGAACAGTTTCACTACTTAGAAATATGCTCAACAATGGTGAATTACATGGAAAATATAATATCCTAAGCCCGACTACCTTTATTTTTGGAGTGAGTAAAACCTATGTGGCCTATATGAAAACTCTTCCTATGATTTGCTGTTTGCTCTAATAAACCAGAGTTAAAGTTCATTTAAAGGAAATAAACTGCCTTTTCTGTGAACCGTGGGCTACATTTCGCCCCTTTTCATTCCTCGCAGGTTGTACTTGAACACCTACCGGTTCGTCACGTGCTCTGGCGCTCGTGCCGTTGTAGCTTTACCAGAAAGTCCCGGAAGAGGCACCGTTTGTATGGGCGCGAGGCGCAGGTGAGCTGCAGCCCACTCACTTTACCTGTAAACAAAGAGGGAAAAAAACATGCATACGACACCACGGATACAGTTTCACGGATACCAGGTTCCAGGACGACTTCAGGACTGGTGATACAACGTAAGGACGCTTTTTTTTTATTCGATATGTCCACATTTTATTGTAGACAGGAACAGATTTAGGCTTTGTTTTCATACAGAGGGTTTTCATTTAGACTCTGTGATCCTTTTAAGTTGTAAAGTAAGTGTTGGTTGTGTGTCTATCTGAATTTATAGACTGACTACTTCTTATTTATGTTACTATTCAGTGTCTTTTTTTCTATGAATAGTTTTCCTTCATGGAGAAAAAACTTAAATGGATGAATTTGTGTGAGGGTGTTATGTTGCTTTATGTAACCATATGTTGACAGTGTTCCTTGTTCTTTAAAAAAAAAAAAAATCTGGCTCTAAGCACTATAGCGTGTTACTGCAGCAGCTGCCACACCTTATGTTTGATTCATTTAGCTCTCAGCTTCCCTTAATTGTAAACTCTGAAACTCTGTTATGTTCTAATGTGTCAGTGCATGTCTGTTGCAGTGTGATAAACCCAGGAAATGACATCTTTTTCTTTCCTCTTCTCTCTTTCCCTCTGACTCTTGTTTTCCTCCATCCAAAAAACCTGCCAGGCTGGAGATCAGTGTTTGATCCAACATCCTGATACACACAGCGTTGCCAGACAAACTGCAGAGCTTACACATGTAATAAGGTGGGTCAAGCCAATCCCATCCACTGGCTCGGGGAGAAATCAGGTCAATTCACCTTTTAAGTCCTGGTTGGCGCTGATCACCATCAGAGCAGGACTCATCATGTACACAGCATTCCTGCTTAAACTTGACTTTGACCAGAATTGCTTAATACAAGTCAAATGATGATGACTGTGTGTGTGTGTCTGTGTGTGTTTGTCCCAGACACACACTTACATTCAGCACGGCCATCTAAATATAGTAGTGTCACGAAAGGTAATAATAACCACGGGAAACTAGTTTATGCTTTTATGTTGTCTTACTATTATGTCTTTCAAGCTAGTAAAAGCAGAAAATATAGCACGGAAAATTAATACAGCAGCATCACTGAGAATTTAATAAAAATCACAGTGGAGTTATTTTTAGTTTGACAGGTTGTCTTGTCTTCAAAGGCCACCTTTTTGCTACAACAGTGGTTTCACTCTCAGTCTGTTAGGAGAGTTTTCAAAGCTAAATCGACAGGAAATGTTTTTTTTTCCCGACTTGATATCACCACTAAAGCCACGTGTCAAACAACTGTACATTGCAGTTGGATTTGAATGATTTTATATAAGAAAGATAGGTATATTTTAAGTCCCTCTGGATGTCTACAAAGAGTATTTGTCAGGCCATGTTCCCCTGAGTCTCCATTTAGGTTCTTAGGAACATATTTCAGTGAGGATGTTAAATGAAAGGCAGTAATGTACATGAAAGAACAAGCACTATTTACTTCCTTGTCATGATTTACCGTCAGCATGGTCCTTTGTACTTTATCACTCTTTTCCACTAAATTCCACCAATAGTCAGTTTCTTCAGAATCTCAGATAGGAATGTTTGGCTTAATACAGTCTCCATCATGCTTCACAAGCATATACCTGCCCTCACTTGTTTGTTAAAGTGGGTTTTGCACATAATTCTTCAGTAGGCATCTCAGGGGGAGTCTGCAGAATTAGCAGTAGATGCAGGCTGTTATGTTGTAAGGTTAATTTTATCATCAGGAAGTGACACCCATGCATAGTTAGAGGAAATGTTACCGACCACAGAACTTACCCTGTCACATACTGTAGCGTGTGCGTTTCTGCAGATATCATGCACAGGCTTGAAAAGTATGAAAGTGCTGGACATTCAAAAGAAATGGTGCAGTTATTTTAGGAAGACTGAGTGTAGAATTGGTTTGAGTATATTTACTTAAAATGAAAGCATAGTTCAGGTGGTTTTGAAAATAACCTCATTGTCAGTTCATTTTTAACAATAATGAGTTATAAGTTCATATTTCAGGTAGATTATTCTCACAATTGTATATTCATTACATCAGATTTAACTATATGTGACCGAATTACACACATTTGTTTGTAATAATACAAGTGTCAGATGTGGCGGCCACCGAGCAGCACCATTGGGCCTTATTTTCCAATATCACAATCTTAATAATAGATGTTTATCTTATTGTGTGACTTGAACCCTCTGCTCCTCTAGTGCTTTTGCTCCACCTGCCATATCTTTATGTCACGTCATTTACTAGCTTGCCATTTCAAGGCGCTTACTCTTGTTTCTTATCTGTGATAAACCAAACTGAATGACGTAAGCTTCAGGACTGTCAGTCCAACTTAACAAGCAACTTCCTGACATTACCTTGTGTTTTATAATGTTTTCCTGGACATATTTATAAGCCAATAAATGACATAAGCAAAAGATTATGCCTTAATGAAATTATTTCACTGATAGTTTGCCTTGTTAAATAACATTATATTGGCATTTCATTAAATGATGCAGCTACTACAAGAAAATTGTGACCTTTTAGTTTGTATGTAAGTGTATAATTTGGAATCATTGTTATATTTTTAAAGGTCTAATATTATTTTGTCATATTGACTGTTCTCACAGGTAGCATATAGTTTTTATTTCTTGTCTTTTTCATTTATGAGTTGGTCCACAACAACTGGAGCAGTCCAGACATCTGGGAAATGTTATGTTCACACTGTTTCACCCATGTGTTTCCTGTAATACGTACGTGTTTTTTCCTACTGAAACTCCTTCTTGTACACCTCCTGAGGCTTTACATGAGTGACACACCAGTATTGGGCTGCGAAGTGGTCATAAAAAAAAAAGATACTGAGATCCACAGAAACCACAATGAGGAAGTTCAGTAATGACTCAGCCAACCAGGTGACTGAAGAGGTCCTCCGTTCAAAACACACAGACTATAATTAGGAGGGCATGAGGTGGGAACTTCCCACAGTTTTAGCGCAGTAGGTAGAAGGTTCTGTAAGACTCGACCACCTCTATAAATGCAGACAACAAAGGGCTTCATACGCTTTGATCACCTTAACGCTTCCATCAGGTTTTCTTCCAGGCAGGACATTCTAAAACCATACTGTATTTGCCTGTTTCACAGTTAACCAACAAACCCAGTGACTGAAGGAGCAGAACCCCTCGCCATCCTTCACTATGACGGATCAGGACCCTGTCAACCCTTCACATACTACTTTTGACCTGTTTATCCAAGCGCAGACTTGTAAAGATGTCAAAAACCACTTTGCGGAGCTTTGTAAACAATTGAACATTGATCCCAAGGATTACAGGAACTTCTACCCCAAACTTAAGGAAAGACTGAACTATTGGAAGGCCAAAGCTCTTTGGACAAAGTTGGATAAGAGAGCATCTCATCAAGATTACCAGCAAGGAAAAGCCTGCGCCAAAAGCAAGGTATGGACAGCAAGTAATACCTCAACTTCTCCTCATTTTTTTAAGTGTATGGAAGGTAGTCTGTGGTTTTGTTTTGTTCCTGTTTTTGGTTTAGTAATATCTGACTGTGATAAATCTTGGTATTTCCATGATGACACATGTTGTGTATTGGACTTTGGTGAGTCCAGTTAATCTTATAACCAGGCTGTGTAGTCCTATGACAGTATGATGGATGTTGGCTTGTTGTGTCTAGCCAATTTAAAACACTGTATAATGGAGTCAGTTTTTTCCTGGTTTTTAGATGCAGTCTATAAATATCTATAGTACGTTAAACACCGAGAAGCTCAATCCATCAATCAAAGATACCATACTATTAGAGTAATTAATGATGAAGAGATTGCTCAGTCTTTTGTTACATCTGTCAAACAGAATTTCCTGAGTTTTATTTTTGATCTGACAGTCAGTTTAATATTCATAGTTACTGGTCTAAATTGGGTACTGAATATTTAGTTGATTATCTGTGTGTCAGACACAAATTGTGACATAATGTAATTTGGTGCTAATTGCCTTGTGTTGTGTTGAACATTTTTTGGATGGTGACTGTTTTTACTGCTCCTCTCACTCAGTGTCTTGTGTTGGGCGCCGGACCATGTGGGTTAAGAACTGCCATCGAACTGTCCTTGCTCGGGGCTCAGGTGGTGGTGTTAGAGAAGAGAGAGTCTTTCTCCAGGAACAATGTTCTCCACCTTTGGCCTTTTACTATTTATGATCTCCGTGGTCTTGGTGCCAAGAAGTTCTATGGCAAATTCTGCACTGGGTCTCTGGATCACATCAGTGAGTCCGCTTCAAGAAATGCTATTTTTTTTATAGTGAATCTGCATTGGCTGACTGACATGTCTAGTATCCCTTCTTACATCACACCATTTTTCCAAGTAAATATATATGTGTGTGTGTGTGTCTGCAGGTATCCGTCAGCTGCAGTTGATTTTACTGAAAGTGTCACTTCTTCTCGGCGTGGAAGTGCATACCGGAGTGGAGTTCCAGGGCTTGGTTGAGCCCTCAGGAGATAATGGTACTTACATTTTCAAAACTAAAAATTGCTCTGCTTCTTTTGCCTTAGTTCTGCACAGTTGTTGCAGTCACAACTATAACTGCAATTTCACTGTCAGCCTGCAGTTGTTGTATACAACTGCAAAAGCCTGCAATTTAATTGAATACAAAAATATGCCATAAGCAGTATGAATATGCAAACATACTCTGTGTTCAGTCATTTTCCATAATAAAGAAATGACATGCAAAGTTGAAAGACAGTAAATGCAATCTATACATTTACCTTGATGAGGTGTTATGGTTATGATATTGCTACCTACAATTTAATATTTCCAAAATAACCAAATCATGTGTTTTACTGAATTGTACAGACTTGCACATGTTTTTCAGTTTATCACAGATTAGAAGTGTTGTTTGTTTTATGAACTATCAGTATATTGATAAAGTTTTGAAAAGGTTTATAGATAAAAGTCTGATTTGTTTGTGACAGGTTGGATGGCCAAGTTGCAGCCTACATCCCATCCTGCTGCAACTTTCCAGTTTGATGTTTTCATTTCTGCTGGAGGAGGCAGGTTTGTCCCTGATGGTGAGACTCAAACACACACAATCAAATGCCTGAATCAGCTTAGTTCCCACTGTTGCAACAGGGCGTGCACACAATTTTTACAGAAATTTTGTAAGGTCTTACGCTAACGGGCAACGGGTGGTGTCTGGCCTTGTTTCCTTCTCTCTTCTTTCTTAAACTCTCAGGCTTTAAACATAAGGAGCTGAGAGGTAAGCTGGCGATCGGGATAACAGCCAACTTCATCAACAGAAACACAGCTGACGAGGCCCAGGTAGCAGAGATCAGCGGTGTGGCTCGCATCTACAACCAGAAGTTTTTTCAAGAGTTGCTCACAGAGACAGGTAGAAATCCATATGTTCTGTACAACTATATTGAACCACCTGCAAGAGGGACATTTTTCCGTGCAGTAAAGCAGCAAAAAATTCCATTTTTGTTGAAAAATCTTTGCAAGAAAGGAAGGAATCAGTTACTTTAGAATAACCTACTGCATTAAATAAGAGCATGCACTTTATTATGCAGTAAAGTCGATGAACCGTAACGTTTCTAATAATAGCATGAATCTTATTTTTTCCATTTTGATTTTGTTGTGCTTTGCTGATCACAACTCGTGAGGGTATGAAACAAATGT
This sequence comes from Ostorhinchus cyanosoma, assembly GCA_029814465.1. Lineage (NCBI taxonomy): Eukaryota > Metazoa > Chordata > Actinopteri > Kurtiformes > Apogonidae > Ostorhinchus > Ostorhinchus cyanosoma. The sequence continues at coordinate 7,467,362 of JAPTYQ010000028.1, read as the reverse complement.
TCACACTGTCACATTGGTCACAGTGTGAAGTGAGAAATGGCAGCAAACCTGTTAATCTGTTTTCCAATCCAGAGTTAATTTCCTGTGACGGCGTTGAAGGTGATGCACTCTACCCTTCATCTCTGAAACTTTGCAGCATTTTCAGATGCTAAACTCACCCTAACCTCCCTATAGTATTACTCTCCGTTTAAACAAAAAGCAAGGCATGAAGCAAGGGAACAGGAAAACATCACATTGAAAAAAACTACAAAATATAGAAAAAATTACTCTTAGTATTCCTAATTCTCCCACCCAGCTACACTGGTCTCAGTCTCGCTCTATATCCACAATGCCCTCTCACTTTTGTTCATTCCAGGTATTGATTTGGAGAACATTGTCTACTATAAAGACGACACCCACTACTTTGTCATGACTGCCAAGAAGAAGAGTCTGCTGAAGAAGGGGGTCATTAAACAGGTGAGAACAGCACATCTATTACCAAGAAAAAGTGTGATTCGTATTGGCACCAGCTACATTTCTGGCCAGTAAAGAAAAGAAACAAACCATAGCAACCAAGCAGGTGCTCTGTTTTAGAGATCAACTGTCAATCATTTCTTTTTTTCTCAGCAGCCTGGCTTAGACGATAGATGAGTAAACCAAGTCTAAAAGAGGTAATTAGCAATAGAAAATGTGCCATAAGTCACTAGAAAACGCTTCTTCCTCTGTCATTGCAGGACTACAGTGTTGCAGAGGAACTGCTTGCTCCTGCGAATGTCGACTATGAGGCTTTGTGCCATTACGCCCATGATGCTGCCTACTTTTCCACAGGCGGCAAACTGCCTGACCTTGAGTTTGCTCAGAACTACGCCGGCCAGAGAGACGTGGCCATGTTCGACTTCACCTGCATGCACCGAGCTGAGAATGCCTCGCTGGTCAGGGAGAGGAGAGGCAAGAAGTTATTGATGGCTCTTGTTGGAGATTGTCTAGTAGAGGTACGTAGTAACATTTTAGTCAGTTTAGCTCTAGTTGAGACAATTGCTACATAAGAAGTATCAGTGTATCCTCTTGAGACCTAGCGATGTGTTTTTATCATCTGTAGGGGACAAGTGTTTCATAGCTTCACTTGAGAAAAAAAACAAAACAAATAAACAAACAAAATGCTCTCCACTGTAAAAGACATTTCATAAAAAGAATGTGTCTGAAAAAAATGTTGCATCATGCTGTTTCCAATCAAGACAATTATTTAATGTAAACTTTTTGTAAATCAAAACTTTTACTTTCCTGGATATTTAAAAGAGTTTTCTGTCATCTTGCAGCCTTTTTGGCCTCTGGGGACAGGCATTGCTCGGGGTTTCTTTGCTGCTTTTGACACAGCGTGGATGGTGAGGAGCTGGGGTATGGGAGTCGCACATCTGAAGGTTCTGGCTGAAAGGTGAGCTGACTTCAAACACATAATATGCACCACAATATGTTAGTTTAATGTTACATTTATCATGATGAGCAACATCACAGAAACATTAGAGTAGATGATGTAGTTGCTCCCTGTTTTTTTTTAATTCACTATATTTCAATTCCAACTAATACATTAGTACACTATTGGTACACTTTTCAGAGGCAACATGTTTCCTTCAGTTTCCCAGACAGACAAAACAAATACTTACTGAGCAATAACACTGATATTTGTAGAAAAAAAGGATTTAAGTGAACTGAAATGGAAGGATGACATTTCTGGTTGTATCAAAATTAATCAGTGCTCATCAAGCTACAACTTTCACCCTGAGACAATCAGTATAATATTTGTCTTGATTGTTATGATTATATGACATGACAGGAAAATGAAGCAGTTGGCTTTTATATTTGACAAAAGTGATGATGTCAAACACATTTTAAAAGATGAAGTTAATAACTTCTGGATTTCTTTCTGGATTTTGTTAATTTCTGAAAAAGTGAGGGCCTGATAAAAATACAATTATTTATTTATTCCACAAAGAATAGGATTTTGCAGTTTGATTTTGTTTAAATGGTTATATAAGAAGTCAAAAATGCTTTCAAGTCATTGTTTTTCTCTTTCAAGATTTTTTTGTTACTTTTCAGTGTTAGGGTTAAAATGTGTTGAAGTATTTAATGTTTTGTGGCTGAGTTTGAACCTCATT
>JAPTYQ010000028.1:7388660-7428539 GCA_029814465.1 Ostorhinchus cyanosoma | reverse complement strand
GCTGTTTCAGATATAAGTGAAATCGGTCGCTGTGCCAAAGCATACTGTGAGCACACAGCCAGAAGTGTACCTACCTTATCGGACACTGTTGTCACACTCATTGAGATGGGTAAGTCCATATGAACAGGAGCACATCCATACATATAATGTTAACACAACATCTTGCAAAAAATATAATTCCATTTTTGTGTCCATGCAGGTTTCAATGTTGACACTCTGCCTGTGTATGCCAAAAGATCACAAAGGATGGTTATAACTGCCCGTAAGTAAACCCTATACCAACAGCTGTTACTTCAAATCATAAAGTAACTAAGAAGTTCAGTTCAAAACTATGATTGACTGTTATTTCTTTTGTAAGTGATAAATGTTCTTGTGAATTTCAGCTCCTGTGACGAACCCTCCTGTAACTCCTAAAGCATTGGCAGCTGGACAGAAACGTACACACCCACCTTACATCCCCAGCCACTTTCCAGAATTCCCAGACCCTCACACCTACATCAAAACACCAGTGAGTATGAGCATTACAGACATCATGTAATTCTACTTTTACCCACAGTCTGTTAATATAAAACTGACACTAGTGCATATTTTAGCGGTAACACTTTGTTAAAATAATAAACAGACAATAAAAACAGTTGGTATTTTGTTTTCATAATCCTGTAATATTCTACATGTACATAGACTAAACTTTTCAATAAAAAGGATGCACTAACCAGTTTTCCTCACTGCAATCAGCAAACTTCATTATGTAAAAATCTGATAATTGTCAGAAACACATTAACGATGGTCCCAGAGGGAGCAGTGAAATTAATCTGAAAGTGAAACAAATTAAGATTTTTTTTTTTTGCAGACTTTTAGAGAGCCTGCGTCAGAATACCAAGTGGTGAGAGAAAAGGCTGCAACTCAGAGAAGAGATGTGGAGCGAGCGCTTACACGCTTCATGGCAAAGACAGGAGAAACTCAAAGCCTTTTCAAAGATGATATCACCGCGTTTCCATGTAAGTGATTTCAACAAAACACAGTTTGGTTGTAATATTTGGTTCGTGCATTCAATTGATTTTGTTATTTTTCCACACGTGAGTCCTTATCCTTGCACTGTCTTAACAGTGATTGCAGCACGGCCAAGTGTCATCCCTTATCTCAGTGCCCTCCTGCCTTCAGAGCTAGAATTGCAAAGTCTAGAGGAAACAGACTCTTCTGAACAGGACGACCAGACTGACAGCGAAAACACAGCAGGAAACATCATCACTGTAAGTTCAGAGGAAGTGTTCTTTTATGTACATATGCTTAGATTATATATTATGATTTTTGTCCCCATTACGCATCAATTATCTCCATTCAGGATGATCCAAGTGCTGATAAGGAGAACTCCATGCTTCCTCCCACTGGAGTCGTTCCATCTGCAAAAGCCAACGAGGATAATATGATCGACAACCCATACCTCCGGCCAGTCAAGAAGCCCAAAGTGAGGAGGAAGAAATGAAATGGGATTAATTTGACTAGAACTTACAGACTTATCTGCTGCAGTGTTTGTAACATCCTCCACAGAGAGGAGCAGCAGGGCACTGAAGCCTGCTGCGACCTGGGACCAGCAGCTGTTTTGTTTAGTGCTGGGGGCCACTACTGCTGTTGACTTTGACCGACTTCTATTGAAGATAGCTGCATTTATTCTATTACTTGTCCTTTTTTCCCAGCAAGCACTAGCTCCTTCTATGTGAAATCTGTCATGTTATTTTGGAAAAAGGAGGAATTTTTACGAATAAAGAAAAATGTTTTTTTTATTATTAATACATATTTCATACTTATTTCACAACTTTTAATTTCGACACCTTTGGGTTTTTTCATCTCTTTTAATACAAAAACACAGTCTCGTATAGTTCTTAATACGTTTTTAATTCATCAGCTTCAGTGTCAGTAGTACAAACTCAGGTAGGCCACTGTACTCCTCAGTTTCTGGTATTCCTTTTCACTGTTTAACTACAAGGGAAGATGGAAAAAAGCATTAGATCTTATTAAATTTAACCAATATCATTATACTGTCATTTGATGAGATGATGACATTACCCTTACACATAAGTTTTAAACTTTCACTGTGTAAATTTCTGTATTTTGGAACAAGTTTACATTTATTTTGGTCAATTAACCAGTTTAAAATATCTACTTACTAAAATAGGGTTACAGATGCAGGACAGGTAAGTTTCCTCATCAGTGTAATTACTTCACTGACCTTCACCAAAAATGGTCTTTTGTCCAGCTGAGGTAGTCTAGACCAGTCTGGGCTCCCAAAGCGCATGGGCCAGCTCACCTTCCTGTTTGTCTCCACATTATGGACATCATAGGTGGCAGGGCTGCATTACAAAGTAACATCTGTCAGCTCAGAGAAGCGCCATTACAATGAACTGTAGGCCTCATTTAATGCCTCACCCTGGGCTCTCCTCAGCTGTACATGATGTTCTTTTGAACCTTTGAGTGGTGGAGTTGAAAGGTGTTTTGGTGGGCAGGGGGATTCTGGATCTGCTTTGATCTGGCTGGTACTGCCACGGTGAAGGAACCACACTCTGGTGACAGGATGTACATGTACCACAGGTTATCACACAGTTTGGTTGTATTCTACAGTGGGCCAAAGTATGTAGCTTCTGCATGGTTTGTTGAATGAAAAAATGTTTCCAATTATTAAAAGGCTTTGGTAAAGCCCCTCAGCCAAATTACTGTAAAATTGTGGAAAGCATCTAAACTTACCGGCTTTTCTCAGATCTGTTGGTTGTAGTTAGTTTCTGCTCTGGCTTTGATATATGATATGATATAATAGCAAAGGCCCAAACAGTTATATATTTTTTATTGAAAAATCACATTCTTGCACCTAATCCTGATCATTTGAATTGACACTTACCTTTAAGTTCAATAATATAAATAGCAAATGTATCTACTTACATTTATTTTTACATGAAGTAACATTGAAATACACAAGACATATATGTACAATCCACACACACACAAACAGAACTGAATGGAATCTACAGGCAAAAGTAAGGATTTAGTGTGGCCTCTGCATCAGGAGCAACAAGCAATTTAAACTGTATAAAACTAAAGTCGTGTTGAATGAAATCTGGTAAAATGACAAATTAGTAAATCTACACTTATCTACATAAAATTTAAGATATGTTAAATGCAAAGGTCAGTCGTAGTGAATGCACTGAGGACAATATGGTCTGAAGAAACTGGATTTGCAAATATTTGTTCTAATGAAGTTTTAATACATAATATATTCTGTTGTATCTTGATATAGAGACAAAAACAACAAACTTCAGTCGAACACACGTGCACAGTGTTGTATATTACTTGTTGCCATCTTTCTTTCATAAATATGCTAACGATCATTTTTGAAAGTTTTTTTTTTTTTTTAATTGGTGTTTAAAATAATTACCTCTAACCAACACTGACTTCTCTGAAATGGTAATAAATCCCCCTGTAAATTATGTACCTTATTGGCAGGTGGAAATCGTGCTGCAGTTCTGGCACAGAGGCTGTATCCTTTCTTACTTCCTGGAGTCTTCTGTAAGTTATAAACTATAGTCCCAAACTGCAGAAGAAAACACAAAAATTGGGAGGACTATCGTGTAGAAGTGTCATTAAAAAAAAAGTTCAATTATAAATGACAATTCATGTCAAGTGTACAAACTCTTCCACTAGAAACTGCGGGGGTTTGGTTACAGGTAACTAACTCCATCATTTGCGGTGCGGATGTAGACAAACCTCGTGGTTGTCATAGCAACCGGGTCCGACGTGCGGCGCGTCGTGTCGTATCATTTGGATTCCAAGCCGGTCTGGAGCGTAATGATGGGGGAAAAGTTTCCTCTCCTGAGAGCTGCCGAAAACCACTTTCTGAGCCCCTGACATTTTGGAAAAGACGAGAGAAGACAAAAAAACGAAGAGAGAAACTGCGCGCAACACAATGTCCACTGTATTCTGTGGTGGTTTGACCCGCTGTAACTATGGCAACCGCCCAGGTGCATACATTATGCAAACATTGCGCACTTCCTTGTTGCTATTGTCATACAATAACCAGTCTAGTCAAAGCATTAAACCTGAACATATTGGTATCTTTATTTGCCATGAAAAAAAGCACAACTTGGCGATTGCACATCTTCAATAACTGAAAATCTGAGACTTTCATCATATGACATTTATTGATTTTTACCTGAAGCAGAAGGCAACCTTTTAGGAAAGGTTTAGCAGAAGGAGGCTATTCTCATAAATAATTTTGTTGACGGCACTTGAATGTAATTTGACAATGAGGAGTGAGAATAAAGTTAAGATCAAGGTAAAACATTGACACACTTCTGTACGGCAATTCCAAAATGGCAACATGTCAGAGCAAACAGCATCAAATTTTATAAACAGGCACTTCTTTCATCACCAGTAGTATTTAAATTACAGTCAAAAATGTAAGAACTGAGGTCTGAAATTGTCCTACAGCATCCAGCAGTCACATTCATGTTGGCACAGAAGGCATTCTCTGGTAAGAGTGCAAATTGCTTTAGGAAAACAGTGGCACAAAAGCATTTTTAGCACACACACTCAAAATCAGCACAGTTTAAAAAAAAAAAAATGTATCCATTTTGGCACTTGTAAAGGTTGACAGATGGAATGGAATGTGCCCTGCAAAAATAACAGTATAGACAGAACAGACAACCGTGAAAGGGTTGAGCAAAAACAAAACAACATGAAACCGTATCAATCTGCCTTAAAGATATCTCAAAAGAAATAAACCAACATATACAAAAACCTAGATGACAAGAAGGTCCCGAATCTGAAGGATGGTGGAGCATAGGCTGAGGAGTGTGTCACTCTGACTGAGGCACAGAAATTGATGGACCTTTGGGGTCATCAAATCGATCCATGGTGTTGAGATGCATGATCATGTGCAAACCGTACACAAAAATTAACAGCATGAGCAGTGATGTCAGCAGCCCCATCCAAATCCCAGGAGTGAAGAAGCCTGCACAGTCACTGGCGTAAGAGAAATTTGTTCCATTCGTCAAAGTGAAGCCCTGAATCTGCATCAGAATAAAGACAGGACACATTCAAAAAGATTTATGAAATTAATGAAAATTCAGTGATAGCAGCAGAACTCATACTACTCATTATATTTTTATATCAATACAGTGATGCATTGCTGCATGAATATTAAGCAGCAGCACTAAAAGCACGGCTGTTGTACCTGGAAGTCGACAAAATTGAGCCTCCACTCATTCAGGCTTATGTTGGTGTTGTTTGGCACAAGGAGAGGATCTCGGAAGCTGCTGACAGACTGGCAGTGGAAGGAATACTCTGCAGGGGCGTAGATATTGCGTCTTCCAATGTAGTTTGCAACTGAACCATTAGCTTGCAACTGTACAGAGTCCAGAGTGAACCAGTCCCGTGCAGACACCGGATAGAACCGACGACTCAAGAAAAAACTGCACAAAAGAAATGAAGATCAGTACCTTTGAAAATATGCCAATCTAGAATAGTACTTCTAGGATATTTTAACTGAGTTTTGGGCTTACCTCAGTGAAATTCCACTGGGATAGCTAAGAACAAGCCTGCACAGACAAAACAAATACATTTACTATAACTTTACTGCCTTACATAAGCCCAAAACAGTAATATGCTGAATAATATACAAATAAAGGCATTCTCACTGTGAGACAGTGCCATTACACATGGATCCTGCCAGCGAAGGTGCCTCTGAATTAAGGTCGATCCACCCTGTGCCTGGGAAGCTGACAGTAAGATTCTGGGCCCAAAGCAAAATGCAGGGTACACCAGATGAATTAGTAAAAGCGATAGGGGGTTTGACACTAGGTGCAGCTGTCTGGAGCAAGGACCGGCCCATGGGAGAATTCGACAAAGTTGATTCTGCAATCACCTGCAGAAATAAGTAAATAACATTCAAGGTTTTATAATATATAAGCAAAGTGTATTTTAACATTTTAATATAGCATTAGCACAGAACTGAAATACAGTATTACTATAATTTCCCTTTTTCCAGTGATGATACATCTGCCTTCAAGCATGCCATTTATAATATCTTACTCGTGATGGCTGCAGTCCTGTGTACACTGCAGTGTATGGGACATTTTTGGCTTTCATAACACTCAGGACCTTTCCAATAATCTCATCTGTTGAAAAAAAAAAAAAATGTGAGTACAAAAATATAATAAATTACATTTCACAAGCTGTAGTACTTTTTATGACTATGCTACCGACTGAACTGTTTTACCATTTTACATTTTTAGATTCCTTCACATTTAAAACGTACCATTATGATGTAAGACCTCTCGGCAAGATTTTTCCAAGCTACAAAACAAACAAAAAAATATTAACAGTAGGTCTGTGACGTGGCATTTACTGACTTGTTTCAGAACACAAGCCTTACCCAGTGCAATACGGCAGGTTGATGAGCAGCAGATTGCTGATAGATGTGTCTATGCTGAGATGTGACAGAGTTTCTGCATCCGTGAGCACTGGTGATGCACCGAGCTTCTCCTGCAGCAGAGTTAGCACTGCAGAGGAGCCTGTCCACTCTAAAGCAGGAAAAGTCACTGAAGAGGATGAAGACTGCAGTGCAGCCTGGAAAGGAATGAATGAACAAAAGACAATATCAGTCCAATTAAACTGGCAGGACAAATAATGTAGCTCTATGATATTAATTTAGAATGACAACAAACCTCAAGGTTTTGAAAAGCACTATCTTGCTTGTTTCCAAACACGCCACCATAAACTGTTAAGTCATCTCTGCTTAACTGAACAGACAGAAATGAGGAAATTAAAATGTGGGAACATGATTTCATCACCAAGTGAAAAAGAACAGTATGTTGAAACCATAAAAAGTAGAATGGATCCACAAAAACAATCTGTTGTATCACTGAATATGTGCTACAGAGTAGAGTGGATGTGTTAAAGGGGAACTGTGGAATGGGAAGTATGCCAAAGTAGTGTATCACACCAGGGTAAGAATACCAGCAAATCACATGAGTCTGCAACTACAACTGACTCATTACTACCCTATTTCACCTCAGCTACAGATACAGTAACTTGTTTAATAGATGTTCACTGAATCCAGTGAATTTAAGGAGACTTCACTTGAGCATGACTCCCAGTGAAAAAGTTATTAACAACTTGTTGTCATTGTTTGTCGACGTCTGACTGATAATTAGCGTGTTTTAAATATAGACGTTACCTTGTTTTGTAGAAACAGCAGTACCGTGTGGGGTCCAGAGCCCAAAGCAGAGGAAATGTAGGCACTGAACTGGTCAATGGACGTGATGTGAACAGCCGGTGAGGCCACAGGTGATAAGCTGAACACAGAGGGAAATAACAGAGCAAATGTAACATCTACAGCACTTTCCCAGCCAAAATAACGAGCGAACATTAGTTTTTTTTGCTGTATTTTGCATATGTGTTAGCAACATCTAGTAGCTGTCGTTGTGTAAATACAAGTTAGCCGCGAGGGTTAGCATTAGCATAAAGCCCACAGCTGGCCAGAGTTTACTTCGAAGAGTTTTCAGTCTTACACGAATAACGTAAAAAAACAGGTATTACCTTTCAGTGGACCACATTAAAAGTGGCACCTGAGACGTGGAGGTCACCGTGGTAAAAAACGCGAGCAAATACGCCATAAAAGGCATTAAAGTAACTTGTGTCGTCCACCTCGGTCCTGCCATTTTCGTTTACTTTTCCGCAAAGTCTTGATCACGTGACCCACACCAGCTGACAATCATGTGCGCTCGCACTAAAGCAGCCACTTCCTGCTTCTTTTCATTCAGCTTGCCCTGCCCAACGCCACGACAGGCTGTGGCTTTATCCTGTTTGTCCTACTCATATCAAATAATCCAGAAGAGTGTTTCATGGTCAGGACAAATCTCTGTCAAGCCCTTGTATCCGCCCTCAGACTGCACTGTTCATGTTTTTTTCTTCAGTTCCTTTCATTCCGTCATGTAATGTTCTTATAATAAAAAAAATAGTGCATGCAATAATGTTTGACATGAACAAAGGTGTACATTTGAATGAGATATGTTTGGCCAAAATGTTAGGTACACCTGGCATCTGTCCATGGTGCTGATATACTCATTTTGGAAACCTTATCAGAGTTGGCTTGACTTATTATCTATGAAAATAAATAAACACAACAACCTGGAATCAAACAATTGAAATAATCATCATCATAAAATAATGCAAATGACCTAACTCATGTAAGTGTTTTACTATTGACTTAATGTCCGTGTTCAGTGAAAGCAACTCCCTTGAAGCATCCCTACAGCTGTGATGGCGGATGGATACCAAAGTCTGAATCCACGCAACGATGCGCCTACAACTGGAAATGAAGGCTGGGAAAGAAAATAGAGAACACAGAGACCGGGACAAAGGCTCTTAAAATGCAAAACATGTTAAAGTCAAAGGCAAAGTGCAAAATAAAGCTGAACGTGTGCGCAATCGCTTGATAAAGACAGCTCAGAGCGGGGTTTCGTATTACAGCCTGCTCTTCACTTCAGTCCATTGTGTGGCAGGGCGCAGTATGGCAAGAGAGAAGGGGGATGCGCACTATTTCCCGACGCGCAATCACATAATTCTAGAGTGATCCACGATCAGGGCCATCTTTGGTTGTCCTCGCCGGTGACAGTGTGGACAGTACATTTATTGGTCATTGATGCCTAATGATTAATAAATAACATTTCACTTTGGACGAGCCTTTAACTACTTGGGCTAAAACAAAGGAGCAAAATCCTGGTTTCTGGATCCTGTGGCAGTCTTTCCATCAGTACCCTTCATTTCTTACAGCAAAAAGAGGGCGAGACGGGAGAGGCGGTGATACAACATGGATGAGGAATATGATGTGATCGTTTTGGGCACTGGACTCACAGTAAGTAGTCAAGCTTCATTTGCTCTTTTCAGAAACAAAACGCACTAATTGGTTTAATGGCTTTCTGGTTATTTTATCCAGAAGGGGCCTACTCCCCTCTAACCTAGCCCAAAAGTGAGAGCCTTCTGTATCTCTGTCTCTGTTTGTGACATTACAAAAAATGTGAAGAAAAGCGATGTTTATTAAAAAATGTCGCAAAAAGAAAACCTTGCGCTTGACCTTCTCATGCGTCACACTAAGCACACGGTGCCTTTGGAAACATTATTTTTCTGTTCTTGCACCGGTTCCGCGTGTGTTAGAGCCAGTAGCATCTTTTAGGCGTAACCCCAGTGTGAGATGGTCCTCTTTGCATAGACAGGCCTCCATCCTGACGTTGGCGCAGGCCTGAGCAGGGTTTATTAAATGACTGAGCCTTAACAGTATAGCCTGCGGTCGCCGCTACTATCACACCGTATGCGACACAAAGGAGCTTTAAAGCCTTCATGTGACATTAAACTGGACTTTTAACACCTGTACCGACCGTATTTAAAAGGTTCAGTCTGGCTTCAGGTAGTCCTATTAAAGATATCAAATGTCGTTTCGTCAATACACAGCCGTATAATCTTGTGTTTTATCATGTGGGAAAATAGTTCGTGTGTCATTCTGTAGTTGACACTTGCTATCACTGTTATTTTTATTTAATTATTATTATTATTGTTATTATTATTACTATTATCATAGTAGATACATGAGTGGAACGAGTCACGCATGCGCACGCAGTATCGTCTTTACCTCCCTGCAGCCTTATCTCAAAACCTTGCGTTCATGTCTTCTATTTAATCATACTTCTGCATTGTTCCAAAGTCATCTCGATTAGATGCTTTTTTATTTTCAGCCTGATGACTTCATGTTCTAGATGTTGATGAAAGGTTTTACATTTTGTCTCTGTAGGAATGCATTCTCTCTGGGATCATGTCTGTGAATGGGAAAAAGGTCCTGCACATGGACAGAAACCCCTACTATGGTGGCGAGAGCTCTTCCATCACTCCCCTGGAGGAGGTAAGAGGCTCCAGGGATCTATAAAACAAATCAATATATTTTATGTCCCTCACTACATCTCATTTTACCTCCAGGGCTATTGTGCATCAGTTGCTGTTTTACTGCTTTCATTTGCTAACTGCTTTACCTTCGGTGATGGTTTAGATTTGGTGAACTACACAGGGTCCTCTTGCACAGAATGTCGTTGATTTGTGTTTTTCCTGTTCTGTTTCACAGCTTTACAAGCGCTTCACTCTTCCAGATAGCCCACCTGAGTCAATGGGCAGAGGAAGAGACTGGAATGTTGACCTCATCCCCAAGTTTCTTATGGCAAATGGTCAGTACTATAATAAGAGTTTTTACAGTACAAAGTATTTTAAATGCAGTATATATTTAAATATACGCAAATAATGCAAGTTGAGGGGATGCAGACAAACTAGAAGGCAATAGCGGACATGGCTACAATAGTATTACTATTAATATCATGAATAAATTAGACTTTTTATACTGTAGGCCATGTGTCAGTCTGCATTTATATGCAGTTAAATGTATTTACATATTTATAGGTTTTCCACAATTATTAATTAATTCAGTCAAGTTACATAATTATTGCAAATATTTACATTTAAAGGGGTAAAAACAGCTGGATGAAACTGATAAAAATGTCATGTTTCCATAATATTGAGACGTAATTGTTGGACATTTGACCACTTGCATGTCATTTAGCATCTGTTGATATAAACGTCACAATATGATCCAAGACTCCACAGCACCATTGTATTATTGAATTATTATTAAGGGTATAATAGGTAATCACAGTCATTTATTTACCGGATTATCATCTAAAATTTCATGATAGAAACAGTCCTGTATATTTGGTGACTATAGGTGGATAACCTGTTTTTTTAACGGTGCATGAATTCCAATGTGTGTTTGTATGATCACAGGTCAGCTTGTGAAGATGCTGCTGTACACAGAAGTGACACGGTACCTGGACTTTAAAGTAGTGGAGGGAAGCTTCGTCTATAAAGGAACAAAAATCTTCAAGGTGCCATCAACTGAAACTGAGGCACTAGCTTCAAGTAAGACCTTTGAATATGTCCCATCACCATTTCTAAATACAGACATATGGGTTTTATGTTTGACTCCCATTCTATTAACAATAGGGATATAATAATGTGAAACTTTTTTTTTTTTTTTTACATTTCAGACTTGATGGGAATGTTTGAGAAGCGGAGGTTTCGGAAGTTTTTAGTGTTTGTGGCTAACTTCGATGAGAATGACCCCAAGACTTTTGAGGGCGTGGACCCAAAAACTACAACAATGAGGGATGTTTACAAGAAGTTTGACCTCGGCCAGGATGTGATTGATTTCACTGGCCACGCCCTGGCCCTCTACAGGACAGATGAGTAAGAACAGCACACAGATATATATATTTTTTGACATAACTTTTCAAGTCTTCTAAATTTTTTATGTGGCTTATAATGTATATTTTTTATCATGTAATTACTGAGGAATATAAATATTTGCGTACATAGCAGTGATAGTTTATCCAAAACATTAAATATATTCACTTCAGAAATGAGTAGAATATTTTGCAATTCTAAGAATAAGACAATTTCTTTGGTTACTGTGTCTACATATCTATTTTTTTCCTCCTTCAGGTACCTTGACCATGCCTGTTTGGACACCATCAATCGCATCAAGCTGTACAGTGAATCTCTGGCACGGTATGGCAAGAGTCCCTACCTCTACCCCCTGTATGGTCTAGGGGAGCTGCCACAGGGATTTGCTAGGTAATTCTCACAAACTGATTCATAGTTGGAAAATGTAAAATATATTTCAAGTTCTGTTTTAACGGTAGAGTTTATTATAGAGGAATTTAACAGTCTTTATGACCCGTCTTAGGTTGAGTGCAATCTACGGTGGAACCTACATGCTGAACAAACCAGTGGATGAGATAGTGATGGAAGGTGGCCGCGTGATCGGCGTCAAGTCTGAGGGCGAGGTACAGCTATGTTGATTTATTGTTTATTGTCCCTTATTGTCGGGGTCAAAGATCCTCTGGTCTTGTTTCTGAGTGGAGGAGAGCCTGAATAAGACACTTGTGTAGTATCATGCACATCCATAAAGACATAATCCCATGCATTTTATCCGTTTCCTGCAATAGCTGGCTCGTTGTAAGCAGCTCATCTGTGACCCCAGCTACATTCCTGACCGTGTTCGCAAGGCGGGCCAAGTGATCCGTGTGATCTGCATCCTCAGTCACCCCATCAAAAACACTAATGACGCAAACTCCTGCCAGATCATCATTCCTCAGAATCAGGTTAACCGCAACTCAGGTGAGGACAAGATTAGCAAAAATCTAAATGTGAGTTGTAAACTGTAACTAACACGTAGCTTTGCAATGACTCAGCACTGTTGTAAAAACAAAAGAACCAATGCATATTTTTAAATTACATACAATATTCTGCGATAAATCCCAATAGTGTGTTACTAGCATCATCCGTTTTCAGTAATTTCTCCCACTCTGTCCATTTTTGTCACCTCCCCAGACATCTACGTGTGCATGATCTCCTATGCTCACAATGTGGCAGCCCAGGGGAAGTACATTGCCATTGTCAGCACCACAGTGGAAACCAGCTCGCCAGAGACTGAGATAGAGCCTGCCCTGGAGCTCCTGGAGCCCATTGACCAAAAGTCAGTCCTCGAACATCATTCAAAGTTTACCACATAATACATTTAACAGGCTTTATTTGCTAAGAAGCATTGTAATTAAGAGGAGATTGTGTTTTTTTTTTTTTTACAGGTTTGTGGCTATTAGTGACCTTTATGAGCCCACAGATGATGGCACTGAAAGCCAGGTGAGAAATATTTTTGATGTAAACGTTAGAGCTGTTTATTTATATGAATATACACAGTATAGACAAAAACAAAACGGCTGTGAAAATATATATATGTATGTGTGAAAAATCTTTCCCAGATCTTTGCCTCGAGGTCCTACGATGCCACCACTCACTTCGAGACCACCTGTAACGACATCAAGGACATCTACAAACGTACGACTGGGAGCGACTTTGACTTTGAGAACATGAAACGCAAACAGAACGACGTGTTTGGGGAGGATGAGCAGTGAGAGGTTGAGGGGGGCTTTCCGAGAGAGGGCGGGGCCATAGGGAGGAGGCGGGGCTGAAAGGGGCAAAAGACATGGAAGAGCCCTTGTGGTAACGGGCCGGGGTTGCCTGAATAGGGCTTTAAAATCGTGACGGGGAGGTGTGGGGGTCAGCGTGAGCATGGCGGAGGGTGTGTTTGCTTGGCTCCGCCCACCCTAAGCCGTTTGCCTCCTTCTCCTTACGTCCCTCTCTCTCTTGACACGTGGTCAAACACATAAAAACGCTCACAAACACACACATACACGCTGTTGAAATACTCACACTCCCTATCTCTGTCACAGAAAAGCAGGGTTGATAAGGTCTTTCATTCCATTGTAGAAACTATAATCATGTCTTAACTATTATCATTAGAGGTGAATTTATCACTTGTCGTTGCCGATTTTCAAAGCATTTCATTCTTTCTGTAGCGTTTCTCTCCTCATATCAGAGTTTGAGCGGTTTGAGGAAGATCAGTGGCTTTTGAAGGTGTGATTTTTCAAGCTCTGACTTGAGAGACCTGTAATGGCTTAGTGTAGAATCCTCTGGAAGGGTCACCTCCAGTTAACATGCATGCATCTTTTACACACAGTAGTATTGTACATAGAAACCAATGGCACTGCGGTATGAAGGCTGGACCATTCCACGCATCGCTCCTGTCAACCCTGCTTTCACTTTTCTCTTACTTGGTCTTTTACCTGTGTTACTTCAATAGACGCCGCTCCTTTTTGGCAAAATCTGTTGGTCAGGCAAAAATGTGATGAGAAGTTCCGTATAAATGGGCTGTTCTGTCAACTGATAGTGCTCACTTTGCAATGCTGTTGTGTTCCCTGTGCTAGCAGGCAAGCTAACCAGTGGCTATTAACTGTCACCCCCGCCCAGAACTGTTCCTTCGTTTATTTCTGTCGCGTTATGTCAGGTTTTGACTTTGGATAGTTTACTTTCTAACATTTTAAATTATTGAAGAGTTTTATTTCTATATATTTGGTGCACATTTCACTGGCTGAAGTTATGAAGTTTACAGAAATGTGGTTGAAACTGTGGTCTTCAAGTAGGCTTGAATATTAAAAAAGGGAATGTGTGAAGCAAAAGAGGCACGGAGAGGGTTGGTCTAGTGTTAAGCGAGGACTTATGAAGTATTTGAAACGAATGATAATAACTGTTTATTGCAAATTGTTATTGTTGAAAGGAGTTGTGTAACAGAAAAGAGAATGTATGTGGGGGACGTTTTGGTTTTGATATTAGGGAAGTGTCACTTTTGTGTAATGAGGGTGAAGACTGAATTTTCGGCTCAGAGTGAAAGCACCAGATTGTGTCTCGGTTGTTTCAACCCTTGTATATGTCACTGAGATAAGTCATTCCCTTAGGGACTAAATTCATTTAAAAAAAAAAAACGTAGTTGTTAAATAGAGGGAAAAGATGGAAACTCAAAGTGTCTGTAGCATAGCAAAAGTACGAAGCCACAGTTCCAAGTGCCGCCCCTCGTGAACGAACCAAGATGCTTTTATTTGGTTGTAGCCTTAATTTGGGGTCTTAGTTAAAGGTTTGGGCCTCTCACAAAAATCTACTGCTTTGTTTTATCTAACTGTTGCAGATCAATCTTGTGCCAAAAATAGTTTTGCTGTTATTGGCGATAAATATTGACATCTAAAAAGTTTTTGCTCAATGGATTCCTCAAGAGAGGTGACTGAATACTGTCGAAGGGATACTGTTTTCTACCAAATCGGGGCTGCTGTTATAAATCAGTCATAGTATCATTCATATCTCACATTTACTGTCAGACTGATCTGTGGCTTTGCTTGTTACACACCAACAACAAACAAATGAGACACTTCAATTTGTTCCTTTAAAAAAACTTAAGCAATTCCACTTCACTTTATCTGCCAC
This sequence comes from Ostorhinchus cyanosoma, assembly GCA_029814465.1. NCBI lineage: Eukaryota > Metazoa > Chordata > Actinopteri > Kurtiformes > Apogonidae > Ostorhinchus > Ostorhinchus cyanosoma. The sequence continues at coordinate 7,413,581 of JAPTYQ010000028.1, read as the reverse complement.
TTAATAAATAACTCTAAACAAAATTATTGCGTGTTTGGGGTGTTGACGTGTCTTAATGTTATGCTCTATTTATTTAAATTTCACAGACGTATTGTGGAAGGTTTACGTCAAATGCTGAATATGCTATGCTCTTAGTTCATGTTCTAATATTAACTGATAAAATGAATTTTAAAAGTGATGCACACTGAAATCATTTGTTTTTGTTTGTTTTTTGCTGTGTCATGTGTTCTGTTTACCTTATTTAGTGATCATTCCTGTGTCCATCATGGTTTAATATGATTATTAACATTCCTATGAAACAGGTTTTGATGGAAGAATAACCGCAACAGTGTGTCATGGAGCTGAAATCAAAATCTCTTAACGCTGTCTATTCATAACAGTATCGCACTGTGCATCATTCAACATTGTGTGTGGTCTTCATCCTGGAAACATGCTATCTGATAAAAACTGGAATACTGTTTACTCTTTGAACATTGATATATTTGATGCCTCCTTCCCCTGCCCTCCCTCAGCATCAGATACTGTCCTCTGTCTTTTTTCATTTATTGAAAACAAAAGCCTCATGTGTGGTTGTACTGTTTAATTTCCATCCAGTTTGGCCTTTGAAAACCACTATTGACAATATCCCTTGAAATTGACAAAAGAAATAGTTCAGGTTGAGTAGTAGAAAACTTACTGTCCTTGTTTGATCACTAGTATGTGAACAATGCCTAATGTCTTGTGTAACAAATAAAATGAATTAAACTATGAATGAAATGATAGAAAAATAAAAAGCACATGGCAAACCTGGAAAAACCCTGATAATGTTTTGCATTTCTTTTGAAGACCTTGCAACCACATGCAGGTGAGTATCCTTTTCAGAAGAGAGGGGGATTATCCATACATACAATAATATTTTATATACACATACTAAAACATAAAGCATGGTAGAATTTTTAATAATTACGGACGGTTGAAATAGAGGAATCTGCCTTTGCCTACTAATTATTTCACGATGAAATATAAGAAATATCTGCCAAATATTATTTAAGTTGTGAACAGGGATAGTGTGCAAGTCATTTTGGAGCAAAGTGCTGCAGCACAAATGGACATTTTATGGTTGCCATGCGAACAGAAGAACATAGTGTCACTGTTGTAGATGCAGAACACAGCTTGAATTCAGTTCAAATTCAGTGATGGAAAAGACACAACAGCTTCTTTCAGTCCTTCACCACATTAGGCAAACCACGCATCTTCTTTAATCTTGTGTTTGCAGCTCTCTTTTTACTGTAGATTACAATATCACCCTCACTTTTACTCTTTTGTATCCACACCTGTGTATCATGGCTCCTTAGAGAATATTGGTGTCATTCCAAGTAACTGTGGAAGCATGTTATTTGAGCCCCCACGGAGTCCCAGTTGTTGTTCATCTTTTGTCCAATAACCAGGCCCTGATTATTGTTGTGACCTGAGCTGAGCAGCAGGGTGGCAGAAAGGTGGAGTTGACTCAGTTAGGGTTACACATGATCCACAACGTAGCTCTCATATGGATGACCCAGTAGTCTTTCTACCTCAGCCTTTGGCACCACCCAACACTTGCCCAAGTGCCGTTTACGTACTGAATCTTTCAGTGTCTTGTCTTGCAGGGTCACTGCCATACGCTCTGAACCCCACCTGAGGATCCCCTTCGATAGAACCCCCTCCTTGTTAGGCCGATACGCACCTCCATCCATGTGATCCTTCACCGTGGTTACACTCATATCAACATGCTGAAACTGGCCTGTGGGCAGAAAGAGGACACTGAGTCAGGTGTGTTTGTTTTTAGTCGGATTACAGTGGAAATCAAAGAGCTCATGTCTGCTTACCCAGCAGGCCTTGGGTTGAGGTGGAGAGTCCCTGCCCATCTGTGATATAAAAACCCAGATGAGCCATTTGTAGGTAGCTGGGATGTTTGTAGTGGTGGAATAGAACCAGGAAACGCAAATTTTTGGCCAGCTCAATCCAGCAGCTGTGGTGGTTGTCCACAGTTACCGTCACACCTTGCCTTGTTATAGATCCCTGTTGATTGATAGGAAGTCTGTCCCGCCCTTCTCCTTCTACCACTACAGCATCCAGTGAGAGTGTGATCATAATGTCACTAGAGCTTCCTGTGGCTGAGGAGATAATGAGTTGATCAAAGTAGGTTCTGGAGCGGTCCTCAGCTCCGTGTTTGGAGGGCGCTCCCATTAGGTGGCCGTCTATGATGATCCCTTCAAGGAAAAAGACAAGAATTTAGTTATGCACCTTTAAAGTCAAACTGTGCCAACATTTATGAAATCGTTTTAATGCATTAGTTTTGTACCTTTCTCTGGGTCCTCTAACAGTCGGAGAACATCATTAGCCCGACCGTCTACTGTGAAACACAGGTTCTGATGCAGCTTTGGCAGCTGGACCACAAAATGAGGATCTCCATCAACTATAACAGACAATTTTCACTGTAAATATAGCAGTATATGCCTTATATAAGTATATTTGAAAGTCTATTTTAAACAAATGTATAAATTTAGGCCATTGACCTGATGAGGAAAATACTCGGACGGTGCTCAGTCTGGATGGAGGTTCTAAAAGCACAAGACATTCAGCTAAAGGACAGTCCTCCTCACTCCCAAGAGCTGAAACCAATGACAGGACTGGACATGTACTGCCAGGCTGTATACTGTAACTGTGTCCCTATATTCAGTTGCATATTAATTAAATCATGTAAAATATAAAATCTTACCAAATGATCCTGTGTCAGTGTCTGCAGTATCGTCCCCTGAAAGACATCAGCTATGAATTTCATGAGAAAGAAAATAAAAATAAAATAATGAATGGACTTCAGAACTTACAAGCATCATAGTTGAGGTCATAGTCATAATCATAGGTGGCATCGTAGTCTAGGAAAAGGGAATTCAGTAAAATATTAACAGATCACAGCTTTAGTTATGAGAAAAGATATAAAGCAACAATGGTTGGACTTCTCACCTTTCACAAGGTCAATATCTACAGAGGAGACAAAATAAATAATAATTAATGTTAATATCCATTTAAAAATAGTCTCATCTGAATCATCTTAAATTATACATATTTAAATACATTTAAGCAGGTGAAAAAAGACACCTGGGGTGATTTAATGCATAAAGAGAGAGAGAGAGATCACCTTTTCTCTGAATTTGAATGGAAGTAGAGACATCTAGTGGAGAGACAAAGAATAATCAGTTAGGGGGGAAAAAAATCAATTGACATCCGCCGCAAATATTCAAAGAACATCCTTTCATGACAAAGAAAGGACAAGAAAATGAATTAACTTCAGTGACTAGAAGGAGAACAACTTACCCAGAAGCCCCGCTGCCTCCCACAGTCTTGGCCCATCTGTTACACCAGGCATAGGAGCAAAGGTTGCTGCGACCAGGGTGGCGATGCTAAGGTCTGTGTCAACACTTGAGCTGGTATTGTTGTCTACCAGAGCTGGGGCCGGAGCCGGTGTGGGAGAGGTGAGGGTGGACAACAGGTCAGGCAGAGCGGTGGTGATCTCCGCCTGATGGACACTGGTAGCAGATGTGCTGCTGATGTTCTCGGCCTCAAAAGAGGGCACTGTCGCTTTTGCAGGAGGCAAAGCCGTCCTCCCTGCACTGGGATGAGAGGTTAGTGGTCTCCCATGAACAGGTCCGGGGTCAGTTCTGGATGAAACGGGTGGAGTTGTAACACTCGTCGTTGGTGTTGATGATGCAGTGGATGGTTTTTGTGTTGATGGAGGAGATGTGGAGACTTTTCCAGGTGCAGGGGGTGAGGCTGTCTTCAGAGAATTGAGAATAGAAGTGGATATCTTTCCAGCAGGAGGAGGAGAGGCAGTTTTTGACACATTTTGGGAAGGGCTGGGCTTTTTACCGGAGAATGGTGCAGGGGCAGTTTTGGTGGTGCTGGGAGTTGAGGCTGTAGTGGTTTTCTTAGATGGCAAAACTTTAGCAGTAGGTGGCGTTGAGGTTTTTTTAGGCTGTCCTCGAGGTGGCTTAGGAGGGTTTGGTTTTGTTTTACTAGGCCTGGGATTGGAGGCTAAGTTGTGCATCTTTGCAGCACCAGAAGCTGATATTTTATTAGCAGCAGCAGGAGCAGCGGTTGTAGTTGTAGTAGCTGCTGTGGTGGGTCTTGCAGTGGTTGGAGTTGGAGCGGTTTCATCTGCATCTGGTTTGACTACCACTAGAGAAGTGACAGGTGTGACAAAGTTATATTTGAGGGAAATGTTCGTGGCCTTTTCTGCCAGTAACCTTTGCATTGCAGGGTCAGTAGTGTTCAGCTTGGCCAAAAGAAGCTCTTTAATGGTGAAATATGCCCACAGGCGATGCACGAAGCTGGAAATCCCTTCTAAACTTTCAGAACATTTGTGCAGGTCTTCACTCTCACTTCCTTTTTCTGGGGAAATCAAAACATCATTCTCAAGTTTCAGACGTTGCTTTGAATCAGTGGCACTCATTGATATTTTTAAGTCTTTGATGCCTGGTTTAACTCTGCCAGCAACCACCAACTCTGAGCCTTGAAAATAGTTAGGAAAGAGAGAGCAGGTGATATCAAATGCCTTATCATCCAGGTAGGACAGTTGGATGTCTGAGAGCAAAGGGCTGGCTACTTCATCATAAAAACCCTTCAGCTGCAGTGCTGCATCTGCATCCTCATACACCATCCTTGCCACTCCACGGTTATCCAAAGCCAAACGCTTCAAGAGGAGAAAGTCTGCATCATCTCCAAATGCAAGACCAAACAAAGAGGCTGAGCCCAAAGCCTTTTTGGCGTTATTGAGGATGGTGTCACCAGCCGTTACTCCAATGGTTGCCTCCCCATCTGTGAGAAAAATGACCAGAGGAACACGGCGAGATAAGTTGCGGCTGGAGGAACTGGTGGAGGGGTTGACGAGCTGGGCCGCTGAAAGCAGAGCTGCATTAATATTGGTCCCTAAAACAAGAACGGAACAAAAAGCGCAATTAGTCCCGATACCTGAAAAAAATAAAAGCTATACAAAGATTGACTGTAGATACACAGGTCAGACTATGTCACATTTCGACTCACATCCTTCAGCAATAATCCTCTTAACAAAGTCTTTGGCGTCTCGCACATTCTGCCGAGTCGCTCGCACTGTTCGCCCTTTCTTCCAGGTTTGAACCTTATCTGAGAAGGTTATGATATTAAAGTGGTCTCCCTCCCTAAGGTCTCCCAGAATGGTGCTCATGGCCTGCTTGGTCTATTGATAGAAATAATGAGAAATCCTGCATTATCTTTGTCAGAATAGAGTCACAATTTAGAGAGTATCCTTGTGATAACATTCTAGCCTCTTCAATGTAAAGCCTTACATCCACTGCACTGAAACCGTGAGGCAGCCTACCTGTTTAATCTTGGTGCCTATCATTGAGCCACTGATGTCAATGACAAATATAACATCTTTAGGAACCACAGGAAGCCCTCTGGGTGCAAAGTAGTGGACAAAGTAACCATCATACACCTGAGAGAGACAGAAAACACAATAGTAAAAAAATTAAATAGGTAACATTTGCACAAAGTATGGACACAAATATCCATACTGGTGTATTTCACAAGGTAAAAATGCATTAAAGCTCCATACCTGAACATCACCCATAAGGTCTCGGAGGTCCACGTCATACTGAATGATGAAGTCTGCATTAAGACCTTTGGGGGAGACGTTGTTCTGCTGCTGCAAAGTGGGATTATAGCGAACTCGAGCACAGCTGGTGCTCCGTTCAACATGAGTAGACGGAGGCACTTCAGCATCACCTGCAGGGAAATATTATTACACTGATGGTAATATTCACAAGCTGTGAGCAGATGAAAGTTATAAAAGTTTTAGAAAACTACTTCATCCAAAAACATAACTACACTTTTAAAGAATATAAAGTAATGGCTTCTGCTTAATTTAGTTTTTTTCTTAACATAGTCATACAAGCATAGTACTGGAACTGTTATAGTATATATAATGCAGTGCAATATTATGCAAATAACAGAAAAGTCTAATAACACAGACTGTTCTTTTATACAGGGAGACGGATTGTAAGTGATCAACAAAAGTCGGGGCAGCTGCAAAAGAATTTTCAATTTTCAAGGCTTCATTACCTCCACTGCTGCAGAAGGTCTAAGTCACTCATGCGTTTATTGTGCCATTAAATTACTTACTTTATAATCTTCAAATATACATTATTTTTCAGTTTTTGGTGACTTAAACTTCTGGTGGTTTATCTAACTTTTATTCCATTTTGAGTCACTGACTGAACTTGAATTTTAGATATTATTTTTATGGAGGTTGGGAGTAAATTTGACACTTTGACAGCTGATGCAAACAGTTACTACATGTGTCCTGATTTTCGCTCATTACTTCGAAACCCTACTAATGTATTAAATAAGTATAAGAACAAGGTGAATTTCTGTACTTGAATATCCCACCACTATAAAAATGTATTGTATAATAATCTATTGCTATCATTACGGTGAAAAAAGGCATTTATTACAGTTGGAGTACTAGGGGTTTTTTACAGAAAGTCTAAGTATTCCAGAAATTTAGACCAGTTTTATAATCCCCTACATCTACTACTTTTTGTGTTTCATCCTTTCGTGGCATGTCTGTAATATTTTACCTTGAGCATTGTTGGAGAGCAGCCGACTCGTCTTGAGAGGAAGCACTTTGATGAAACTGATGCCTGTCTTCTCTGTTATACTGACGTCTAACGTTAGGTTCTTCACAGGCTGTCCCGGCCTCAGACCTAAGCTGAGCTCGTAGCGGCCGAGTCGACGGAGTAACAGCTCCTCATACGTCAAACAGAAGGACATCTGAGCTCCAGACGGCACACTGACTGCCACACGAAACTTCTCAATCTCTCGCTCTCTGGGGTTCAACACAGTCACAATATGGGACATCTCAGAAAGCATTGTAAGACAAGAGAACATTTCATGATATTTCACAAAACTGTAATCCAGTTACACAGGAGATGATTTTGCTTATGACTGACTTTGTGGCGACAAGTCCAGCTGTTTTTCCTTGCTTCTTAGCAGCATCGTAAATTTTCCTGGCAGCGGCTCTTTCTTTCACCTGGGCCACGTACACCTTGCCATTGGAGGTGCTGATGGGATAGAGGAAAAAGGAAGAAGAAATACAGTAGCTCTCTGTGTGACTCACAGTAGTCAGATTATGTTACAGTCAGAAACACGCTGGCCTGCATTGAGCTGTTATGCATGATTTATTTTATTTTGCTTCTTGTATTTCCAGATCCATCACAAAGCTGGGCTATGTGCTCCACAAACACGCATCATGTTTGTTTACAGATGGAGTTCATACTACGTGAAAGGGAGGTGGGGTCATAAAGAGGCTGAGTGGAAAAGAGTAATTTCCCTCTGAAAACAGGATTAATGAAGAGAGATCTTGCATGCCGATGACGCTCTAAGGGAGTGCCGCTGAGTGCTACACCCTGCAAAATCCTGACCAAAGCCAACGGTCAAAAGTGTGATCGAGTTCACACAGTAGATGTTACTGACCACTGATGTCACGTGATGAGGTGCTAAATTAGGGTCAAGTCCTTTGAACAAATACATCCAAAGAGAGGAAAAAAAAACATTAAGGCTAACTAAAATAAACCCAAAGGTTTGAAGCGGCTCTTGTTTGAGACAGAATAGCATGAGAGAGCCGAGTGGAAAATGGAGGCACTTGTATTTATATGTGTGGCTGAGGGGGTAAAGGCATGGCTGTACATCAGTGACTTTCACACAGAACACAGAGCTCTTAGTTTCAGAAACAGGAATGCCAAGGACTTAACGCAATACGTTTGCCACAGCTCTTTTCCTCTGGGTATGTGGTGACGACCATACGGCTTCTGAGTGTGCGTGCACGTATGTTTAGTTGTGTGGGTCCGAGACAGAGGAAGAGGGAGATGTGGAGGATTACAGTCCCAGACTCACACATACTTAAAAAAAAAAAACCCTTTGGGCACGCAAACTCACAGTGGATGAGGGAGAGTGTGTGCGTAGCATATCTAAACTGGCAGTGTGCCTTGGTAAACTGTGCAGGGGAGAAAAGGGGGACTGGGCAAACTCCTGTCATTTTCTCTATTAACTTTCTGACTTCCATTCACAAAGCCTGGTATTCATCTGCCCTCTGGTTTCCCCCCTCCTGACCTGCTTCCGCTTCCAAATCCAGCTCTAGGCTGCCTGTTTGGCCTGCAATGTTGACTTATTTGTTTTGTTTATATTTAGCATTTTTAAAGCAGAGTGGTTTCCAACCCTCTTAGTAATCAAATTATGCACCTCCTCTGGACCGGATTTCTATTTCCTTACATAATCCTCTGAAGTTTTATTTCAGAATATTATCCACCAACAACAACAACATCGCTTTTATTTATTTCTATAAGCTTGGATATTATCTGCAAAGATTGATGTGTTCTGAGTCACTGATATTGTAAAGTAAAAAGAAAAAAAAGGCAGACTGATAGTGCATAGATGGTAAACGTTATGATGACTTACATGGTGAAGTTGGAGATAAAAGCAGAGGAGGGCAGGTCCACCTCAAATGCTGCCTCTTTGGTGATGGGGAGCTGGTTCCAAACTGAACTCTGGACTGTGGTAACAGCATAGCGGGACACCACTGAACACTTCACATGGTAGTCTGTCACCTTCAGCTAGTGAATTTACAAATAAACATGCAATCACTGAAAGGGTCTGAGAAATATCAGCCAATAGTCATTTAAGAGACAAATCTGAGTGGTTAAAAGTGTGATTGTGCCTCATTTGTTCACTGATATGACACCACCAGTAAGGATAGACTGTAAAAGACACCTGTAGTTGCTTATTTAAACTCAAGCTGCTACTAAGAAGCACACAAAAAGTAGACAAGTAAACCTTGCACATAAATGGCCTTTTTTTTCCTCCATATCACAGTTTGCCCCGGATCACCCTGACAAGTCAACCACACAGCACAAAGCAGTTCCCTGCATGGTGTCTCTGCCCTCCTCTTGTTTACTTGGGTAACGCTGGCGCCTGCTGAGACCAATCTGGTCAACAACAGCCACATTACAGCAAGACGAGGCGACAGGCATGAGGAAAAGAGCCACATCATCCCCCTAGCTTGCTGCTAAATCGGAAAGCTGTGGTTTACGCTGTACAGACAGAATTACTGTATGTTCAGGTATTTGCTTCACGGTTAACACTGAAGCAAACAGAGTTCAAACCACAGTGGAGCTACTGATGATACCCTGAGAGGTGTTGGGGGTTTTCTCTGTCTGGGCGGCTTATTCTGAAGTTAAACATGATGCAAAAACAGAGAAACAAAGCTATTTTTAACTTTATATATGCAGTTTTTGTATGCTTATCTAGGATCATTTTACATAACATGCAAACGTTAACACAGATAAAACAACAACAATTTCTCAGTGAATATGAGAAGTTTTATGATGTACTCAGCTCCTAAATCTTACTAAATATGTAATGCATTTTATCTTAGTAAGAGCACACACTTACCACTGGCTTTGCTGGTTTACTTTGCCGTCTTACTCTCTGGAAAAGACACAAGGCTGCAAGTCAAACAAGCACTTGGGTAGCTGAGTAAAATATGCGCTGGGTGCTTTTAAGAAAGAGAACATTGTAAGTAAAAACATATTTCTGGCCTCTGTAGTTTGTTCAGAAAAAATACTATTTTTTCGGTTATCTTCACATGAAGAGGCTTGGTGAAGATTTTATGTCAAAATACTGTGAATCAAAGCCATTCATGAATTGAGGGGAAGTGGAACTGGAAATAAATGCTTTCACTGTACACAGGGCCAGTGAGGGTGTACTGTTTGGTTTCAAATGTTAATTTTGCACACAAGTCATTCCTGTGTCAATATATTACCACATATCCTGGGCATTGCTGGGAATTTAACATGAGTAAATAACTTTAATAGTGGAAACCCTTTATAGGGTACCATAAATATGTGTATATGCATATTTATCAGACTGGAGTATGGGAATCATTTCATGCATGGCCTTTTTGCTCGATGACCCTTTAAACTTTTAAGATAGGTTCAAGAAGATTTTGCAGATCAATAATTTAACCCAGTAGTGTCTCCTGGGGGCACAGGAATTCCAGTTTCATTATTTAAATGCATATTTGTGCATTAATTTTATAACATAAATGCTCATTTAAACTGAAAACTGTAGACTTCCACCCTGATGAAAAGGTAAAAATGTAAATATATATACAGACATATCCTCACCTGTAAAAGTATTTTTCCTCCTAGGTGCACCTCATAATCTCCTGATAATCCCTCTTGCACATACAAAGTGACTAATACTAAAATGCACTGGATTCTTAAGTTTAACATGTCCATTATTAAACAGGTTTCAGGCTCCAAAGTAAGTTGAATTGTCCAGGAATGTCACGTTGTCAACAGAAGTCAACCAGCTCGTAGGCAGGACGCGGTGCACACCTCACATTTTACCCAGGTTATTTTTTTTTGTCTGGGACAGTCTTTCCCCTCCCTCTGATTCATGTAAAAAAATAAATAAATAAATAAAACGTTCCTCTGAAGGGATAATGACGAAAGTGGAATTATGATAAGAATTAAACATCCATCAGGTAAAAAAAAAAAAAAAAAAAAAAAAAAGGCTTTATAACTAAGCGTAAAGTTCCTCAAAAAGCTGCATGCGTTGAGTCCGTTTGACTGAAAGCAGCTCCCAGTTTGTGTTCATGCATACTGGAAATTTCGCAGACTGTTGCCACCGAAGTCCATGAGAAAATGACGGATTATCAACCCCTGCTCGACTATCTGAGGAGACACGACGCTACCAAAACATCTCCTCCCCTTCCTCTCCTTCGCTTGGTGGGAGTGATCCTAAAAGTTCTCCACTCTCGAGTTATATTCCGCCATTTAAATGACTTCCAAATGCGTGTTTTCCTTTCCCCTTTACTCACAAAGACCCATTATTTGCAGAAAAGTACTGAACATTACTGTGTTTGGAGAGTACATTGGCTGAATTGAATCTCAGTACTGCCAATCCAATCATGAAAACAGCTGTAACTGAATGTGTTTCTCAAGTAAAATCCATGACAGATTTGAGGTATATCTCATTAAATTATTTATTTACACCATCCCATTCAAGCCTCTTGAATTTGTGCATCTTGTCTACATTATAATTGTCAAGACTCTATGATTTGTTTATTTGGTTGCTGTCCATGGTGCTGATTCCTTCCTCAATAATTAAATTATCAACAACATATTATTATCATCTGTACAGTTACATGTGTTTATAGACTTAAAAGCCGTTATAATGACCAACTTACATCATTTTAACATGTTCTCTCTTATCTTCTATACATTTCATCACCTTCTTTACAAGTTGTAAACAATATGACGCTTGCACAATGTAAAAAAAAAAAAAAAAAAAAAAAGAAGGAAACAGACTGATAATATTTCATAGACATCTCGAACGCAGAGTTTCTTCGATGTAGGATGAGTCCATGTGCTTCTCTTTGGAGGGTTTTCATATGTACTTCAAGCTCCACTTGCCTCTTTTAGAGTCCATATCTAATATTTAGTGAAGATTATCAGCAGCAGTGCATCCAGTGTCGGTCTGTCAGTGCTTATATGTGGTCAGGTACAGTGTGGAGAGCTTCTTCTGGGTTTCTGTTGACATTAACGTTCTGCAAAAAGCATCACAAAAACTCACATTAATTTTTAAAAAATGCTGCTCATTATCCTTATAATCACTGTAAATGCTCAAATACCAAAAAAATAATGATATCACTTTAAATTTATAGGCCTGGTTGCTCATATGTGTGTAAAAATTGCTACCACAGACTAAATCTTGGCAACGCTAACTATCTATTATGACAAATGAACTGTATACTTGTGGAAACTTACCACTGGTCTTTCTCTGTGTGTGTTGACTGCTTCAATATTGAGGAAAAATGACTCCACTTTACAGCCTACATTTGTGAAGAAGACGGTCAGACTGTCAGGCAAAGAATTACATAGACTGGACGCTTGATGTGCATTAAGTTCTAACCACTTACCATAAGCTATTGGTGTAAGTTTGAGCACCGTGTGTAGAGGGCATCTGAGATAGGGCAGCTCATCTTCAGAGAGAGAGAATGTGGTTGAAAGTGTGTATTGCATGAAGACAGAGGGGCGATGTGAATAGATTTATCTTTAAATCTGTTTGAGGGATGTAGAAAAAAAAAGGAAGTGCATGTAGAGGTTGAGTCTGTTATTCTGTACCTGCAGGTTTATCTAGAAAGTAGGCCAACAGGCAGCGCATCACAGCTTGGTGGCAGACAACCAGGACGTTTTCTTGCCGTTCTAGCTCCATGATGACCGGTTCAAGACGATGTACCAGATCCTCATAGGACTGGGCAGGAGATAGAATAATTCAGTAGTTCATCAATTATTCATCCAGACTCATTTACCTTCACAGCGGCATGTATACGTAGAACACCACCGACGCTCAGATCATCGTCTAATGAAAGCAGTGTGTCACAATGCAGACCACTCACCTCACCCTTGGGGTAACGGTAGCGATACTTGTCCTGGTCTCTTAGTGCAAACTCCTCTGGGAAATTCTCCTGGATCTCCTCGTAGGTCATCTCCTCACATACTCCCTTAGTTAACAAATGTTGACATTTCAATGACTAAGATAGATGAGCTGTGGGACTTAAGTTGGATTTACACAACCTGTAATGCACTGAACCATGAACACAGTCACTAAACCTACCAGCATTTGTAAAAAAAAAAATGACTTTATTTATGCATATACTCACAGCGTCTATTTCATTAAGGGCCTTCCACTGTTCATACTGGACTCCCAGAGCCTCTGCAGTCTGGATGGTCCTCTTCATGTGGCTGGTCCACACCTTTAAGTCTTTGATACTCTGCCCACGCATGAAGGTTGCCAAAGCATTTGCGTACTAGTGGGAGTAAGTGTGAATTTTTACGGTTTAATTCTTTTTTATTTTGCTTTTAATGTGTGATAAGTTTAGCTTCTTTTCATGCAAAATCTAATGAACCTTACAAACTTTTTATATGACGGAGTCTGCGTACCTTCTGACCTCGCGAGGACAGGCCTGCATCTCCACCGATGCGTCCTGAAAGGTTGAGTTCACTCTCTCCGTGGCGGCTCAGGTAGATGGATCTTGGTGTGACGTGGATGTTCATGAGGTAATAGACTATTCTGCTCTGGATGTGGTCCTGGACTCGGTTCACCAGGTACCTACTGCCCACATCGAATATCTTGATGTAGGAAAGTTTCCTGTTTGACCATAAACATTTACTATATCAGAAACTGTTTATTTGATTTCCTGTTTAAATCCATGTGAAGAAAAGCATCATGGGTAAGTACCTGTCTTTCTCATCATCAATAGACATGTAGTTCGCCCTGTAACACTCTATGCGCTGAATGAAGTCTTCCTTTGCTTCATCTATGTCACGATCCACATAATCTGGACTCCCAAACTTCACTTGCTGGAAAGTAAAGTGATCTTAGAACTTATTACAGAAAATTACATCAAAGCTTCTCCAAACCGGTGGATCTAAACCTATGGTCTTGTTTTGGACCCACATTTTGTTGACTCATCATGTCGTGACCTACTTATACAGAATTGAAAGCAAGCAAACACATATTTGATGTTGTTGAGCTTATTGTCTTTTGAAAAAAATGCACACATAGTTTATTCTTAGTATAATGTGTTCTAAATGCAGTTATTAAAATGGGTGAACATTAAACTGTCATCTATAAATTAAATGTTTGCAATACTGCTGGTTATTGCACATCTTTGATTCATTTCCGTCAAAATAAAAGTCTGAAATCAGGCAGCATTTAAAACAACAAAAAGCAAATAAAGATTTTTTTTTTCAATTACATTTTGCGATAAATCCATGACCCTCTTTTCGGCCATGACCCACCAGTCAAGAAAGCTCTAAACTTTTAACATTATAACATCATTAATGATATGAAGTTGCTTCTTACCTTAATATTCTCTGCAATAATTTCAGGATCTTCACAGATTGATTCCACAAAGAAAACCTGTGAGTTTAAAAATGATAACTGATCAATTATCAGCCTGTAAGACATTGTTTTACTGTACATATATATCTATTTTTTTTTCTACTGTCACTCCTTCAGATTATATTTGTACTTGCCTTGTAACCCCTCTCCTTGGCAAAACTTATAATGATGGCCCTTCTTTCCCTGGTGGTGTTTGTTGCATCAAATACCTGGAATTATGAAATATATCACATTAATTTAGTGTTAATTCCAATGTCTTAACATGACATACCACTGAATTTGATTACATACATAAATACCGACTTTATCTATCCTCATGGGGAGATTATAATTGTATAATATACACTATATTACATATAATATATTACATTTCAATACAAGCATCTTTCTAATTTTCTTGTCTGCAACAATTTACTTTTTTGCCAACTATGTCATATATTTAAAATAATAAGCCAATGGCTGCTGGAATATGTGATTGCACTAAATGTCTCTTCTCACAACTATGAAAGTCTGTTTTCTTCTCTAGTTTCATTTTGATAGATGTCTTGTCATGTTTTCCACTGGTTTTAAGGTAATTACAGACACAGTTTTAGTCGTTCTCATACTCACGGCTACTTGTCCGTGTTCTTTTGTGAAATAGGCAGCGACGTCTTTGAGGGCAGCTGATGCACAGGCCCTGAGGGAGAGGTTATGCTCATATTTATACATATTTATAGAGAGACAGAGAGGCAAAGATGCACAAACTGCAAGAAATGAGTGAATGATGCATGTGACAAGAAAACAGTAAAAAAAAAAAAATTAAATCACAAAATGCATGGAAACTTTTTAGACACTGAGTATCCGAACTGACATAGGTTTGGTGCACAAATGGATCAGCTCCAGTCTGAATTGCACTTACTTGCGGATCCTCATGGCCTCTTCATTATCAGGTTTAAAGAACTCAAAGTTCTTGTATGTCTTCACAGCCTCTCTGCGATACTGGCCCACATTAAACACTAATGGAATTTGAAACACATTAATCCACTTGTTTACTTGCTCTTTATATATTTAATATTTAAAAAACTGACCTTTTGTGGGAACTCCGATCCAATTCAAGTAGCGAGTGAGTTTCTTGGAGATGTAAGTCTTCCCTCTGGCTGGTAACCCCACCATGACAATCATCGTGGGAGAGTTACAGAACTGAGGCACAGAGGCTGAAATGAAAATAAACAGAGACATAGAAAATGTGCTAATGAGTGTTGCTGTAAACGCTGCACATGAGACACATCATTCATGTAGACAACGTTTGTTCCAGCTTCAATCCACTTTCAGCTCCTCTGCAAAACAGGAAGGACATGTGTTGTGTGTGAGGTGTGCATATGTGCACTACGAGCTGCCAAGGTAATCTTCATTAAGAGGGAGAATAAGAGCTCCCAGATGAAGCTCAAATGTCTATGAAGCAGTGTAATGAGTCTTCTGGTTCATGTGCCTGGTTGGTAGTACACCGTGTTACAGAAAACCAGATAAACAAAAACAAAACACATGTAAAGGCATTTTAATGAAATAATAATCACAAAAACATATATACTACTAATAACAGTCAGCCAAATCTCTAATGAAGCTAAGAACAGCTTAAACTGACAGGATTCTTCCTCTTCTCTCTGGTACTTTAAGGAAAACTACATAAAACCCTTAAAATGTGCATAAATATCACTATCTTTCAGATGGTTACTAACAGCTCAGTTCTTCACATACATGAAGATGCTTTCTTGAGAAATCAGAATTCAAACTCAATACTTTTAAAAAGAAACCTACTGTGATAAGACAAATGCAAAAACCCTGTGTAAAGTAAGATTCTTTGTTAAAGTAACCTCTAAGATAAAGTCTAGACTGTTATTTAGCTCCATACAAATATCACATATTTACAAAGAACGCCCATCCTTCCTCTATTATTCTTACCCCAGAATGACCCATTTATTGCAAAATGGCAGTAATTTATAAGGCAGAGAGTGTTTGATAGTTAACTGCCCAGATTCCCCATGTGTAAATACAGAGACATAGAGATTGTCACACTCCAGGCTGTTCGATTATGAATGGAGTATGCTGCATCAGCGAAATCCTCAAAGGACCACGTCAGTGACTGAAAAGAGAGCCAACTCAGACCCGGCTTGGTCCAGCCTGGCTGTTGTCCCGTGGCTGACCCCTGTATCTCTGATCTCAAACTTCTGCATCCTCCATCAGGACTGAGCGTAGAGGGAGGTCAGAACTGAGGAGTCAGAATTAAAGCATCCCTTTGTTTCTGTTTTATCACAAGAGGAAAAATACTAACGTCACCTGTTAAAACAACTGAGTTAAAGCAGAGGCAGAACAGGTCATGCATCCTATCTTCTTGTTGTCAAGCTGAGTTGTTTGTCTGCACTTACATCCCCTCCTGCGGTTCAAGTTGCAGCCCATCCATGGCACCCAGATCTTGAGCAGTGGCGTCTGAGTGAGTTTCTTCTGCTCATTGTTAATGATCAGAGCCATGAGGCCTGGATGTGCAACAGAATACAGGCGTGAGCGACTGAGGCGCTCAGCTTTGTCTGTGTGGATACAGAATGTGTGCTTCACTGAACTCTACCTACTGCAGGTCAGGTGACTGTTGCTAAGGACAGACACTTGGCGAGCAGGCGGGGGAGGACCTGAGGCCACGCTGCTTGCCTGCCTCTCCGTCTGTTTCATGTTTGAAAAGGCCTGAGGGGAACTGCCAAAATCCCTGCGGTGATGTTAGACAGCAGGGAAGAGCCATCCAAATCCACTCGTGTACATCTGTTATGGTGACACAACTGGTCGCTCAGCCACAGTAAGAGCAACACAGTCATGTCAGACAAGTGCAACAAAGTGGACACCATGTTCAGATTAAACTAGGAAGAGTTGGCACGACACAGGGTTAGTGTTCATCACCCTGTGCAGTAAGATTTCCTGCCACTAGAGCGCAGTAATAAACTTACTTCAATGGATCATCTGGGATAATCCAGGAAGTTGTTGTCAAGTGAACTGAGAACAGAGTGTTGAGGGCTATTCCTGCCTTTTTCCTAGATAACACTACAGATATTTAGCTGTTGTGCACAGATGTAGACTCATAAATGCACACTATTGTCACATGACATCCACAAAGGCTCATTCCTTTGTGGGTGAAAATAGAAAACTGGAAAACAAACTGAAATCTAAAGGCGCATGTGGAGCGTGTAACATTAGAGGTGTTATTTAGTCATAATACTCTTACAGATTTCTATAATCTTTAATGTGTGACAAACATTGTACTAATCCCTTAAGATGGGGTTTATTTTTAATCTATTACGTTATGGTTCTTGTGATATTTGGTCAAATGTGTTGGTTATTTGTAAAAATAGCACAGGACTTTTTTATTTATTTATTTATAAATTACAAGTAACAGAGTATAGCCTTAAGTATTTTTACTCACCATGCACATAGATATAGTAATTCTGTTGTTTTGTTTTTATTGAAATTACATTAAGTGGCTGAGGTGCAAATGTAATCAAACAGCTTTTAGTTGCAAATAACATGGTCTTGTGATTTCTTTAAATTGTTTTTTTAATCTCTCATGTCTTTTATAGCTTTTACTTTATCACATTCTCAAATGTTTACACACACTCCATTCACTGTGTCTTTAAAGCTTCCAAAAATTCATGTCATGACTTTAGACACTTCAGATAGGTCAGTGTCATTAGTCAGTTGGTGGGATAGCGGTGTCAGTATTTTAGGGTTGTCCTTCGCACTCAGTGTCCTTTTACTAGGCATCATGGGAAAGTCTAAAGAAATCAGCCAAGATGTTAAAGGAGTATGATTTCCCCTTGGGATAACTGTCCAAATGTCTGAAGGTCCCACAGTCATCAGTCCAAAACGACGGCACACAGATGTAAAAACCATAGAACCACACCACCACTGAGGAAATAGAACTAGGCTGACCTGCGGAGGTCAATGATTGGATCTTTGGATTGGTAAAGATATTAAAGGTTAAAGGTTAACTCATGTATTTGCGCCTGTATTGAAATTAAGCCTCTGCATTTTACTAGCATTAGCATTAGCACATTAGGAGCATCGAGCAGCACTTGCATCATCATCATCAGCACTGTGATAATGATTCCCCAAATTTTTCCATCCATAGTAAATCGATACCATGGAAGCTGTTACCTAAGGGGGATATAAGTATTAAAACCCCCAATCAGCGTGATAGAGATCTGACCTTTAGAGGAATGTATGAAAATATGTCTGTTTGACTATAATAATCAACATTACAGATAGAGAAAGAAGCATTGAGCATTTTAACCCGAAGAACATCATCCAAAACATGAAGCACGAGGGTGAAGCATCGTACTGCGAGGCTCTTCTGCTGCAGAGGGGCTGATGCACTTTGTAAACCTGATGTCATCATGAAGACGGCGAATCAGGCGGACATCTTGAAACTTCGTCTGAAGGCTCAGGTACCAAAGGAGGACAATGCATTAAGCAGGACAATGGATCTAAACACACCTCCAAAAATACCTGTCTGGTCCATCGGAACATTGCTGTTTTGGTCTTGTGTAAAGTTTATGGAGGGATATCCAAGATGTTGGATTTAAGTTACACAAGTTAAAAGCAATGTCATCAATTGTGAATGGAATGTATTTGAACTTTAGACCATCAGAGAAAGTGATATAATAGCAAACACTCGAATTAAAAGTGAAACTACTTTAAATGGGCTAACAGAATTAACAGAGGGCACGTGTTATTGAAATGAAACGAAACTGAGATTGAACGCTTTTAATCGAGGTGTGAACTTTCAATTCCAACAGTCGCTCTATGTCTGTTCGTTTAGCATGAGCTCTATCAAGTTATTAAGTCACACTACTCAATCTAAATGGCATCCATTCTATCAATTTCCAACAGGGAATACTACATACCTGATTGTGATCAAAGTGTAATTGCTCCTGGGCAGTGATTATGATTTAATGGCCAGTGTTTCCTGTTTTGGTTCCCTGTTACGAGAGGGTACATGCTATTCCAGCGGGCATTGGAGATCAGCATGTTCTCACAGACTATAGCCAGACGGATCAGAGCTGGGGTGTTCCTGTTTTCCTCTCACTTCTAATCCCTCTATATTCAGAGAGGGGGTGCCCTGGTCTATCCAAACAGGTCTAAAATACTTATCTGGAAATAGGAACAGGCCTTTAAATGTACTTTTCTGGTTGAAGCTTTACCGGTTTAAGTCACAAAACACCTTCATTTTTGCATTACTGTGTCTTGCAAAGTTGTTTTTAAGCAACAGGGAGTCACATGAATGGAAAAGGTCAGCAAACAGCTGGTTAACATGGCTAATTTTTACTTTATTAAGTTACCAGCTACTGTGGGTGCTGAAGGCAACAAAGCTGCAACAAGCTCTCACCTGCACTGTCACACCTGCGACGCCTCAAATGTTCCAGCTGGGGAAGCTCCATTGTATGCAACCCTCCAATGAAGCAACTGGTAGAGCAGCACAATACACACTCTGATCATACGCAACAGAACTGATGCTCTTTTTAAAGAAACTAAATCCCTCTGCCAAGTCCTCTCAACCCACCCCACCCCCCCTGAGCCCTCTCTTCACGCTGCACATGGACATATGATAGCAGCAGACTGGGCTTGTCCTTTAATGTTTGCCAGGGCCAGAGTTCACAATGTACACACATGGCAAGGGAGCCACTGCCACAGTCAGAGGGTGGGTCAAAACAAGTGCAAAGGTCGCTAAGAAAGACACTGTCGTTGCACTTGGGAGACAACATTTGTGCTTATACGTACTTGTGTAAAATGCAGAAGCAAAAGACACTGTTTTCAGCTCCGTGGTGCATGAAAAACACAACATCAAGTCGTACCCAGTGTATCCAGAGATTCAAACATGACTGATTATTTTTCCAAAAAGACACAGAACATGATGACTGATTGAATTATTCTGTTATTCCTGTCATCGTCATGGGTTTAGACACGGAAAACAAAGCATTTCAGCACAAACCCACAGATTCTTTTTACCTTCCAGTCTGTCTTCGCCACCAACATTCCTGAAATACCCACGTTTTTTCATAATTATTCAGCTAAAAGGAGTTTAATATACTGACAAAAGGAAAATCAGACATACACGTGGTTACTTACGAGTGAACACTAGAATGAATTGTATGTCCAGTAAGATTTACAGTACAAGTATGACATTTCTAACGTGCAGCTGGTTCAAATGCCATCTGCTAAAAATGACCTCAGGATAAGTTGGACAGTTACCGTGCTTATATATAGTTAGACATGAAATAAAAATGCCAAACTATGAATGTAAAACCACAAATGAGCATCCTACTCAATCCTTTACGCTGCTCTAACCGTAATTATGCAGGCATTTGTGCAACAGTTGGCCAAGTGCAGGGGAATTTCTAAGTGGCGTGCCAACAGTTGTGTCTTAAAATAAAACAGTTGCAGGGTCTTTTGTTTTCTGTTACAGTCTCTGTGCCTTTATGTCATTATCCCACTATATTGTGAAACTGTGCTAATCTGGAATAATCAAGACAAGACAAAATAATCCTCGTCTCGTGTTGATAAAACATCCTGCTACGAGTGAGACAAACTGTTAATTAATGACTAAGGTGAACCGCAGTATTAATATTAACTAGTGGAGGTATTTCTTCTTGAGTTGAGACAGAAATATGGTTAATCATTATTTTTTTTTGCAATCTTTTTTGTTTTGAAGAAACGAATAAAAAAAAAAAATAATCCAAATAATTTGCATCCAAATTAAACTTTAAAGTCCACTCTCTAGGTATTTTGTTATTCAATTTTATGACATCCAGATGTTTTGTGAGTAGAGCAGGAAAAGATCCATGAGAAGGAGTGGTGATTTCAAGGGGGTGGGCACTGTTTTTTCGTTAGGTTTTGTTTGGATAAACAGGGAGAATTGACCAGTTCAGTGCTGAGTTATACATTCACTTACATTTCAGCTGGCAGCTTTTGTAGGACATCGCATGATAAACAGACACGCAGCAGTTTTGTGGTTTGAGAAAGAAGCCACAGAAGCTGAAGCTGCAAAGACCTGAGGTGAGGATGTGTTTTCGCTAACGAAGTGTGAGCTGCTGCCTGTAGGTTCAGCTTTCAACTATTACAGGAAGTGTGATCTTTGTCTAAATAGAGCTAAGGATTTCATAGTGTCCATTTAATAACTTTCCATTGGCAGGCCTGAAGAGCACTGATGTTTTACTGTACCAGATTTTTCCACAGTTTCAGCTGGATATTGGAGTATTTGAACCCTTTTCTTTTTTTTTTTTTTTTTTTTTACAATACTATGAATGACGAAATTGTAGTTTTACAGAACATGTATTTATTCCCACTAATCTTTGAAAGCTGATTATACTTTTGTAAGGGAAAAGTTTGTGAGTCTGCATTTCAGCACATCTAGGTTGTGGTTTTTTTGTTTGTTTCCTGTGTACTTTTTTTTTTTGTATTGGTGTGCAGTTGTGCTCTATTTTAGAGTTTAAGATGTGATTACTGATTTCAGTCTGCAAAGTGATTTAGCGTTTGTTAGTCTGCTGCCGAAACTGCATGTGTTTGAAATATATTCTGATGTGAAAGATAGCTTGATGCACTTTGCTCAACACTGTGGTACGATACTATTCTGAATGTCCACAGGAACTTTGACATTGTTAATTGATAGAGAACATTATTTAAGAGTTCTCAGAAAGAAATTGACTGAGATACTGGATGAAGGGAAAAGCATTTCAGTTGATTGGGTTGAAAATAAAAGACAAACTACAGTGTACGACAAAGTCTTAAAAATACCGTAGTTGTGGACTTGAAATGGTTAGTATGACCCTGGGGATACCATGAGGCATTAGGGTACACAGAATCAAAAACATGCCTTAAAAGTTTCCAGAGAACACATGTATTTCATTAAAGCGTTGGCACAAGTTTTTACACTATGAAGGGAAAATGAAAGAAAAGAATAATTCTACAGCCGTGAAAACATAATCGTGATTAGTTCTTTATCAACATTTTATTGTGAATACTAATAATAATACACGTCACCTCTGCTAAAACAACACTAATCTATTTATTTCACTAAAATGACATTTATATTAAAAAAGCTAAATGTAATTAATGACAGAGGTCAGAGGTATTACAAAAAAAACCAAAGACCATTTGTCCTTCCTTGCCTCATATCTGCACAGACTGCAAATATTTGTGAGTTAATCTTTGTCTCCTCTACAGGGATGGGGTCACATCCAGGCCTCGTGTTCATTCTGCTGGTTTTAGCTGCTCTGTCCTCCAGCTGTGATGGTGGAAAAGTGTTGGTGTATCCTGTGGATGGAAGTCACTGGCTTAATATGAAAATCCTGGTGGAGGCACTTCATTCTCGTGGTCATGAAATCACAGTGATCCGTTCCTCCACCAGCTGGTATGTGTCTGAATCCTCCCCCCATTACACCTCCATCACCATCACACAAGAAAAAGCACAAAACCTTGAGAGCCAAGACTTCATGAGCTCTTTCCTGAAGAGGTCAATAGAGATCAGAAGCAAAAGAGGAACACCGTGGGCATTTCTGGAGTTTTATACAAACCTTTTCAACATGGTAGGAGAAAACCAGAAAGACGTAGCTCAACTTGTCATCACTATCTTTGAGAATAAGCCCCTCATGCAGGAGCTGATGGACAGTAAATATGAACTTTTTCTGGCTGACCCTGCGTTTCCAGGCGGAGTACTGCTAGCCCATTACCTCAAGGTTCCAATGGTTTTCAATGTGCGTTGGATTTTCAATGGAGAAGCCCACTTCGCCATCGCTCCTTCTCCTCTGTCTTACGTTCCTCAGCTCTTTTCTGTTTACTCCGACAAAATGGATTTCTTCCAAAGATTAAATAATATAATCTACCACGGAATTTTGGTCTACATGCAGTATTTTGTCTCAAATCCACCTTACCAGGCTGTGTGTGACCGTTATTTTGGACCAGATGTCAACGTCATGTCACTTATGCAAGGAGCTGATCTCTGGCTCATGCGCACTGACTTCACCTTTGAGTTTCCTCGGCCCACCATGCCTAACGTGGTCTACATCGGAGGATTTCAGGGCAAGTCCTCTAAACCACTTCCATCAGATTTAGAGGAATTTGTGCAGAGTTCTGGTGAACATGGAGTGATAATAATGACTCTGGGGACCTTGCTTGGGGACTTGGGTCCTGAAATATCAGAGATCTTTGCCTCAGCATTTGCCGAACTGCCGCAGAAAGTCATATGGCGACATATTGGAGCGAAGCCTGTCAGTCTGGGCAGTAACACCATATTAGTGGAATGGATGCCACAAAACGACTTGCTGGGTCATCCAAAAACCAAGCTCTTTGTTACACACGGGGGTACAAACGGTCTTTACGAGGCTATCTACCACGGCGTCCCGGTTCTGGGTATTCCTCTTATCTTTGACCAGTTCGACAACATGGTGCGTATGAAGGCCCGCGGAGTCGCTGAGTATGTTGAAGTCACAACCTTGGACATTGAAACTCTCACAAATGCTTTAAAGAATATTCTGGACCCAGAAAAGCCCTACAAAGTCAATATGCACAAACTGTCAGAGCTTCATCATGACAAACCAATGAAACCTGTTGACAGTGCTGTTTTCTGGATGGAGTATGTTATGAGACACAAGGGTGCAGCCCATCTGCGCTCAGAGTCGTATAAGCTGCCATGGTACGCCTACCACTGCCTGGATGTCATGGCAGTAGTAGTAGCATTTTGTCTGTTTGTTGTTACACTTATTTTTGTGTTCTGTAGATGTCTCATTAGACATCTGTTAAGATTAAAAAAGGCCAAGAGTGATTAAAAAAACAGATAATGTGCGAAGCCTCAAATAACAGATAATCACGCTCTTGAAATACATATAAATGAGAAGTTGAAATTCCAATCAGAATTTCATCCATAATATACAGAATCTACAAATACTGAAAATGTACATTAATTGAACTGTTCTTGCTTCACAGTAGTCACACAGTTATTTTTGTACTTAAAGTTACAGGAGCCAAAATATGGATCTGCTCCTTTCTCCTCTTGGTCCAAATCAAAACACTTAATATACAGGTAAACGACCTGATTGTGTTTACGCTAATATGGAAAATAAAGACACTTTCCATGTTTGAACAGATATTGAGGGGAACTGAACAATGTCAAAGAATGTCTTTAACAGTGATAAATAATTACAACTGTCACCCAAGCATTTATTATTTATCATCTATGCTTAAAGACAGTTATGGATATTTTTGTATAGTGATGCCACAATACTAAAGCACTACAGCTTTATAAAAAATATTCATATAAGATACAAATGTAATTCCTGATGACTCTATAGCCCCTCCCCTGAGGCTTCATGCACGGACCACAGTGGAAAAAAAAAAGGTTCACATTCTAACTTTAATTCTGATCTAAAAAAAAAAAAAAAAGGTCTTCATGAGATGAAGTGAACTGGACTAAAACAAATGTGGGTCACAGAAAGGTTTTGTTAAAGATTGAATATAAAAAAAAAAATCATTCAAATCACGGAAACAACTCTATAGAAAGTAAAGGTCACGGATCCCTGCAAAATATTATGAGACACGATTTGACACTGAAGCTCTTTGAGCAACTTTTATCTAACATTGTTTGTTTTAAACATCATCATTACTTTGTGATACAGTCATTCTGCCAAAGTTGGAAGAACAGTGACGCCTTAATGTCTGACGAGCCTCTGCAAGCAGTTTTCTGAGCTGAGCAGGAACATCTTCACTTCCGTGAAGGTAAACCACAGGGTTCAGAGCACTGTTCAGACTCACGAGGCCACGACTTATCTGACGAGCGATGTAGACTCCGTTAAACCATCCACGACATGTCCTTCTTTTTGATAAAACTCT
>JAPTYQ010000028.1:7376361-7388560 GCA_029814465.1 Ostorhinchus cyanosoma | reverse complement strand
GGAAGAGTGAGCAGGTACAGAACATCTGTAAGTCCAAGGTTGAAAACAAACACGTTGACGTTTCCCAGTTTCTTCCAGTTTTGCAGCAAAGTCTTGAGTCCCCATCCATTAGCCACCAGACCAACGATGAACACTAAGATGTAAACAGGAGGCAGAAATTTACCCGGAAAGTCAAAGTCAATTCTTTGACAAGTTGTGTTATTCATTCTGTATCCTGTAAAGCAGAATGTACTGGAGCATGTACTGGTATCTAGATGATGAAGAAGAGTGAGCAACTTCTTTTTTTGACCACTATCCTCACTACTTTTATTCATGCATCTGCGCATAAACAGGAAATCTACCCCACAGAAGCCACGATGTGATCTGGTGACAGTGATGATGATAGTGAAGTAGCGTTTTTGTTTATCTGCTCATCAGTTTTATCCCTTCTTGATAAGTAGACATGCATAGAAGGTAGAATTATGTGACTCCTCTGGTATAGATAGTTCAACAGACCATTATAAACCATGCATTTTCTGTTAAAATTGTATTTTGTTTAATTATTTTGGGGAAGCACTGGAGGAAGGAAACATTTTCAATTCATACATCAGAAAAATCTATATTTCAATAAGGCGTTCCTTCCCACATCCGGTGGTACTTTTTCCATTACCACCCAGCTGTAAGATAATGGTATTTTTTCATAAAGTGTAAGTATACTGCAGGGAGTTCAATAATGCCTATGTTCCTAAATTTATTCATTCATTCATTTTCTGAACCCGCTTTATCCTCACTAGGGTCACGGGGGTCGCTTGGAGCATATCCCAGATACATATGGGCGAAGGTGGGGTACCCCCAGGACATGTGACCAGTTCATCACAGAGCTGTCATAGAGAGACAAACAATAACTCTCACATTCACACCTATGGATAATTCAGATTAACCAATTACCCTGTCAGTGCATGTCTTATGATGGTGGGAGGAAGCTGGAGAGAACCCACGCAGACACAGGGAGAACATGTAAACTCCAAGACAGAAAGGTACCATGATGAGTGGTGTTGGAAGTGAACCCAGGACCTTCTCACTTCCTAAATTTAGCCACATGATTTTACACAAGGATGAAAATAATGACATAATGTTGTAGGTAAAGTGTAGATTCTTCCTCTTCAAAGGCTTACTTTATATCTGTGTAATAATAACATTAGGTAATAATAAATGAATAAGGACTAAACATATGTAATTGAGACTCATCACAACATTGCTATTACCAAATAACTGTTGTCATATTGGAAAATTACTCCTTGTTTATGAGCAATAAACTAATATTTCAGAAGACAGTGACAATGGAGAAAAGGAATTGACTTTGCAGCTTAGACACCAGGATCACCATGTGAAGTGCTCATATGTGGATTAAAAATTACATTTATCAAAAAAGAAAACAAAAAACTGCCCCACGGCCTAGATGTATGATAATCCAAATACCATATGAAACAGAAAGTCGAGAGAAAAATCTCTAAATTAATAATAATGACACAGCTGGTGCATTAAAGTGACGTAAATGTGAAGATGATGCTCCTCATTAAAAAATATTTGGAATTATAGCTTGAAATGTGTTGGTTTGACACTGGTTAAGAATCACTGTGACATTTCCATCAGACCTCAGCGGACATCTACTACATGAGGATGTGAAAAGGTCACGTGTCATGGTTTCGTCAATGTAAAGTAATTTCCTGTAAGCTGCATTAATTATCTCTAGTTATATTTATCTCATTAATCTGGTATTTCGTAAATGTAACTTCCTATACGTGTTTCTGTAATGACTAATGAATTTCCACTTCAGCAACATTTGAACGGCTGATGACAAATAAAAATAGAAAAAGAAATACTGCTAAATGACAAATAAAGTAAAAAATAAATACAAAGTTACAGTATGTACTTGCAACACTAAAGGCAAGCATGAATGAAGCCGCAACACAGACATTTAATCAGATAAAAATGAAAGAAAAAAAATAACAGTTTATACATAGTAGATAATGCAATTAAAAAAAGAAAAAAAAACAATACATAAAATGTTTGGCATGGAAACATATTTCACTATACATTAAGCATCTGACCAGAAGTATTTACAACAAAACATGAAGAATTAAGTGCAATGTCATCTGGCTACACACATATACATATACATATACATATACATATACATATACATATACATATACATATACATATACATATACATATATATAAGGAAAAAAAACAAGGGAGAAAAACTGTACAAGTTAAACCTTACGACATCTTCAACAGAATATATCATAACACAGTTTGGGATAAAATATACTTACATAACAGTAACATAGTTGTTTTTATAACAAAACTATCTTTATGACCAAACTGATATATGGTCAAGTGTCCTCAACATATAGATTATGATTTAGTTGTATTTGTATTTTGATTCTTGGTTGAAGCTGCTGATGTGTTTATCTGTTGTGAAATAGTGCAGTGTGAAAAAAATGTGAAAATCAAGGTTCATCCAACTCATTCACAGTTTTTATCTACAATGTTATTTTCTCCAGAAATGTCCTTTAATTCCCTGTCTGTCAGGGATCCTTCTGGAGATACAGCTTCCTTCAGAGCTACACAATCAGTCAAGTGTCTCTGCAGGTCAGTGTCTCAGTGCTTCTGTCTTCGTGCCGTTCAGGGCCTGAAGCCCCACAGAGCAGGGTTACTGTACGGTGAGTAGGGGCAGTTGTTGTGACAGACACATGAGTGGATCATCATCACCGCTCGCTGCAGCAGTCGGCCGGAGCGGCAGCGGAAGGTCACCTCGGCCGTGGTGGTTTGATAAGGCGTGCAGCAGCGTGAGTCCGTGCAATGTCCACAGTAACGCATGTGGTAAGCACGGGTGCTGTAGCAGCCCTGGTGGACGAGCCGGATGGGCCCCGGTGACAGGTAGCTGGCCTTGCACCGGCCCTGCTGCCCCCACTGACAAAACAGCACACACAGGTCAGACAGGACAACAGCTGAGATTACAAGATGTGTTGAGGTATATTTTTTTAGCTCATAGCCAGTGATGCAAAATGAAGCAGTAGTTTTAGGAGAGTAAAATTATGCACATTATATCACAATTTGGCAGAAAATATGACTTATGTTAGGTCAGTTATGCTAGGTCAAGGTTTATTCACTTCTAGCATATTTAAAAACAGACACTACTGCCCCAAAGTGCTGTATATAATCATGAAACAGAATATAAGTAAAAGACAATAAATAGAATAAAACAATACTGACACATGGTTCATGCGTTAAAATATGAAAACAATAAAAATAAACACTAAAGACAATCATTTAAAACTGAAAGATAACAATAAAATGTCCAGCTTAGCTCAGATTAAAAGTGAGTTTTAAGCAGCTACAGTATGAGCTTTATGTCCCATAAAGGATGAAAAGGAGTAAGTAATTATACTGTGAGCCTAATGATAAGTTAATGTGACGACACAGTAGTAAATGATACCAAACTGAAAATAAGTTACTTATGGTGTGACAGGGATTGGATTTCCTGTGAGAAAAATGTTCCTTCAGAGCCGTAACCCAATTCAATGCAACCCCAAAAAATAACAATGTGCAGGCATAGAACAATATTCTATTTATAATATACAGTATTTTATTATATCATGCAAGATTAATGATAAAGGTGCAAGACATCTTTTACATTGTAATCCTATTTTTTGAATGATAACAGTATTTGATTATTTTTTACATTAATATACAAATAATAAGTTTTAGATGG
This sequence comes from Ostorhinchus cyanosoma, assembly GCA_029814465.1. NCBI lineage: Eukaryota > Metazoa > Chordata > Actinopteri > Kurtiformes > Apogonidae > Ostorhinchus > Ostorhinchus cyanosoma. The sequence continues at coordinate 7,384,800 of JAPTYQ010000028.1, read as the reverse complement.
ATGTACATTTAATTCCCTTTGCTTTTTTTTTTCTTTCATATGCTTATTCATCAAAACAAAACTAATGCAAAGAAACAAATATCTTTATTGGTGCCAAGATTCTTGTGACAGGGTAAGAATTTCAGTAAAATTTAAAAAAAAAGGCTGCTGTTGTATTATTTTCTAGGGCCACTGTCAGTTATGGGCCCTTACAATCTAAATCACTTTTCTCCATCATGTCAATACATTTGTTTTATGAACAGGTTTGTTTGGCATAAACTGCTGAAAAGTTCATTTAACAAAAAAGTGCTATAAAGCTTAATCTTGTCATCGATTTATAAACATATGAAAGATAATTCACTTCATTTTTGTTTAATTCTATCCTTGGATGTACCCACAGCACATCCCTATGAAGCTCAGTTTTTGGTGTAAATGCACAAAACCAAACAGTTAAAATGTAAATAAACTGGGAATATACTTAGTAGAAGCAGAGCGCTGTTAAAACTCACCATAGGTTTTCTGGGTGCAGGCTGAACTGCGTGGCATGGCCGCACCTTACAAAGTCGAGTCTCCATTTGTAGTTTACAGGCCGGGTTCTGGTTGGAGACCCGTGTGGAGATCCCAGCCCCACAGCTCTGGGAACAGGCGCTCCACTGGGTGCTCTGCTCGACACAGGTGGGCACAGGGGGGACCAGTTGGTTCAGAGGGTGAGTCCTGGGAAGAGCAGGCCACAGTCTGTCTGGTCTCATCGCTACAGAACAAAAAAATACAGAAAAATGTTAACCAAAGTGTGCAGTTCATCTTATCACGGCACAGTTTATGTCGTGAAAAAAGTGATTAACAGACCATTAACAGACAGATACATGAGTACAAAAAAGCATTGATGTATTTCAGCCTCATTATTGTGCACTAAACTCAAATACTGACTGAATTCAATGACCTCAGTTTCCAGGAATGTCTCATCTGGTTGTTTTATGTTCCCAAAAATATCAAATTGTGTCTATTGGATTTTTATTTTCACCAAAATCCAAAACACTTTTCTGAACAGATCCTCCCAAAAGTAACAAGTAATCAGCTGATACTTAGGCATGACATAGCAGGTTTATAATCCAAGAACAAAATGTTCCACAGCTGTCCTCATAATGTAGTTTGACTCACAGAGTGTTCCAGATGTTTTAAGAGTGGCTTCATTTCCCTCCATTTCACATCCACTCCCATTTTAATGAACAAATTCAGTCTGCACGTCTTCTAAGTTTAATTGTTACGCAGTGAGACGTAGCTAAGCTGCGTTGTTATGAAACTAGGAAAACTTAGTGACTGGAACCAAAAAAAATATGTTTTGACTTTCAGGGTTATAATTTTGGACTGTGGGAGTTTTCCTTTGGTCAGACACACCCCGGTTTAAAGCTGAAATGCTCCAGTAAAAACTTCCAGACGTGACCACCAGTGACAAAACTCAAATACACGAGGGAAGTCTTACGTTACCATATGGATCTGTCATCAGCACACGGATCACATTAATGATGTCTATTCTGCACATATTAGACTGGTTTTAGCTCCATCAGGATAATCACACTTAAAAGTCAACTGAGGTTTCATTTTGACACAGTCATCGCTCTCATTGAAGATAAGAATACATGCCTGATTTTAGACCTCTGATAAATTATAAGTACAATTAAAGTAGGAAAATGACAACTCTTTTATAGATTGTGGAACTTAAATAACTTCTAGACACTATGCATGTAGATGCTCTCATCTAACTCTCAATCAGTAGTGAAAGAATTATTCTAAAAAACACTGATTGTACTGAAGCAAAAGTAGTGCAAAAATTTAAATTAAATTAAATTAAATTAAATTAAATCTCAAAATATAAGCATTATTGTAGGAACATAAAAGTAGAATGAAAAGTAACAGTAGTTAATGTGCAATAAAATTCTCCCGTCAGTGTTTTATTATTGTATTTGTACTGTTGTGTGTCGATACAGATGCATGGTATTCCATAAGGTCATCACTTATTTCTAGTGTCGTTGTCCTGTGAGAAACACCTTTCTCTGTCAAAACAGTTCTGTTCTCAGCTTTGTAACAATCCATTTTCCAGTGAATCCAACGGGGGTTTTAAAGGGTTTATTTAGCTTAAGAAAGAGGAGAGTTTCAAACTCAACCCATAAGGGAACACTTAATCCTTCAATCCTTTAGTTTATGTAGTTTCACAGCAAAGGAAGGATATGAGAAATTTATCTGAGAACTTACTAAAGCATGTACGAAGTATAGTATTTGTAAGATGTAGTGGAATAGATGTATGAGGTTGTACAAAATGGAAACCTTTATGTAAAATAGTGGAGTTTCTTTCCATACAGAACATTCTACCTGTATTTAACACTCAGTTTTTACCTGTGATTGCATCCTGAATGACAGTGTTCTCCAGATTTTCACACACCCACTCTTTGCAGCATTTCCCCGGTAGCCGGACAAACTGTGGGTTCGGGCAGTCTGGGGTGGGAGGGCGATAAGTGAGGGGGCAAGCAGGTACACAGATGACCCCTCCCCCTCTGCAGTGGCAATAGTTGTCACAGGAAGGCTGAAAGGACTGGCCCTCATGGTAAGTGATGCCGTTCATCTCACAGCCAAGGTCCTCCTGACCTAAAGGAAAGAAAATGCAGACCCTTACAGACACCTGCGGCTCGGACTGATGCAGGAAACCTAATCAGGAAATGGAGGAATTAGATTAGGAGAGAAGAGATGGAGGTGAGGACACAGGAGTGACTGTCCCTGCTGATGGGTATGTACTTTTATAGGAAAACAGGCCTCCACTGAAAAACTGAGCACTCTGTTTTTCAATCCATGTGTGTTGTCTCTGCAATCTATCATACTCCGAGTGCAGTCATTAGAGTAAAAGTGTCAACATCAGCTCTGGAAATAGAGGTTTTCAAGTTGAGGCTCAGCGGGCCGTCCTGCTTGGCTGAGCAGGATCTAAACATGAGCTGTCTGTTTGTCCAGCTCATGTAGCCTGGCTGAGGTGTTATCAACCCCTCCTTCCTTTCCTTTCCTTTCCCTGCACTGTGCGTCCTCCGCTCTGTCTCAACCACACAGACGTGGGCCGGGAGAGTCTGGCCGGTTGTTTGTCAGAAAAGACACTCACTGACACACTCCCCTGGGTCTCCGGGGAAGCTGGCGCTGTAGTCGCACTGCAGTTTTTTCTGAGTGTCACAGGGAAACATTTCAGTGCAGGGCTCCCCTTTCTGCCGGGCACACACCTGGCAACAGCGGCAGCCGTCCAGAACAAGTGGGACTCCTGTGGGACACTGTGGGACAGTAGCGGGACAGCGGCAGGGCCTGTCACACAGCTGACACAACACCTGCAACAACAACACACAAAGGAGCAGGTGTAAAAACTATCATCACCACCATCATCATCACAGTTAAATGATCACATGAGAACATTTGCAGACACACGAGATAGTAGAGAAAGTATTCTCAGGATCCGTAGAAACCACACGCCACCGTCCAGCACTTTGAGGCTAAAACCACTGTTTCCAATTATATCGAGGTGATGCAGCCAAAACACAGAGGTGACTTGGACATGCCCAGTAAAGCTCCTTTAACAGAAGCCCAAGTCTATTCTAAAAAAGGATATTAAAAGTCCAATATTCATTTTTATATACTGCAAATAATGCTGTATGGTAATGCTATCAAACTAAAGAGAATTATCCATTTTCTTTCATTCAGACTCAGGTTCATGTTTATTCAGTCATCATACGTAATACAGAAAATATATTAAAAAAAAAGAGGTTAATTTGAAGTCAACTGACTGTGAATTATGTTGAGACTGAATAGACTTCAACTACATTCAAGTCCAAATCAGTTTTGCTACCCATCAGAGCAGCAAAACTCATTCCTGCTTGTATCCCTTCGACATTTCTAAACCAGTATTTTGAAAATCATTAGTGAATTGAGTATCTTCAAATTTCTATTTATGTCATTCCATAATTTAACCCTAATAACAGAAATACATCTTTTTATGCATTTAACAGCTTTTTGCACATTAAAAAAAAATTTAAAAAACACCTATGAAATCATACCTGCTTTCCTGTATCAAAAAAAACTTTAAAGCCAGAGAATGAAATGTGTTAAAACAAAAACACACACACACAAAAAAAACATAATCTCATTTAAATCTTTACATGCAGGTCTGTAAGTGGCCTTTTTATTCTGTTAAGAAAAAAGTAACATCACCTACTATAACATACAGGAAATGAATGAACATTTAAGTGACAAATTCACATTCATTATTCATCAATAATCATAAAAACAGTCAAATCCGTCTCATGCTTTGACCTTTAGCTCCTTCTGTCATGTACAAACACACTTCACATTGATCAGAGCGTTCTCACCTGTGTCGCCACACACAGCAGAACAGTCACAAGCACCACACAGTCACACAGCAGTCGGTCCATGAGGGCTGGTGTTGGGGATGGAGCTCAGTCCGTCTCAATAACCTGTAGCAGTGAAGCTTTGTGCTAACTGTTCATTCTTGCGCCTGCTGACATTTATAAAGTCTGGACTCTGATGTCACGGGCTGACTACCGTGTAAACAGCCACTGGACCAGCATCAGAAATGTTTCACATTCCTCCTCCCTACTGCCTATTTCCACTTCCAGACACACACACCCACCCTTCCCTCCACCTATATCTCCACCCCAGACTCTCTCTCACCCCCCCGTCCCCCCTTTTTTCCTCCCCTCCCTCTCTTTCCAGTCTTGTGGCGCGCTACGTTTACACAGCTTAACACGAGCACAGAGGAGAAAATACATTAACCCAGTTGTCTACAAGTCTAACATCCTCCGGGGCTTTTGTGGTGACTATTCCGATTTAAGTCGATGAGATTTTATCTTGCTGATGTTTTTACAGGCTGCCTCTTGAGTGTACGGTCGCTCAAATATAGCTGCTGATCTTTTGAGAGGACGGATATAGAGAAGATATTTCCACTATTTCATTTTTCATTCTGAAACCCTACCCTGTTGCTTCAGCCAGACTTAAAAGTGATTCTTGTCCTCCTGCTGTTTTCCATGATGTGTGGTGGGTGGCATGAAATGATCAGGATTTCTACTTTTGTGAGAGAGGCCTACTCCTAAGCAAACAATATCAGACGACTCTTCAGAGTTTCTAAAAATACGACAGCAGCATTGTGGATGATGAGACAGATCACTGAATCATTTAACATGTGTCCAGCCCAGATAGTGCACATCTGACGAGACATTACAGACACAGTCATGCACATGCAGCATAGTACAAAGATGCCGTCATAGCTTCAGTGTGTCTGAATCCAAACATTACACTAAATATATGGCTGTCACTGAAACAGAAAGTAAAGCCATTCAGGGGGGAAAGGAATTCAGTTAAAAGTAACACTAGATTCCTGAATTTCAACATGAACCACTTTCTCTCAGGGTGGGCAGGAAAGACAGTCAGTGACGAGTTATAAATAGAATGAGACAGACAGAAAGATAGAAAAGAGGAAAGTATGTATGTTCAGGGCAGGTGGGCTCCAGGTGGTCGGCCGCGAATAGACCAATCGCAAAGGTTCAAATTCAGCTTCCTTTGAAAACTATGCTTTCCTGGCCTCGTCTCCATATGTTTTAACGCTCTCCAAGAATGACAGAACCTGGAAAGATTGCACTAAAACAGACATTTTCTCCAATGTAACACGAGAACATTTATATAAATCTTTTAGGACATATTTTAAAATACACGTATGGTATATAAATGAGTCATACTGTCTGCTTTTTTTTTGTATTTGTCATTTCTTTTGCACAGCCACATTCAATGCTGCAACAAGCATTTTTTTTATAACTCCATCACCATTTCTATCATAATATTTGCAATACTATTATCTCCACTTATGAGGTTATGTGTCCGCTTCTGTCTGTCCATCCATCTGTCAGCAGGACATAAAAACATAAAAACGTACATGCAAATCATAAAAAATTCTGCAAACTTGCAAGGGTCGGACATAGGCCAGGGACAAACTACATAAACTTTACAGCAGATCCATTAAAAGGCACAGATCCTGGAAGTGTTTTTTCACTTTTGTAAACACTGAAAACTCACTCAGAAAGGTTGATACTCAATAAAAAAAATAAAAAAAAAAAACGCCCACTCCATAGACATGTATATGTGAAAACAACACCAGTTACTTCAGTTCATTGCTATGATGCATCAACACATTTGTCATTTCAGGTAAGTCCAAACTGAACTGTTAACATATACAAATAAATAGAGGTGCTGTATTTGTATATTTCTTAACAGCAGTGACAGATCTAGGAAAATTTGCACGGAGCGACAAAAAAAGGGTTGCAAGAGGTCTTCACAGGGAAGCATGGGAGGACAATATATGAGAATCCTGATATATATGTATGTATGTAAATGGATTCAGGAAAAGATCAGCTAAAATACTTATTCAATTTCATATCAGTATTAATGAACTACCACAGTGTTCTTAATTCACAACAAGAACAAAACTGTGAGGCTTGTAGAAGGACTAAAGAGAGTATTAGCAGCAGAATGAAAATACAACCTCTAAAAAAAAAAAAAAAGATACAGTAATTTCCTCTAAGACACAGTGGAGCAGAGGTCTAACGCACTTTTAATACTTTTGGGTCATAATTTTGGATAATTCAGTGTTTATTTTATATGCTTTGAGAAGCTTGAGGACATGGTAGAATATAGAAGTTAGGGGGGAAACTGGGAGGGGCAAGACTCTATGGGGGGTGGGGCTTACCACCATTAGACCCATTATAGACCTCAAACAGCTGTTTATATATTCAGCTTTAGAGTCTAATAAGATAATAATGGGTCATTCTAATGCATCAGTAATAATATGATCATATGATGTAATTATCAGTGTAACCAATACAAATTCTTGGTACTTCTATTCAAGAAAAAGTGCAGGTTTTATTTACTTTTATGTTTTTCGAGGCTAGTTTTGACTTGTCTGACATGATGGCAACATTGTCAAAGCATCCAGTGCGACATTTACCTGAACACGCCTGTGCTAAATATCATCTGGCATCAACAGATGAATCACAAATAGGAAGTTTGTAAGCGTGAGCGAAGCTAACCAGTGGCACCGACTGACAAAAAGGAGGAAAATATGGGTCATAATTTGTGGTTTCATAGTACTGTGGAATGATGATGAGAATGGAGTTTAAGTTGAAGACTGTATTAAAGACTGTAAGTTCTGGGGGTTTTTTTTCTGTCTTGTTTCATCCATGAGCGCCTCTTGTGTGAAAAGGAAATAGCTAAGTCATAACATTACCGAGCACAGCCAATATCAGTCATAGTGAAATCCTATCTGTCAAATCAAACCAGAAGAGGCAAAGAAGAGTCAACACATTTTCCAGAGCAGACACAGATGTTGGAAACCTCCACGACAGTAAAGTATCACTCTGACTGACAGTGGACGTTGCTGTGTTCAAGAAACCTCCGAACCCTTTTACAATGACTCCATTCAGTTTGAGTGAATATTGTTTTTGGTATGTGATGGTATGTAGGAAAAGCCCGGTGGATTCCTTGTTGATTCATGCATGCATAAACTTCAGGTCCAAGTAATGAAAATATTATTTGTCCTGTAAAAATGTTAGAGAAGAATGCATTGATATAAGTGTTGAAAGAAAAGAAAATCATTCTACCAAATCTGTCACTGTGCTGCAAATATCTCTAACATATGTTCTGAAAAGTTGTCCAGTAACCCCAAAAATATCCTAGAGTGGAGGCAGCATTAATACAACCCTCAGACCCAGACTGTTGTAATGATACAGAGTCTGTGTTGTATTAATGCTCACTCTATTCTGTAACGATACTCTACTAAAGGTATGCCGTACACTGTAAAAAAAAAAAAAAAAAAAGGACCGTAGAATTAACGCTAAAAAGTTGTAAAATTGCAACATAAAAAATAAAAAAAAATGTAAGTGAAAATAAAATGCAAGGTTGTTTATTTGAAAATATTCTTGTGTGAACGATTAAATCAAATATAGCTGTAGTTTTTACAGGAAGAGTATTCTAACAAAAGCAGATTTGTATATAGAAATTATGTATTTTTGTTGTTTTGAGAAAATAAAACTATAAATCGAAAAACTATGTGGTGCTGTTTAAATTGGAAGACCAAAATGTTGAGATATCAGCCTATTTGCTTTTATTTATTTATTTATTTTAACCCATAAAGGCCCAAACAGCCACCAGTGACACAAACCATTTACTGATCTAAACTGTTTAACACCTGTTGATCCATTAATTCTATCAATACATGTCAATAACTGGTGTAAAATACAGTTTATCATCTTCTCATGGTCATCAGATATGACTCATTTGGACGTTCAGAGGCTCTGTAGTTACCGTGGAAACGCCGTCATCTTCTACACCATTGATTCACCAGTAAAACCCATGGAGTTGGATCAATGACAG
>JAPTYQ010000028.1:7318124-7340379 GCA_029814465.1 Ostorhinchus cyanosoma | reverse complement strand
AGTATTTTACTGATTTGACCCGCTTGAGCTCATCTTGGTCTGTATGCGGCCTCTGAACTAAACTGATTCTTAATGTTTTCAGTGTCATTTTTGCTTTTTTTAAAGTCATCCCAGGGGTTGGATTGGACCCTTTAGGGGGCCGCTTTTGGCCCGCAGGCCGTATGTTTGACACCTGCAGTCTACAGTGTTCAGGTCAGGGCTTGAGCCTCCATCCTGGTCTCAGATCTATGCAAATCTGAAAAATTAGTGTCTCTAGATTTGGTCTATATTTAGTGTTTCCTACAAAGGATAATAAGTGTAATTTTAGTCTCATCAGGTTAAAATGTTTCAAGTCCAAACACTTATTTTCTCCTGGTCACTCTATTTCTGTTTAATGCACTCCTTATTAGGTCTTTGTCAGGTTTATGCAATACCATATTCTGTCCATTTTGGATTTAATGGATTTAACTTTCACTTGTTTACGATCTCACGCTGATGTAACTCCACAACTGTGTCTCTGACCTGTTTGAGTAGCTCCACGGTGTTAATGTTGCTTGTTTAATGGCGTTACAGATTATTTCAGGTATTTCAGGCCATTCAACTTGATCATTTTCACCTATTTGTTTAGTCCAGTAAGTAAAGTCCAAAAGAAAAACCCAATTAATTCTAGACTGCATTGCAACAAATTAGAACTCCAAAAGTGGTGAATACTTTTGCAAGTTATTGTACATCACATGCTTAAGGGCTTATTTGTATTTTATATTTCCTACTTTTGTACTAGTTTACAGTGCATTTTTGGAGGTATATCTAAGTGCTAAGAACTATAACAAGCAAAGAATAAGTTAATGAAGCAGATTTTGTTATGTTTTTAAGATTTCTTTCACTTTGTTTACAGCCTGTTGTCACAAAAAGTATCAGGGAAACGTAACCTCATAAGGTTACGGCGCACAATTCTATAACCCTCGCTAACACTTCAGTTTTCAAAGGTTCGGCGAGGTAGTTTGTTTTTCATCAGTCATATCTAAAACAGTATCTGAAGTAGAAACAGCAGTATAGATTTCATGGTGTGTGGTTAAAGGGTGTAAGTTCTATAGTGTGGTTAAAAAAATGAATGAAAAAGACCTTTGGGGGGAAAAAAAATAAGAATGTTTGATTTCAGGGATAAACTGAGGGAATCTAGTGTCAGAAACGTAAACCTCACAATGCATCAGGTTAAAAACAGCTGGATACCAAATGTTTAGTCTTAAGTATGAACACTAGGTGGCATGGTACCGTCACCTGGATAAACAAACCACTAGTCCATGTGGCTCTGCATTTCAATTAACATTTGTAAGATGCATGTATTTTTTTTTTTTCATTGCATTAAAAAGGTAGCACTTCCGTTTATATCTGCCACAGCTAAGAACCATAATAAATGCTATTCAGGTATTTGTGGAAGTTGGCATTTTCTTTGATTATTTCCTCAAATGTAGGTACATCGTCATTATTATCCATCCTCACTTCAGAAAAGAGCTTTTAAAGTAATTATGTCTAAGGACGAGCCTGGCACTTACAGGGATTCCTTTAACTCCACACGCCTGTGCCGATCTACACCGTCATCCTTCCGAAACAAATGGGAACGCTGGGGCCGTGCTAGGTGGAAATGTAAACACCCGCTTCCTGTGGCCATCCTAATGTACACAAAAGCTGAATTCAATAATATTTATGGCTCTGGAAGTACTCAGCACTGTATTCATTAATCCTAGTTCGCTTGAACTGTCCACCTTTACCGAATGTGTTCAGTGCAGCAGTGCAAAAGCGTTCATTATTCTTAAAAGCATAGAATACAAAGTTACAGTGGGTTCATAAGTATTTTATTACACAAAGAAAATTGCTATCACAAAGTTATCACTGAACATTTAGCAATAAATATGAAGTCCGTACACGACATTATAATGGTGACTATGTTTGTTACTTAAAAAGAAAAAGACTGGACAATGAAATCGAACAAGAGGTTCACAAACACACACGCACATGTACACAGACAGAAAATGACAAACAATTATGAATACGCCCTCCATGACACAGCTCCATATTAGGCTGGAACAATGTTTTGAGTGTTAGAAATGTATCTGTTCAGCTCAGTCCATCTCCACAGACATTAATCCAAAGTCAAGCTTTCTGGACTTGTCAGGAATATTAATGACTAACAGAGTAAAGAGCACAACAGCAGCATCTCCATTGTCATTTCTACTCTGTTTCCCACGTTACAATCGAATCCGATAAAAAGGCGTACATTTGCGCCAATGAGGCTCCAAACAAAGGCCGGCAGTGAGCGAAGGTGTCCTCTTGTCCGTTTAGGACAAACAATAAACACTTTCTCTTTGCTGTCTCCATGTCTCTCCACTTTTACTTGCCTCCTCTCTACTTTTCACTCCTCATCTCTTCCCCCCTCCCATCTCTGGATGAGTTTAAGATGGGCCTCCATTTCCCTGGGCGTCTTGGCTGGTGGAGCCCTCTGCCTCAGGGGCTGGTGAGGCCCCTGGGTCTCCTTCTGAGGAAAACATGGGCACAGAAATCAGTTCACATGCACGACGACAGTGTATACAATCAAGCTCCGAGTGGTTTGGCATTCATTACAGCAGGCAATAAATCTGCTGCAGGCTTCACAATGAAAGAAAAATGAGAATCCTGAGGAAGGAACAACTACTTCCTTTGGGGAAACAGCAATATTATAATATTGAGATCCACAATTGTGAAGCTTCCCACCAGACCAGCATGAGATTTACAGTGGTCAAGTCAGTCATCAATTCATGGGAAACTTGTCTTTGCCTGAAAAGGAACAAGGATCTAACAGACAATTGTCAGACATAGATCGTTTGCGTCATATTCAGACATGTTCCTCATAACAACTTAACACACTGTTGAGAGTAGAGGAAGCCAGAGCTGCCAGTCATTGTGCTGTTGCAACTCATTTAGCAGCGAGTCAACAAAGCACAACACTTGGATTTCACTGAGATCAAAAACTGAGCGAGGCCACCTGTTTGGGTTTTATTTTTCTGGTGCTTTCAGAGCTGATCGCAGGTGTTCAGATCGGGGTTATTACTCTAAATGAAACTAGGACTAAAATAAGCAGTGAAATAATAATTTTGCCATGTGAAATAAAATAAAATGAAAGCCAAAACCAACCGCAATAAACAATGTGACAGACTAACAGAACTGTAAGTAAAATCAGCAAACGGTAATGGTACAATAGAGTAGAAAAGAATAAAATATCTTTGCACAATAAGAAAAACTACAACATTAAAACCCAATAAAAATGTACTGTATGAATACACAAAAATAAAACCTGAGAATGTCATTTCCTCTGGTTCAGATGTAACTTTACTGACCTGCAGCCTTCAGGTCCATCTCTGCCAGGTCTTTGGTGAGTTCACTGGTGGTAGCCCCTACTGTCCCTTCCCCTGAGATGTCGGGCACTGCGTTCCTGCGGCCTGTGCGATCACAGTTGATGAAGTCTGAGTACGACGCCTCCACGTCCATCATCTGTCCATGACCAGCGCTCTCATTACACCTGCCAGAGGGAGGAGGGAATGTCAGACGGCTGCGGGGGTGTCGGAAAGAAGCAAATAAATCAAGCTGCTGCCTTCCTTCAATAGTCTGCGGGAACTGTGGGAGGATGCGCCACTGTGTCCTGAGCATTTCTAGTTCAGTAGAAAAGATGTGACTCAATTTTAGACAGCCAAAAATACTGACTAGAGGAAAAATCACTCAATGCCGAGCTTTTTAAGTGGAGGATGGCCAACAGAAGGAATGAGAGTGGGCACTTCTGGAACACTTTCACAACCAGAGTGGCCAGTAGCTCAGACTAAATTAATAAAAAGGAGAGTGAAGGTGTTAATAATTGCCATTTCTATTTCTGCACAGCGATTAATGGCACTACTGACATGTGTGCTAATTGGTCGTCCTAATTACGCCAGGAAAAACAAAAGGCTGCTCTAAATCTCTACTTGCAGTCACTTGCATACCCATACCCCTCTAGTAGAGTCCATCTGTCTGATCTAAGGATACCAATACAGTCAGGATTTAAAGAAAAAAAGGAGTCACAGTAGTGGGGTGGGGGGGGCGGTAAAAAGCACTGATCAATATGGAAAGCCAGAGTAAAAGAGCTTGAAACTATTCAAAGGGCAAGTAGAGGCAGGGCCACAAAGAGCCCCGGCAAAAAGCGAATCACACTCCCATTAGCCATTCATTCCTCTTCTGTTTCCTGTTCTCAGTCCATATTTAACTAGGTCATGGATCTTGCCAACCACTAAAGCACTATACAGCTGGTAATTCCTCAGAGAAAACATGACAAAATATAAAATTGCTCCAGAAAAGATACAAAAAGAATAGAAGAGATAAGAAAGTCGTTGTGGGAAGCAGTGCACTAATGCAAAGAGATGCAAGTTTAAATGAGTGCAAAACACAGAAGCACAGTCTGAGTGTAAATGTCGTCACTGCTCTTTTCCTGCAGCTTCAGTTCCCCACAGGCAGACACAGATAGTTCAGACTTCAGCGGCTGCTCCACAGTTGTGTATGAGCAAAATTACTGCTCATTTACCAGTGCCAGATCTACACTTTAATAAAGCATGAAACGTTTTAGCCATGACATAGCAGCTGAGGAAACATGAGGGGGTTGGAATCTCAAATGGAAACAAGTGAAAGAATGAGAGAGGAATAAAAACGAGCTGGCAAACACGAGCTATGACACGCTGACCCGGGGCCAGTCTGTTCCCAAGCGCATTCACTCACATTTTTTCAGTATCATTCAAAAGGTCCCAGAATTGTTTTCCTTCTCTTATGTACAGTATGCACACATCGTGCCAAAAAGGAAGCACCCAGGGTCATTCCTCTAAGAGGTCACGAGCCGCACAGACGTAGGCAGTGCTGTTTAGGATTATAAAATCCACAGTGAAGGGCGATCTTTAAGCCCCTGTAGGTAAAAGCCGTACGTCAGGAAATGTCACTGAGTTCTGGTCCTCTAGCATTTCCCTGAGTGCTCCTTCCAAACACAAGAGCCACTCTGTGCTCCCCGCTCCAGATGGTGGTGTGATCCTCTGTTAGATTGTCATCTAGATAGCCAGGCTGTGCAGTCATTAGTGAGCCAGATCACTGTGGGAGGCCAGGGTCTCACAGTTTCATAATTACACCTACTACCTTTCCTTCCACCTTACATTTAACCAACTAAAGCCGTCACTGAGTGCCAGTCAGGGTGATTTCTTCATGAAGCTGAACATCTCTGACAATAAAATATAGAGCACTCCAGCACTTACTGTGAGCAGTGTGTTATATTTGGTTCTTCTGCTCAATTGCCACAGTTGTTATGTGGCTTATGGGAGCCCTGCCTAATTGCCATTTGTTTGTTTAATCACTCGGCTTGCCTGCACATGTAGCCCAAGTCCTACCAGGAGATCATTAGCAGGTTTCCATGGAGGGATGGTGATGATGTTCTGCCTCCTGCTCTTCAGCAATGTGTTTATACTCTTGTGTCCTCGTCCGCCTGGTCTCAGCTGTGGAGGATGCACTTTATGGGCGCTGCGTGTAAAAATCACTTTATCCTTGGGATGTGTTTTGTTTTTGCTGCACTCGATGACTGACGTCGTCATCGTTATTTGCCTGCTCCGATTTGTATAATGCAAATGAAGATGTAAAATGCCACAGAAGCAGGAGACTGGTAAAGAAACAAACCCCAATGATTTATTACTTAATACACACTTATTTTTGTTTTACTAAGTGAAATACTAAGTCCTGAATATATCAGAAAATCTGAGAAGTCCAAAATCAGAAATGAAAATGAACCACAAATCATAGAGAGAGGTAATCCTAAAAACCATAAATATTTGGTTAAAAAAGTTTGACAGCTTAATCAACTATTACTTATTTTGGATCAGCAGCTTAAAAATATGTTAATTTACTTCCATTATCTCAGTCTCTTGGTAAATGACATAAAATACAGTAGATCAGATACGATGTCAGCTTTCAAAGTCACAGCTTTTGGTACCTCATGACCTCAGCTCTAAAATTATTAGTTATAGTGCAGTTAAAGTGCATGTCCCAGTTAAATATAAAAGGTGCCTTTATGTGAAAGGCCAGTATGTGTATACAGGGGGAAACTCGACACAGCTGCAGCTGGAAACACGACCACGAGACAAATGTCACAGGTGTGTATTTTCACTCCAGACAATAACAGCTCAATCCTCAAAGGGAAATCACTGCAGCTCAGGTCATGAGCTGAACTCTGCTTGGCCTCACTCGTATTCGCCTTTTCCCGGCTGCTTCCTGTGCTGTAAACGGAGATCATTTCAAGTGAGGGGATTCTCTCCTCTAGCGTTGATGAAGTCATTTTAGGCCCACATCCTATTTCTCCAAAGAAAGGAGTGGCATTGGTATGTCTTTACAAACGGCCGCCCGGTGTGAATGACTGAGTATCCAACGGTGAAGCATGCGGACAGGTTTTAACATGTAGGGCCCCCATACTGAGAGAGGCGGTATATACAAAAGGAGAATATTAGGAACTGAGGCGTTTGAGATCACTAAGGGAATATGAGTCAGCACAGCCACTTATACCAGGCCCATTAGAGATCCAGGCTCACTAGTATCCCACTGGATCCTTTTAAGCCTGATTTGTGTGTAATAAACACACATTATCTGCAATAACCCGGACAAAGACTGCCTTCTTTGATGATTTTGACATCCATTAGGGACGTTTACCTAACCAGTTTCAAGTCTGTCGACTAATTTTGCTGCATTTATTGACGAGGTAAAAAGCCTCCACGTGGTCGCCTTTCTCTGCCGCACGTTAGCAACTGAACTTTTCCACTGGCTTTTTCAGCTTAAATAATTACAAATCGCTGTAAGATTGAACAACAAAAACAAAAGAACTGGGAAGTTGGAGGAATGGTTTTTAATGTAAAATCATAAGCTCAGCTGTTGATGTCAAACTGATCCAACACAGGATAAAAAAAAAACAACACGACAGCATTCAAAGCAGAGGTGGCAGCAGTTCATAAAAGAGCACATAATAAATTGTCCTTACCATTAAAAATCAGAGTTACTTCATGTGCTGTCAGCTGCCTGCGAGTAAACCCAAACTGCCTCAGACAAGTTCATCTAATCCCAGTCCGCCTTCAGTGGTACGTACTGAGGGAGCACCATAACACGAGTGTGCCTCAGCTCTTTGCCCTGCTGCTTACTGCCTCTCAGCTCCCGTTAAATGTGGTCTGGGCACTGTCTATTCACATGATGTCAGCAGCTGCTTGGTTGACAACAAGCCCACTTCAAACACAAGGGAGCTGTATTTCCTTGTCTGGATTAGCAGCGCTGTTCCTCCCTGGCCCTCCTCTCATAAACAAATAAATAAAGACTTGAACCATTCAGCTCTGGTGTAAATATTCGCCCCATATCCTTCCTCTTTTCAACAGACCAAGGCAGGGTGTGAAGACCTAATTTCCCTTGGTGATGTGCATATTGCAACTTGCTAAACAGCTAGATTGGCCGTCAGCAGCAGTCAGCCATTTCCACAGGTCGTGAAAACTTGTCCCTCCTGAGAAGAGCACACATAAAGCTCAGCTGCTCAAAGAGGTTTTCACCACCTCACTCTCCCACTTTAAACCTCAGACTTGCTATTACCTTGCACTAGAAGTCTCCATCTTCCCTGTCAGACATGCAGAATAATCAGCGATAACACTGGATACTCAATGCAATTTTCTATCTCCTTTTCACTGAGCGTAGATACAGAGAATGATCAGTGCTACTCTCACATAATTGCCATCCTAAATGAGCGTACTGAGCTCCTACGCCTGAAGGCATTATGAATCAGCCAAGGAACAGGAGATAAGAAGCCTGACTGAGGCCATTAGCATCAGCTACTGTGGAAAAATCTTGAGTGAACTAATGAATAAAACAAAAGGGTCCGGGCAAGGCCACTTCTTCAGAAAGCTACAGCGAAATCAAAAATCAATCGTGCTTGGACAGATTATCTCAGCAGGCATACGCAGGAGCAGCTGAGTTGTGGTTCCCCACATCAGAGATCAATTCTCAGCAATTTTCCCCTCATGAGAGATCTGTGCTGCACAAATACATGCATAGGAATGGATATGCTCCAAAATGAGATATTACATAAACATAAACCTGATACTCAAAAATTTACATTCACTTACCATTATGAGTGATGCATTTGATGTATATAAGCATATAGTGTAACAATGGCACATCATTTATTTCATTCTTTTGTAAATATTCACATTATTTGTTATTTGAATGACACCTTGAGTTCTTCCACACAGTATGGCTCCATGCAGAAGAGAAGAGATGTATGACAGTAACACAAATAGGCATGAATAAGAGTGAATATGTCTGATTTAGTGCTGCACAATATATCGTTTGAGCATCGACATCGCAATGGACATGTGCGCAATAGTCACATTGCAGGTCCTGCAAAGTAGGAGGCAAATGAAGTCAACGTGTTCTTATCTAATTTCAAGGGTATCCGCCACACACTGTGCACAGCGATCCGCAAATCACAATCGTTTTAATCAGTTTGGAGTGAATCGCTGATAAAAATATTGAAAAATGAGCAACAAACAAGAGAAAATCACCGTAAACAAAGACTTGGTGCCAAAAAGAAAAGCAACATTAGTTATCTGGAATTATTTCAGCTGCAAGAAGGATGATACTGAAAAATGTGTTCTGTGGTAACACAAGGGTAGGTAACACAATTAGTTTGACCATTTATGTCGGCACCACACAGCTATTACATACTCCTGAGTATTTTCTCATATTGCAGGGTTAAAAAAAATTGCAATGTCAGTTTTTTCTAATATTGTGCAGCCCTAGTTTGATTGTCAGACTGAATATTCTGCATTTTACACTTCTGTATTTTTTGTAAGACTAATATCCAGTAAATAAGTGTAAAACTGACTTATTTTGGCTCTGATGCAGACTCCTCTCATTGAGTAGTGACCATTCAGTGGTTTGGTAAATGTCCCAGGCACAGCTCTATGTGATTGATTACATGCCACAAGTAATGGTCTGTAAACACTGAAATGGGAAAAGAACATTTACTCATTTACTGGGGTATTATTTCTAATCCCTCCAAGTTCATGTGCCAATAAATAATGTTGGAATACTACTGAAGAGCGTTTTTGGTATTTCACTTGTCAGTCTATTTAAAGGCACTTCAGTGAAGTTTTGTAATAGAGTTACGGTAACATTTTCATGTTTTTTTTTTTTGCAAATGTATGCATCTCAAATGTCTGTTATTGGTCTCCTTGAATGCTAAATTATCAGTATCAGCCCAAAAAGTTAAACAAACACAGGTTAGAATATCTAATAGTGCAATTATGACTGCAGTTATATTAATTGTGCAGTAACATTATCTAATTGAAATATAACAGAATCAAACCAGATGATGAGGAACATGGCTGCACAAGTCTGAATTAAAAATCTGAAACTGATAAAAGGTTGTATAAAGACTTGATTACTCATGTTGCCCAGCAGCACCTTGCCTAAGAAACCTCAGGGTGCTTTTGGTTTGTCTAGAACTACAAGGTCAGTGGAGTAGTGACGTGTTACAGAAACATGAGCCTTGACGGTTAGAAAAAGATCAATTATAAACTTTAATGGAAAAGTGTGTAGTGTGTAGACGTGTCTGTCACTCTCTTCTTGACTTTGCTCTTCCGTTTACCCAGGACCAGTGTGGGAAGTCGGCTGCTGTAAAAAGTAATTAACCAATTTCTACTCTCAACAAGGATACTGGCATTAGCGGAGGTCAGACAAAGTCAATGTCTCCAAAGTTATATCACCGTATTCACCACCAGTCAGCCTACATAACACCACAGTGTTGACTTAATCCTATTATTAGATAACCTCCACTCTCAAAGTCATTGATTCATTTGTTGAATTCTGCACTGCGGACACTTTAATATTAAGGTGGAATTTGTTTTGTTTTTTTATATCTGGGGTACACACTCAGCGATTCAATGATTTGATCTGTCTGAATGGTGTGACCTCAAGGAAACCTTCAGACAAGACAGTAGCAGTAATACTGTAAGAAGCATGAAGATGCTGAACATTAGATAAAAGCCATCTGGGTCCTTAAGAGAGGAACCGTTTGAAAATATCTAAAGTCTGTGTGAAGCAGAAATAAAGATGTGCTCTGACTTTTTCACACCACATAAAATGGGTCATTAACCACCAAAAATTTTAAGATAAAAAAACAAAAAAAGGCTCAGCCCCAAGGCTATAAAATTATGTTTTAAAACCATGAAAAAATAAGCAGGAGTGTGGGAGGGATGTTCACTGAGCATGGTAGGTGAGCAATTATAGAACTTTATAGACATATGTTTAAAACACCAAAGCCATGATCCAAACTGATGCAGGTTTACCCAAACTAAACCTCACTCCTCTCGAGTGACGATCTTTTTTAAGATTAATGTAAGTTAATAATGTACATGTATATTAATTACTAGCATAACCTAGCTCCAGTTATGCAGGACAACCACTAGTTTCTATATAGTTCTTGCAAAGTTGACCAATGCATTATCGAGCTCACCCAAATCTACACAAAAAGGCTCAAACATATTCTAATAGTCCAATTCAGTAGTTAGCCTTTGATATAGTTCAAATTTTCAAGAAGGTTTTGATTTGTTATCTAGTTTCTACAAACCTTCCTACCTTATCATTTTTTTAAAAATACATTTTTGTAACAATTTGTCAAGTTATCGTTCAGTTGCTAAATTGTACAACTATTCAGATAATATGTTAATGGTCACTTTTGAGTGATAAACTGACTTCACCTGAGGGGAATTTGAACATTCTGTCATTGTGTACTATTTTCATATGTTTTAGCAAAAAAGCAGTTAATCATCAAAATCAATTGGCAGATCAATCATAATTCATAATAGTTAGATACACTCAGATTAATAAAAAAAAAGGTACCGGTAACCCGATGACATTGAAATTGTGTTTTTATCGAAAGAAAGATCACTGCAAAACTAAGGTGGTGCGTCAACAGACACGTTTCCACAAATGTCAAGTGAATTGAAGCAAGGTTTTGAGAAGTCTCAAAATGTGAAATGTAAAAGTGTTTCCCACATAAACTAGGCTGCATAACAGCATACAGTGTACAAGGTACAGTACATTAGTGCTGCAACAATGAATTGATTAACTCGATCAAAATCAATTCTTAAAAGAGTTGGCAATGAATTCAGCAATCGATTCATTGGGTCTTGAGCACATTAGTATTGAGGCATCCTGTGTAGTGTAACAGAGGAAAACACAGAACAGCATGGCTGAGGCTTCGGATGCCGGGCCAGATTTATAAAGCTAGGCTTACATTCTGCACACAGTGGCCATGGCATGGTGGAACCATTTGCCTAAAACATAGAGCACTGTTTATGTAACATAACTTGAATATGGAGGAAAATATGGCCCACAGTAACAGAATGTAAACCTGGTTTAAGATAGCCTACATGTTTTAAACTTTAGCAGCTAGCTAGTTAGACACTATCATTGTAATTATAACGTGTTCATCCATGTCCGTTTATCAGACCACCAGACGAACGTTACCCATCATTGACTGGAACTAAAACAAACAACACTAGTTTGATAGCCTATAACTGGACCTGGTTGAAGACGATAGCTTGCTAATCTCTAGCCATAACAAGTCTAGGCAACAGGCTAGTTCTCACTAACTAAACCTAAAGCCACTGCAGGGATGTAATCATTGACTTGTCTGCAGCCTGTATTGCTTTGGGTTAAATACCGATCTTTGAGAATTGAGTCTTTTGTGTTTATCCAATGAATCAATTGGTTATTAAAAATAATCGACAGATTAATCGACTGCTAAAATCCTCATTAGTTGCAGCCCTTCATTACACATTTATGATCGTGATAAACTGAGTAGAAGTCGGAAAGAATTCCACTGCTGTTTTTCCATCTAAAATAGTTGTGACATAAATAACACAGAGGAGTTATTTCCTCCACCTCATCAGTTCACTTTACTCGTTGCGCATTTGCTGTTATCTGCCATGTTTAGTATGATGAGAAAATCAGGATATTCATGTTGCTGGGGGTCAGTCAGCTGATCAGTCACATGCATTTAATGCTCACTGCATCACAACCTATTTCAAAATACTTGGTCTACTTTAATATCATCTGTTATTAACCTTTAATAGCAACCCTTCGGTGGATTCTTGGTTGATAGGCAGGATTATATCAAAATGGTTTCTGCAAATAATGAGGCTCTAAGACCAAAAAAGAAGTAATGTGAGTAATGCTATGGAGTTCATACAAAATATACTAAAATTTTACCATTGAATGACAACCCCGAAATAAGAACATTTCGTTCTTATGGCCAGCCACTGTAAGGTTAACTAAAAAAAGAAACTAAATTAAACTAGCATTTTTTTTTTCCTCAATGTGTAATTAAAGCACACAGATCTTCAGTCAGTAACACTAATTGAACACAAACTAGAAATGCAAAACATCAGTACACTGACGAGCACTGGAATTGATTTTGCTTTAATCTACTAAGCTGTCTGATCTGTTAAACAGATGGCAGAGAAGTGTGGGAAACTAGACCAAAAAAAAAAAAAAAAAAAAAAACCCAGAATACTTTTACCACAGACTGTGCTCCCTTTTCTTAGCACAGCTCACTTAGTAACAGCTAGGTCAATCAATACCTATTGTCGAGGTGTAAGAACCCCTCTGTCATAACACTGGTATATATTCACACAATACGCATCGAATCGCATTCAAGTAACAGGATCAGATATACAATACAGAATCAAATAACCATGTGTGGAGGTAAGTAAAGATTACATTACCAGCGGTGGTAAGAATACAGCAGTGTCCTGTGGTCCAAAACTGAAAATGAGCTATGATCGATCAGTGCTTTAAATTAGACAACTAGCCAGACAGACATCTGAGACTGCGTCTACTGTAGCAGCATGCCCAGCCTTAGGCTACAGGGAATCCCCTGGTCTGTTTGCCTGTGTCAGTGTGGGAATAGAATGGGTGTGACTGACTCTCATCGACAACCCATGATTCACAGCTGAGTCACGAGCAGGTGTTAGACTCCAAAAATCTGATGCTGATTAAACTCTTCCCCCAAAAAATATGCCGGGGAAAGCCAGTTTACCATGACTAATTATCAGGAACTAACACAGATGGGAACTTTAACACACAACCGCTAACTGGCACACTTTTAACGAGTATAACAGATCCACATTTCTTGAGATGAATATGTCCGAACAGATATTCTCATGTTTACTTTAAAAATCCAACGTGAGTTACGACATTGTTAGCGGCTGTAGAAGACACTGAAGGTTAAGACACTGCATGGCTATAACTCTTAACATGTTGTACTCGAGATGAAAATATTTAGATCTGGTCGACTCTGCTGTGTGTCTGTATTATGAAAGCTGAAAGGAAACATAAAACTTTTTTTTTTTTTTTCAGAAATGTTACAATAAAAATTCAAAAACATGCACAGATAGGTTAATCGGTTAATCTAAAATGCCCATAGGTGTGAAGGCGAGAGTGATGGGTTGTCTGTCTCTATATATCAGTCCTGTGATGAACTGGTGACATGTCCAGGGTGTACCCCACTTTCACCCATAAGTAGCTGAAATGGGTTCCAGTGACCCCCGCAACCCTAGCGAGGATAAAGCGGGTTCAGATAATGAATGAATGAATGTTACAATAAAAGCCATAGTCATTTTCTCTCCAATATATTTGCACTCATTTCTCTATAAAAAAGCAATTTGCAACTTTCTGTCTGGAATAGACTCATTATAATAAATGTTATTCCTGTCATTAAACGGCCTAAATATGACCAAAGGGAACTAAACCTTCGAACGTTCTTTTCATAAATCAATGAATCCAGCATCTTCCAAATTAAATGTCGTGCTCTTAATTTATTCTATATCAAACAGAGAGAATCAGGATTTCTTCCTCATAAAACCTTGGGCGTAAACAAGTTGTGTGTTTTATACACAGTGATGTGCTGAAGATAAATGTGCTGAATGTTGATTTTTGTCCCACTGCCCATTCTATCTATTCTAATTCTACTGCAAGGTTGCCCGGTTCTATTTCTGTCCACACATTTAACAACACGAGACCTCGGCAGGAAGCAGGTGGTTTGTTTGCCTGTTTTGTTTATGCCCTATCTTTTCCCAGGCTCTGTGCACACATTGGAGGCTGAAAAAGACCCTTGGGTTGACAGGGAGGAGGAGGAGGAGGAGGAGGTGCAAGAAGGAGAGGAGAGGACAGAAGACAAGAGGGTGAGAGACGGTATGGAGAAAAATGAGGAGAAGATGAGGAAAGAAAAAGTGAACGGAAAATATGAGGATGAGAGCTGCAGAGAAGGAATGTATGAATGTTTATTGTCTTTGCTAAATAAGGAAATATCCCTCCGGTGTCTTTCGTGGCTTTTTTGAGAACTACAGAAACCTACTGAAGGTGATGCTGCAACACAAACCCATGTAGTTAATCTATAAACAGAACATAAGACTTAGTTTGCAGCCGCCTCTTCCTACACCACCTGTTAGAGGGATTCTCCCAATCCACAACTACCCCCCCCTCCATCTTCCCCAAAGAAAACAACAACAGCAATTGCATTCAGCTAAAGCTTCAACGCTCAGTAAAGCACCGATTTGATTACTCTAACCACAACTAATGCTGCATTTAGAATGATTCAAAACGCTCTTCTCACCTGTACTGATAGCCTTCTTCTGTCTCTGATGTGCCAAGTAATTCCAGTCAGATGCATCATCGCACTTTTCTCCCACAAGTGAGGATGTGGGCGACATGTGATTCGATTTGCTGAGTTGAAGGGGATAAAAAAGCGAGTATGTAACCCGCCCCATGAGCAAACGAAAAAAAGAGAAGAGCCAATCTTTGCACTTTCCTCTAGCCCTAGATAATGAAGCCATCATTCATGTTGGTATACAGGACAAATGCCTTCCGTATTTCTAAAGCACGGTACACAGGAGCTAAAGTGATAGTATTATGTCTGTAACAAGATACAATATAAGCAGCCTGAGTAAACACTTTTCTGTTAAATAGAAGTCATCGTGTTGCGCGGGCAAAGCAATTAAAAATTATCTGCTTGTCTTTTGGGACTAATTAACAATATCATTAATTATTTTTAGTAGTAGGACAGAGAATGGCATACCTTTAATTTGTCACTGTCAAAACCATTTTAACAAAACTCAATAATTTGCTCTCCTCCTCTCAACCCAGCTCAGCGTTTCTTTTCCTCTGGGACTCAGCTGAAAACCTTTTTTAGTGCACCGGGAAGAAAAAAAAAAATGAAAGCAAACTGAGACGGAGAACTCCTGAGGTAAAACAAATCAAAGCATAAAGCAGATCACAGGTCTATGATTTCTTTTCAAACAGTGGCTGTCATGTTGGTTCCCTTTTTCACTTTACAAGTCAAATGATTTTAGCACTTTATCCACGTTGAATTTGAGACGAGCCACTCCATCTAAAATAATTAAACCTCATTTATATTTTTTCCCCTGAGGGAGAGGCATTCTCATCAAATCATCTTTCGCTGACCTACAAGGCCAAAACAGGACATGACTATTTTACTTCCACACCAATTCACTTGGATGAAAATCCATTTACATGATTAGGCTTGATTTAAAATTCTCCTGGCAAATAGTTATAAAACAGTGTTTATTCATCACCTCACCCTGTCTGGGAAATGTTTGCTGAGTTAAGAGGGAATAACCCAGCCATGGTGCATTAAATCTAAGGGCTTAATGCTGAAAAACATATGCACTGCAATTATAAGGAGCACATGCAAAAACAATCTCTCTGTTTATATGCACTAATGTATTCCTCTGTTATTACTGAAACTGGGAATATTCCAAATGTGACACAGGTCACGTAAACAACATATTCTTTTTTCTTTTCTGATTAAGATGACTGGTTTTCTTGTATTATTTTGGTTTTAGGAGGATTCTTTGGGCATGTATACAGCCCAACCAGACTGTGTGTCTCATTTATTTTTTGTTTTTTTCTAAACCGCAGTTTGCGACACAGCCTTTAGCCTGTTTACAATCAGTTCTTAGTTCTGCCAGGGTTTACTCTGTCATTAAATGGCTAAGACGCGGCACCCACGATAAATCAATTTAAAAAGCGGAGCACATCAAAACTTAACAAAGCCATTTTCAGATTTAAAACTTATGCAGTAGGATATCTTTGTTTTTAAACTTCTCGAATGTTTGATATCTGCTTAGGCTAGAGTTTGTCGACCTGTCTGAAATATTATATCATACTATCAGAGACATTCACAATCCACAATCTGACTCAGAATTTCCTCATCTCCTGTCAAAGAGGTGAGTTAAAATCAAACTATAACCAGTTTTCCCCTAGTTTTCTCTGGTTTCTGGATGATTATGCAGTGTGAAGGCTTTTTGTTAGCCTTATCTGACTAGAAACTCTGCATTTTTAACTGACGCTATTACAATATTGACAAACTCCAGAAGTCAACACTAGGCAGCATTTCCGTCTACATACAGCTGTAGTGTTTCCATAACTATCTAGAGTGCGGTAGCCTAATGTCTCTTGTTAGAATTTTATAATGAATGAAACACTCACATAACTCTTCTGTGTATATCAAACTCACTGCACACTGGAATTCAGAAGCTGGACCCAGAGCTGACGAACTTAAGGTAATTCGTCATCATTATTTCTTCAGCAGAAGCAAAACAACTTGGTACACAACTCTGCAATTTAGTGCCAATTAAACCCAAACACTTCGTGGAGACACACCAAAACATTGCTGCAAAAACACTGAAATAGGCTAGCAACCTATTCTAGAGACATTAATGTTACAGACTCAAAAGTTAGTTCAGTGTTGTCTGGAAAATACTGTAATTAATTAGCCTGATAAATAGGACTCCTAAAATGAATGTTAGCCAAGTAGAGAAGTTTAACAGCACTATGTCATTTGGAAAATAAATAACAATTAGTGCTGCACAATTAATCAATTTTATATTGAAATTGGATTATTAAATTAGAACAACGGGAAATCATCAAATCAAATTTCCTCTCTCTCGTGTCTCCAGGCAACCATAGGCTCCTCCTCCTAACTGTGAGAGCAGTCTCCAGTCCTTTGGTCTCCACACCCCAGTCCAAAAAATGCCATTTGCTAAGGACAGTGAGAAGTTCGTGGCTAAAAATAGCAAGAGCAAATTGGTTGTGTGGAATTGGTATGGCTTCGAAGTTTCCAATGAAGACCAAACCATTCCTCACTGCAAACTCTGCCTGAAGGTGGTATTTGTCAAAGACAAGCAAAAGAAACTTATTTCAGCACCTCAAACATCATCAAACACCAGAGTGGGAACAGTGCATTGCATTGCAGGCTGCACATGAAAACAACAGGCCAGCTAAAACTTTTGTAGTTTTCCCCAAATATTGAAATCGAGATTTTAGAGGGAAAAATTTTTTTTGGCTTTTTTATTTTATTTTTGGCCAAAATCTTGCAGCCATAATAACAATCCACACAATCCCTCTGAAAAGATAGATCATATGACAAATTCAGATTGACTGCAACCTCAGATCATGAAATTGCTAAGTCCTAGCACTGGATTTTCCAAATCTTTCCACATAAGAATGGCAAAAATGATTCACCTTCCACAACCACAGTTACACTCTCTGAAAACCTAAGGAAACCAACTAGACAAAGGGTTGTGATGCATTTCCATGAGAAAAAACACCCGCTTTTAATATTCCTAAAATCTTGGATCTTGACAGGTTTTGGAAATATTGTCTTTTTCCAATAACAGCAAAAAAACCTATTTTGCTCGAGTAAACTTTACTGATGTCAAGACCAGATGAACAAAGAATTAGTCTCATGAATATATTACCTCTTAAATGTCTTCCAAAACTGAGCTGCAGCCAATCCTCAGTGCACTCCCTAGACTAGCTGCCAGTCTATGACATGATTATAACCATCTACTTATACGTAACCCTACAACGCATTAAAATGACACTCCACCCTACATCTATCTTTTTGAGTATGACGCACTCACTGGTTGTGGGCGTAATAAGTTTGTAGCTGGTTCCCTCACAGAGTATAGAGGCTGTGGTCTGCTCATATTCATGGTGGTTAGAATAGCTTCCCATGGTTAACCGTGTAAATCATAATCTTTAACCCTGTGTTTTTGGAACTGGTCTATAATATCTTTGTGTAACAGTCAGAAAGCCTTTACTGTGTATCATAAGAGACTAAGAGTTTGTGTGATGGCACTCATTTTCTCTTCATGGGGAAGTCAGGGAGCTAAAAACAGAGGAGCTTAAGTCCTCTGCGTACAGGGCAAAGAATGTGGTTCGAGGTCAAAGCAGTTGAACTGACAAATCCCTGCCCACAAAATATGTACACATTAAACCCATGATTACACAGAGGGAGGCATGCAAAAATAGATGCTGGGCAGTATGTTCAAATAGCAAAAAAAAAAAATCCCACTCAGCTCCAGTATGTTGTCTTCTTTTGCCTGTTATCTTAAACATGGCGAGTGTTTCACAGCAGCTGAGTGATTGTGAACATAATCTCAAAGAAATCTAGATAGCACTTGAACCAAATCTGAGAATAGATTGCTATTTTTACCCCAAGCATGTAATGACCTGTCCTTATTCAGGAAAAGCCTTGAATCATGCTGCCTCAGATTAACCATTAAAAGGGCACAAGTGAAATTATGAATACTCCATCATGTGAAAGGAAGCTCATTTAAGTAATAGCTAGTAAAATAGTGGGCTACAGGAAAAACATGTCCAGAAAGGGGAAAAAAAAAAATCTGATGACCACTAACGGAAAAACAACTGACAGTAAGAGCCACACAGTAACCATCCCACCCCTGCTGTGTACTTAATACATGCTCTCAACGGAGGGATATAGGGGTCCAAATGTTCTCAGGGTAATCATGTTATTGTTGGCAACCCTCAGCAGGAGCAGACATGACTTCCATTTACTGAAGGAGTTGAAGGAGGAGAACAGTGATGGGAAGAGTGTTTGTCCATGCAGCACTGCAAATAATCATAACTGTTCAGGCCTGAACTGATTACTCATGATCTAGCAGCTCTTTTAATAACCTGTGTCAGAGATTAGACTGCACATTATGCACGCTCTCAAGTATAACGCCTCCACTGGCCAGCCTATATGGGCAGAATGTAAGCGCATACAGCAATCACACTGACAGGTTGTGTGTCTGCTCCTGGATGTGCCATGTTATGAGTAGGTAAATATGATTGCAACATAGGAGGGAAGGTTTAACAGGGCTCAGTCCAAGGTCAGCGGGGCACGTCTCTCTAGTACCAGGGGTTTTCTAGCATCACTGCGTTCTCGGTCCTGGCTGCTCTCCATCCCCCTTGGCCATTTTGAAGGATGTAACAGGCCATGTTTGGTAAGCTTGTACAAAGAGAGAAGAGGCAGTAGAGAGCTATTTTAAAAGACTAGAGCTCTGGTGTTGGAACCTACAGCATACACGACATCAGCCTGTACAGAATCCATCGAGTGGTTTAATCTGCTATACCACACAAAGAGCGATTATATGCTTATGCGGTTGTATGTTTTTCAGGAATTCTACCGGACAGTTTTACATTTAGCTGAGGCCGATGTAACAAGATTTGTATTTGTCTCGGTGTGGCAGTGGTTTTGTCTAGATGCTGCAGTCATTGTCCTAGACATAGAAGCAAATATGTGGTTCTGGTCTCAATAAATTGTACAGTGAGGTGCAGAAAAACGTCACCAGTGATGTGACATTTACCCACAGCTGTAAAACACCAAACCACTACACTCCACAGTTCCACCCTGTTTTAAGAGTTCATTAAGCTGTACAGTATCGAGACATACCACAATGCAATTCTTTGACAACACTTGTCTGTCAGATGTAGACTCAGGCTATTTTGACTTAATTAAAACATTGCTTCATTTTTAAGACAATATTACATGGCAACTGTGCTATGAGACAGAGAAAAACACTGTTTTGATTACAACCAGCCTCTTGACAGTGAAGCAAACCACCACAGGCAGGCAAGAAGCCAGTATTTATTTTCACCAGTGCCCATGCCCAGTAACGCTGGCACTTGCCCAGCAACACTCATGCAAAGTGGGGGGTCCCAGACTGCTCCCCACCAGCCTCCATCCATCCATCCATATCGTTTTATGCAAGATTCACCTCCAGATCCACCGGATAAATTCATCTTCACTCAGCAGTCTGGTTATTGCATGAACACCTCTGTCATCATATTAAAGCAGGAGATAAAAGATGAAGTTGATTTGTGTTTAGAGGAGGGAAGCTGTGTGCAATGACAGAGCGATGAAAGGAGATGAGAGCCTTCAAAAGCCCATCCAGCCTGTCATTAGCTTCACTGGATCCAGCAGCTAATGTGTGGGAAGGACACGCATGCCAGTCCCCACACTGTACACACACAATGCACACGGACGACTAGCATAATGAACCTACTTACTCTGGAGGGGAAATGTGAATATCATTAGCGCTAAGTATTATAATTTCATCCACCGTACACCGGGACTCCGTTCAGATAAACCGTACAGTTGAGGCTGCGCGAGCAAAGATGCATTGTTTAACGTTAGTCGTTGTGCTGGCTGTAAAAAAAAAAAAAAAAAAATGCCTCCGAAAAGACGTAGAAACCCTTTCGCTTCGTGACTGTGGAGCTCCCTGCGGATGGTCACTTCAAACATTAACACCCCAAGCTTTTTTTTTTTTTTTACACCCATAAAAAGCATTTCTCAACCGCGTACAAAGCATTAAAATCACCGTTAAAAAAAAAAAAAAAAAAAAAAAATAAAAATACACAACGCGCCACTAACCTTGATCCCGTCGCCTCCTGCTATCCACTTGTTACAATGGAAATTTAACACCATGGGTCATCGGTTAAGTTTCCTGGAACACGGACAAAAAAAACCCCGAAGCTGCACCCACAGAGCTGAAGTGGAAAAAACTGAAGCAGGTTGGTGTAAAAACCTGTAGTCTAGAAGTGAGAGTCGGAGCCTGTGTTGTTTCTCTCCGGGTACCGTCGGCAAACAACGGGAAAAGGTTGTGTCTTCAAACAGCTGTTTTCCAAAATGGAGTTAGCCGTGTCTGAGCCAATCAGAGCGGCTCTGTGGAGGCTCCCACTCCTCCGTGGGCTGGAGCCAACACCACGGCGCACACATCACCACATACTTACACATACAACATCTTTTTACACAACCATTCGATATTGTGTTCGTGTGATGGGAGCTCATTTAAACCCCACTCGTGGGCCGTTTGTTTAACTGTAACCGACACTGGATACGGAGGCTTTAACACTGATGTAATGACACAAGTTAAAGCCGTATACCAGCACATTTTCATTTCCACTTTCTGTAATTATTTTTTAAGTTATAATCTCTTACATTAAAAAAAAAAAAAAAATCTTACTTGCAGAAACAGTATAATGAAAATCACACATTAACAGTATCCAACAGTGTTAAAATAAAGTTAAAGTTTCATTAATGACAGAACAAATTGGGTTCTGTTTCAGTTTGGGTCCAACACTTTGCATGTCAAACTTATATGTTAAAGGCTTTTCATTGTTCGAGATAAATATATGTTCACTATTTAACCCAGGGGTGTCAAACTCATTGTAGTTCAAGGGTCACATGTAGCTCCAAATTACTTCATATGAGTAAAAATGTAAAAATGATAACATAATAATTTATAAATGAAGCCAACTCTGAACTTTTCTCTATGTTTTAGAGCGAAAAAAGGAAAATTACATTCTGGAAATGTTGACATCTTCAAGCAATACTTTTAAAAAATGTGATAATACAATATTATGCCTCATATTATATACACATGTGCATTACAACGTACAGATCACAGTGAATCTACACAGACAGAAAACATTTAGTAACAGGCATAATATTGTTAAAATTGCACTTCTCTTAAGACATTTTAGGTTGTTCTTATTTGTTCAGGTTATTTACTTTTTTGTAAAAGGACACTGTAAAATGTAAACATTTTCATGTCATTTTATTTTTCTAAACTAAAACATAACATGCTGCCCACTTTTAATACCCCACAGCCAAATACAGTCTAAGATTCTGTTGAAAGTTGCTGCCCTATGATTTTGATGAGATTTTGTGTCCGCCTTGTTACATCCATATGACAGTATTCAGATATAAGTGCACAAGGCCATTCGACCATGAAAAAGTAGGTCAAGGTCATTGGTTTTCAATATTCTTTTGTTCTATGCC
>JAPTYQ010000028.1:7256849-7269089 GCA_029814465.1 Ostorhinchus cyanosoma | reverse complement strand
TCTGAAATTTACATATCTGTTACTGTCTGTTGCCAAGACACTGAGTAAGTGTAAATAAAATCTCTGTCACTAACGAGCAGAAACGCATCACAAAGCATGTTTACAATATATGAGAATGAATGTTCAAATGCATCATATTTGAATAACTCTACGTCGGTGCACATGATGACACGTCTCTGTATGTATTGTGTGTCTGGTACGAATTGGATGCTGTACTGTCCTGTTGAAATAAACTTCTTTTGCCTTATTAATTTGTTGTTATCCTTTAAAACGATCTAGATATCCTGGTACTGAAATATGACCAGTCATGCCTACACAGTACAGTGATCTGGCTTCACTTACTACGTATTTCTGCGGTGGCGTACTTTGGGATCATAGAGTCAGTGGTGAGTTCTGGATGGAGGATGCAGCCGTGTGTGTAAGCGTCCATTGGCAGACCATCCAGTAGCTGACGGTACTGCTGCACACGCTCGTGGAGGGGCGAGTCCGCATCGGGAATCAGCTGAGCCACCGTGTCTGCAGGCGGGACGCCGATGTGAAAACAGCAACAGTAACAGAGAAAGCATTTTAACGTAGCTGCGAAAACCACCTGTCAAACAGTATGTGCATAAGAAATCAACTTAAGTGAAGTCAAACACATCCTCAACAGAAGAATCCTCCTTGCATCAGCTGTCAGAGACGCAGTGTGGTAACCTGGTAACAGACACCCCCCCTCGGCCTGACATTTAATACAACACTGAAGACATCTCCTTTAAACTAAGAGTGAAATGTGTGCATACTCTAGAGATGGACTCCGACTGCTTTCAAAGGGAAATAGAGATGAACAAAAATAACAAACAATATGCACAGGTTAATTAGGCTTCACTTTAAACCTACTGCGCTAACCCCCTGTTGGCCTGTTCTGTTCTATTTATCTGCTGTTGCTCAGGTTAAAAAGTGCCATTAGTGAGGCAGTCAGCTTTTATATTTTGCCGTCCTAATTTTTAATACTCAGTGAGCGGGCTACATGCAGCGTGGCAGTGTTCGACATAATAACCTGCTGCTGAGATTCAGTACTGAGATAGTTCTGCAGGACAGAATGCTTTTATCTCTGCACAGGGTCACAGCCAGCCTAACAGAGGCATCGGCTGACGAAACAGAGATGGGCACTTGGCCGCTTGAGGATGTTCAGACCTATGAAGAAGCTTTGCAGAGGGTGGAGCAGCACCTGGCAGAGCTCCAGGAAGCTGAGTAATCAGTCCCCGGACCAGCATGCTGACCGGAGCGTACCCATGCAGTGGTCCTCCAGGTGATCTGCTGCGGCATTATGGTGGGAATGTTTCATCAGCGCGTCAGTGTGAAGACGAAGCCAACAGTCTGACAGTCCAAGGCCACCTCTACGAAGGCAGATTTAGTTCTTTGTTTTTCAATCAAAAGAAAAGTTGCTTTAACCAAGAAATATATTTTCAATCCAAAAAAAAAATTTTCAATCAAAGAAAAAAAAGTGTTTGAAAGCAAAAAACATATTTAAGACCCCGAAAAATTGCATTTGAATACTTTTTTTCTTTAATTGAAAGTTCTTTTTTTATGTCTTTATTCTTCAATCCCCAAAAAGTATTTTCGATTTTTTTAAAAATCACTTCGATCAAAAAAAAAAGTATTCAAATGCAATTTTTTTGCACTTTTTTTCTTTGATTAAAAAGGGTCTTTTTGATTGAAAACATTTTTTTTATTGAAAATATTATTATTATTCTTTTTTTGGTTCAGGCAACTTTCTTTTGATTGAATAATAAAGAAACAAATCTACCTTTAAATACCTTCAGAGTGCAGGAAAAAGCCAGATTTTTACCCCCTCTGAATGTTACTTTTTTTTCTACACTGTCGACCATAAAGTTGTAATAAAGTTTTTTTTCTCTCTCTTCTCATGAAACATTTCTGACAATATGATTTATTCTTAATAGGTTCTTGAACTTACAGTGCAATCTTTAATTTTTTTTTCTAGTAGAGCATTTTACTCTTATTTACCTTGTTAAGTGTTATATTGTTATTGCTGTTATTGCTATACTTCTTTATCTTATCTTATCTTATCTTATCTTATCTTATCTTATCTTATCTTATCTTCCAACAGTGTATTTTTTTATGACAGTGACAACAGACAACAGACAACAAACCTGTGGGAGCTAAAATCTTAATTTCTGATTCACTTGAATCACTTCAATATGTGTTCCTAAACGAGATTTAAGTGGGATTTATTTGTAATATTACTTTAGTCTGAACAGTCACATCTCTGTACATAGAGATTGCACTCAGCTCTGCACCGGTAGGAGACACTCAATTCAAAAAGTAGCTAAAATAAGCTCAATCTTAAACATACACAGCAGTAAAACACAACATACACATTAATGCATCAGTAATATGAATCCAAAAACATCATATAAACACCAACAGAGACTATTTTGCTGCACAGTAATTAGTTAACAGAGCATATTTTACTTGTGGTATCTTTGCATTTTCATGTGGCTCCATTCTGTTCGCCACTGGAATCTAAAATTGCCCACATTTAAAACAATAATCTCAACAATAACAACAACAAAAACAAAGATCTGACCAAT
Source organism: Ostorhinchus cyanosoma (assembly GCA_029814465.1). NCBI lineage: Eukaryota > Metazoa > Chordata > Actinopteri > Kurtiformes > Apogonidae > Ostorhinchus > Ostorhinchus cyanosoma. The sequence continues at coordinate 7,266,498 of JAPTYQ010000028.1, read as the reverse complement.
AAATCTGAACTGAACGTTGAAAAGCGCAGCGTGTAGCCTCAGAGACGACAATAGATTGGATCGAATGTGTGTAACAGACGACAAGAGCTACAGAGGCTCAGATTGTTTCATTACTGTTAGTCAACAAGCCATTTTCACACTGTGAAAGTGCTGCTCTGCATTTCAACACCACTGTAAAGTAGTGTGAGTTGGCACTAGGCTGATCTGTAGTGTTATAAAGACGGTCATTTCGGAGACATCTGCACTTTTCAAGGCAGACGCAGCCCACGTTGCTTGGATTCATTAAAAGATTTCAACACAGAGGAAAACATGTCTGTGAGTCTGGCTAAAGGCACATCCAGCTCGAGGCCTGGGTTCAAAATGTGTTGTGTATTCTTATAATTTCCAGCGAAAACGAATAGAAAAAAACCCCCCACAAAGCACTTAACATACTCTCAGGAGACTGTATCATGTCAGTACTGTCATCATCTAGAGATTTAATTAATGCCATTACCTGAAAACTGCTCACTATCACATCAGTGTGACTGAGACAATGACAACACACACCAGGGTCAGCGTTTTCCTCCTTTCCCTTTCATTACTGAAGAAGCACTGAACCAGATCCTCCAGCTTAACTAGCACCGTCAAGTATCACTGCTCTGGACGAATGAGCGTTAACTAAGATCAGCCAGTTCTCCATTTAAGGGCCAGTTCTCGGTGCCCTTGGGCCTTTCCTGCTTGGTGGACTCTTGACGTTATATAATAGCATTATGTCTCATCTGACAAGTTAACATGACAGGCTACACACAGATACTATAACACAAATCATAGGCATTATAGAATCCATTGTATGTATATTAACGTTTGCATGAAAATCTTGCATGTGACTCACACCGCTGCATCATAATATACATTCAACGTCTAACATTAAACATGAACAGATGCAGATTCATCTACTCAATTATTCTTCCTTTACTCTGCTTTAATGATAATTGCATTTTCTATTATCATAAAACTCCTGTAAATTGTACCTGTGTCCTGTTTTGTATTCACACAATTTACGCCAGACAGGATCCCTCCAGTTTTCATCTAATCTAATCACATGAGAGCATCTTAGTGACTTTGGTGCAAAGACGTTGCACAACTTGCAGACAGATGGCCTCAAATCTCTTCCAATGGTTTTTGTTCAGCCTGGCTTCACAAACATGGACAATACAGGCAAATATTATCTGTAGCCAGTGGTGATGGGAGCGTGTATTTATTCATGCACTGTACTTGAGTCATGAAGTGACAGTACTGTAGTGTTTCTATTTTATGCAGTTTTATGCCTCTACTCTACTACATCACAGAGGCAAATATTGCTCTTTTCACTGCACTACATTTGTCTGATATCTTAAGTTTCCTTCAGATTAAAATTTCCTTTTTCATTCCATTTCCATGAAAACGTCACATCTGAAATTGAATTTTTATGATAAACAAAAGGATTCAATTTTCCTGTATGGGTTGAGAAAATCTTCTTGGTAAACTCTTCAACACCTTTTTGTTTTGACTGAAAAATGTATGAAATGAATAAAAACACTAAAGTCTGACTTTTTCAGGTGTCTATAAAAAATATTACCCCCCTTTGGATGTTTCTCGCTTTCTCAAATTGAATCAATGTCAGTATAATTTGGCTTTTTTTGACAAGAATTTACAAAAAGAACGAAATAAGTAAATGAATGAATTATTTAAAAATCTATAATGCAAAATAAGTTGCAAAAATAAATTTCAATAAATTGATAAATTAAATGAATAAATTTTGAAAATAAAATTAAAATAAATTCACCCCTGTCTATTGTGTTTAGTAGATACACCTTTGGCTGGGTCTGGACACTGAAATCCAAATGCATTCTTCTTTGCCAAAATTCTCACTACAGAGATCAGATGTTAAAGTCCAAACACAAATTTTCTACTGACACAAGGTCTGGGCTTTGACCTGGCCACACCAGAACATTCACATTGTTGTCTTATCCAAAAATTATTGTCAAAAAGCCAAACTATCTTGATCTAAATTCCATTTATAAAACAATAAACGGTGAGAAATTAAAAAAAAAAAAAAAAAAAAGTGGGAAAACTTTTTATAGACACTCAACAGTGATGCCATGAACATATGATGCATATGATGATCTTGCAGAATATGATGCATTGTTGTATTAAACTTCCAACAGTACATAGCAGTCAAATGCAATAGACATATAAATGTAGTATTAATATGTATCCAAAAACATCATAATCATCTTTTACTTTTACTGTAAATGGAGTTACATACTGTTTCATAGATATACATACTGTCACATACTGTTAATACTGTAAATTTCCTCCTATTCATATTTTGTCCAGTTTTATTTGTTATTCTACTTAGCTCTATTCCTAAGTTACTTTGTAAAATTGTAAAAAGGTCCATACTATTTTCTAATCTTATTTTTAGTTTTTGTAATTTTATATTTGCTCTATTTTTATTTCTGTAGCACTGGTGTTTTATTAATATTGCTGCACTGACTGGAGTTGCACACCTAATTTCATTGTACATGCAATAACAATAAAGGCTGTTCTATTCTATAACTAAATGCAGAACTTTTGCAGTGGCTTCTTACAACAATGAGATATGCTTTTCTTTACTTAAAGCTGCAGTGCTTGATTGTTTTTTGGCATCACTGAGTGAAAACTCCATAACTGCCTGTCAGCATATTGTAAATCAAGTAATCTGACGGGAAACAAGGATTCCTTCCATTCTGTGTTTCCTCTTTATGGGCTGGAAAAATAAATCGTGACACAGACTTTAGCTGATAAGGGGGTTAAACAGATGGATGACTGATTGAAGACACGTGACTCTACTCTACTTTGAAGCTCGACACAGACGTTTGGAAAAGTGGTTTCACACATCCACAGTGGCAAGAAACAACATCAGGTCCTCTATCTTTATATTTAACAATCTGATTTGGACAGAGAGGAGAGAGCTGCACAAAGTCTCTCCTCATTTCAGTCTTCTACTAATGCCTGTAGCTCTAAAAACAGTATGACCAAGAAATTATCCAAAACAACAAAACACTAGTTTCAATGTGTGTCAATTAATTATAAAATGATGTATATGTATAAAGAGGGCAATGGGTCAAAATCTGGTTTTAAAACTGCAGCAGGTATCAAGTAAAAAAGGAGTGTTTCATAGGCGTATATGCACATTTTAGGTTAGTGCAGTTTAGTTTCTTTAACCTCTTCATTCCCATATTACATTAACCCTTTAAGACTACTATTATGAGAGGCCGCCTAGATTTCTTTGTCATTTTTTGAATGAAATTATGAGAAAATGTATTTTTTGCCTATTCTTTTTGCACTTTTTTTCAGGAAGAACTTAACTTTCACTATCTGCCCATTAATTATCATTATTATATGTAATTAATGCTTAAAATAGTGTGTTATAGTAAAAACAAAACAAAACAAAAAACCTTCAGACTTGAATTTTTACAATGAAAACCAAACGTAAATGTTCATAATGAAATTTTACGAGATTATAGAAATAGACTTTCAACTATTTTACATGTGTTCAAATTTTTGGTTTGTCTAGAACACTCTGCATCCATGTTCCAGCTTCTTATTTTTTGAGCTATTTCTAGTAATTTATCAACGAACTATACAAACTAGAAAAATACAGATAAAAACGGTGAAAAAATCTGCCAAAAAACACAACAAAAAAAACAACAAAACATGCTAGCAGAAGACTCCACAACAGCTCTGTCACTATTATATAGAATTATTTACAAGAATTCAGCCAGAAACACCAATAAAACCTTGCTAGAACGCTGCTAAAAATAATAAAAAAATCTAATAAATCAAATCTAATAAAAGTAATAAAAAACAAGCAAGCGGAGCACTCTAAAACAGCACTATCACTATCATATACAATTATTTACAACAATTCAGCACAGAAACACCAACAAAACCTCGCTAAAAACGCTGCTTAAAGTAATAAAAAATCTTCAATCTCTCTCTCACCAACTACACTCTGCTGCTCTCTGCTCCGCCCACTTCCACCCACCCCCCTCAGCCGATGCAAGCCTCTACCCTAATGTGTTACAGACCAATAGAAAGAACACAATCTCAGCTAAAAGATGAAGTTCTGATTTTCTCAATAGCACAAACAGTTCTGGAGTTACAGTGGATACAAAAACGTATCACCGGAGACACAATCGTCCTAAAAGAGTTAAAGTTCCCAAATAGGTGAAGATTTCTACACTAAAACTTTAGTCAGTATAGGCATGCTATATCTTGTTATAAAATGTAGATTCTCCACAGTTGAGTTGCTAGGTTTATTTTATAGTATTACTGAGCAGTAAAATATTATTGAAAGAATCACCTGGACAGCAGCCAAAGCTAATGGGACTCCTGTATGTAGTTCAAGTGGTATTATAGCCACTCATTAAAAAAAAAAAAAAAACTGTGAAACTAGACATTATCACCTTTCATATGAGGTGTCATTGATCAATATTGGGCTTGTTGTTCTTCACTCACAGGCTTTGGAACTTGGTATGGTAAATACACAGAAGTTAGTTTGAATTCAGTGGGATCATGCACAGAAAACATCAATGTCAGAGAGAAAAGACTTGTTGCATCATATATAGCAACAAGCTAATTTCCGTCTGCAGTCCCTGGGCAGGTAAACACACCCACAAAATATACCACCGCATATAATCCCATAAAAACAGTCACAGTCAAATCCTGCTATGCACTACCTGCCTAATACCAAACATACGCAACAAGCATCAAGTCACCACAGCAACAACATAAAGGCATAAAAAGCAAATCTGTGTAGCTCGTATATTTTATGTATAGTCTTGTAGGAAGAACAGCTTTTACACTTCTGTCTAAAATCTAATCGAAAAGAAAAGAGACGCACAGCATTGCAAGAGGGAAACCCATCATTATCACCATACCTCCCACAAAGTTTTTCTCCAGGTAATCTATGATCTGGTTGTAGTCGCTGATGATGGTGTCCCCGTGCAGGAAGACGGGCACCTCCTCCCCCAGGTTCAGCCTCATGAACCAGGGCTCCTTGTGCTCCTGCAGAGGCAAGCTCACGTCCCTCTCCTCACAGACCAGGCCCTTCTCATTAATGACTAGACGTACCTGCGATTATAAGGACAAGATGGAGGTAGAAGTCACTGCATCAAAACTACATGTAGAGGAAGCGTCAAACATTAAATGTCAAAACTAGGAAACTAAGGATATAAAATAATGTGCATAAGCTGAGCTAATTCTACATTTTGTCATTGTAAAAACATTATTCAGTACAGAGAGCACATTATACAGAGCCAGCAAGAAGGTAGCTCATACATTTTATCTTTATTAACAGAAACACTGTACAACCAAACTAGTAATTTTCTGTCCTTCAAAGTTCAGTATTCCCGGAGAAAAGCAGGGGAACTAAGAGACTAAGAGGTTTTAGCATGTTTGGTATAATGAATAAATAGGTTTGGCTTGTTTATAATATATGAATTGGTGTGGAAAACTAATAAAATGTTTCACAGTGGGCTTATGTTTGAGAAAAAACATACAAGACAGTCAGGAAGTACTACTCGCTGCATGACGGATAAACCAAGGCCCGCGGAGAGCTATTAGTGGCAATAAGATTAATGAAAGAAGATGACACTGGGGGTATAAAGTGCTACTTTTGCCAAACAGGAAAGATGGGGTTTTGTTATTGTGACTAGACGTGGTTTCATTAAAATAAAACAATGAATTTATAACACAAACAGTAATTATGCGACAATGTGTAAACATGGCTGCAGTGTCAAAGCAGGAAAAGGCTTTTTATGTCTCCATCAGCCAACACTTTCACACACTAAATCAAGGATTTCTTGTAAAACTGTTACCTGTTTCACGTCCCAGCCACAGACTGCTGAGGTGTCCCTCAGTTATGCCCACAATATGGAGTCACAGATTGTTATATAATAACATTAGTCACTCCTCAGTAATGACGCCAAGTAGTTCAACTGTAAAAAATACACTTCTCTTACTTAACAAGATTCAGCAGGTTACTATTTGTAGGTTTCTGTTATGTTTGCTTTGTTTGTTGCCTTGTTTCACAGGATGTTAATTCTGTAAAAAATGACCAGATAAGTACTTTACTCGTACTGTACTCTATACAAACAAGAAGCAGCAGAATGTTAAAGTCTCAGGGATGGTGTTTGAAGGTGTAAATCTCTAACCTGCAGCGACTGAGGTTGCCAGGTTGGTATTGATCTGTGAATCTGGCCTCTAAATGTGCTGTTACTCCAAAGCATTGAGCACCATCTGTCTCTATCTATACATTATCGGTTGTGTTCACAATGTATCACTCATGTGACTAAGATGGACATACTGTATGACACAGTTACAGTAGCACTTCATCATGATGCGCTATTAACATGAAGGAAGGAGAATATGTTGTTCAGGAGAAATTCAATGGCACCGCTCCTGTGTTTCCTCAGAAACTTGCTGAGGCAAAGATAGACCTGTAAATAATCCCTGAACATCTGATGACGGTGGTGTCTTCACTGAGATAATGATGTTGGTTTGGTGGAGGAAGGACTCCTTTGTCATCATTACTTGCCAATGTGTTTACAGGAGCATCTCTTATTCTTTTTTTCTTTTTTTTTTGTATTTTTGCAGAAAGGAGTGTTCGCAAGTTATACAAGGTTTCCTGAACATAACGTAACTAAAACAACATTTTTTCAAGATGCCGGGAAGGTATTTTTAGTCAGTCCACTGCAAACCTTTGAGTTATATTAAAGGACTCAATATTCAGCACAAAGTGAACAACCTAATGCATTTACTTTTAATCTCACAAAAGCCATTTGCAAATGTCTTTTAAAGCATCAGCTTGCATAATTGTCATACAACGTTACACAAATAAGTATTAGCAGAACTGTTGCTCAAATGTAGTGTAGCAGTTTCACAGAGGTGTGTGTTGTTTTTAGATCTATTGTCCAACCGTTTACTATTGACAGCTCAGTCACAGATGATTGTAAAGTCACTGCAGCTGCTCCAGTTCCAGGCCCGAGGTGATAATCATGACAGTGAGCCCAGTGTTTACCCTCTGCTGAGTGACAACCGCCACAATCAGCAGCTCAGACCGAGCAGCTACAAGCCAACATCCAGCTTTAAGTGACGTACCAACCTTCACCACATGGTAAAGTGAAGCCTGAGCATCACTCCAAGGTTGTTGGTCTTCATTGAAAAGGGATATACTGTATCAGCTGCTCTGATTGCATGCAGGGCACTACAGAGCAAGGTTTCCCAACACTGATGCATGCATTAAAGCCACTTTTCATGACAAGCCTTTTGAAGTACTGCAATAGTTTGAAGTAAAACAATCAATCAGGGCTGAAGAGCTTGCATATTAATCATGAAGGCGTGTTCTTTGGGCACACATGAGGCACAGAGGGTGGTCAGCTGAGTTGAAGCACCACTTCATACAGGTAAAGGTGAATGATTTCATATGCAAAAGCTTTCTTAGATCTAAGTTGGGTTGATCATACCTGCATACATAAACATAGAGGGATTATTCTAAACATGTTTGTTTCCAGAGTTATGTGAGATATGTGTGTCAAATGAAAACAGTTGTGTTTGGTTCCCTCCCATGCTCATGAAACAGGAGAGGAACAGGTAATCACCAGCCAAGGCGATCTGTGAGAGTCATAATTCTGTCAACTTAAGGTGTGATTCAGCTGAGGAAGAGGAAACACGGCCTTTGGTTTGTTTTGCACATAGATACCTCATTTTAATCAATTATTCAGGCTGTCATGTATCGGAGCACACACTGTATGTTGTCATCACATTCACTGTAGGGCGACGAATTAACAGCATGTCAACAAAAGGTGGAAGCTGGTGAGATATGAAGGGGGTTTATGCAGTGGTACATGACAGCCAACAGAATATTGACCATCAGTCCTGCTACATGTCGAGGAAACGAGCCCCATGCTGCAGCGCTTTTCTAAACGTCTCAAATGGGAGATCTGCCCAGCTGCAGGATCATATTCATATTCCGGAGGTCTGTGCAGGGATAAACATGCACAAAAACATGCTTTGGTCATCACAAACACAGGCTGCTCCATGCTGTAGCATGTCATGCAGGAGATGTAGAGCCACCTCCATTTTCAAGCTCTGCTCTTTTTTTTACCTTTTGAGAGGTGAAAGACTGCGTCCAGTGGTACAAAACCAGCCTGTCTTTATTGAAAGGTTTGGGCTCTGCCGTCGGTTCTTCGCACTCCTCCCCGTCTGTTATTTTGCCGTCTTCTTCCATGGCTGAGATGGGCCACCAGCTACAGTTGGTGGGGGTAACATGGTTGGAAGACGCCATGACAGAGCGTTTTGTGCGTGTGGAGAGGAGCAGGGATAGAAGAGGAGGAGAGAGAGGGGGAGGAGAGAGAGAGAGAGAGAGGGATGGAGAGAGAGAGAGAGAGAGAGAGAGAGAGAGAGAGAGAGAGAGAGAGAGAGTCTGTCAGTGGCGCGAGCCGAGCATCGTCGGTTCACGCGGACAGCTCCGGTGCTGAAATCGGCTTCACCTCCGACCGAAAACAGAGGAAACGCTCTTCACAGTCTAATCCATACGCAAACATACAGTTACTCGAGCATGCCGCGGAAACCGGAGTGAAACCGTGTTACATCACATGATGAGCGACGCAACAACATGCGCGGTGGAGGCGGCGGAGGGTGGGTGCGCTTCAGCGGAAGGTCAAGCGGTCGGAAGGACGGGAGGCTGTGGCTGGAAACGGGATGGACACAAACAGCGTGTTCTGAGTTTAAAAAAAAAAAAAAAAGAGGAGGAGGAGGGGGGGAGTATTTCAGCACGTCCAAAATGGTCAGAAACACATATTTACAACACGTGTGAAACTTTAACTGTCTGAGCAGCCTCAGAGTTGAGCCAGTTAAGTCACATTTTATTTATAGCCCATAGATAAAAATAAATGTCCCTTTTAGAAAAATATCACTCGAAACCAGGATGTGAATAAAGTCAATCGATTTATTCTTTCAGGATGGAGAAAAAAGTTGATCAACAGAGCCAAACTCAGAGGACTGCCTCCTGTCAGTTTTATAGTTGTGTAAAAACTATTCAAGGTCTGTCTGGGACATAGTTATGTCTTCCGTCCTGAGAACAGTGTTACCTTGGCTTAGAGCATATCAGCAAGGGTTCAATGGTTATTTTGTCTATATGACAAGAAATGAACACCTGGCCAAGGCCTGGGTACTTTTCTAAGATCATGAATGAAAGCTTGAACCCTATGTGTAACTTCATTAAGATGGCAAATCATTTATCTAACATTATCTCAAAGGACTTTATAATCTATGCAACACCTACTGCCCTCTGAGTGAGGACAAGTGTCCTCAAAACACCCTTTAATGGGATAAACTCTAAGAAAAGGCACAGAGGAGAGGAGTGACCCCCTGCCAGGGAAAATATGAATAATATATACATAAAAATCAGACATGTGCAGCAATGAATTTACTTTGGACAATGAATTACTGGTTTATTTTTAGATCATGTTTTGAATGGGGTCAAAAGTTAAGATATTCACTGTTTCACTGTGTGTGTGTGTGTGTGTGTGTGTGTGTGTGTGTGTGTGTGTGTGTGTGTGTGTGTGTGTGTGTGTGTGTG
>JAPTYQ010000028.1:7234700-7247527 GCA_029814465.1 Ostorhinchus cyanosoma | reverse complement strand
GAGCAAAACAAAAGGATGGCTTAATAAGGCCATCTAAATAAAGTCCTGATTTTGTCAGTGATGACCTAAAGAAACCAGAGCTGTATTTGAGTGGGAAAAAAAGGGGAAAAGTCTAAATGCTGGAAGAACTAATGAGGTACCATTAAAAAATTTAACCTTTTGGTTAACTCTTAATGCAGTGACACTTTTCCCAAGAGTGTTACTTATCTAAAATAATCAGGATGAAGGTATTTATTTATTTTCCGTTTTCTTTTTATTTATTTCATGAAGCTGCACAATTGTTCACCATCATATCTTTTGTCAAAAATGACCCAGTGTTAAGTGTCCTCAGCACACGAGAAAAAGTGTGAAGTGTTTTTCTTTTAACTATAAATCTGTTAAAAATGAGGAAAACTATATAAATCTGCATATCATTTATAGGACTTGGTGGACAGATACTACAACCAGCACTTATAGAATACTAAATTATAATACATGTGTAATATGGGCATTGCAGTTTGATTATATTTGTGCTACAGTTGATTGTAAAGACTAATAGTGAAAAGGTGTCAGAGTAATATATCTTAAAGGGCTCATATTTACCTAAACCCACTTTTGGTTCATTTATTTGTGTATTTGGACATTAATAGTTCATAAAGTTTGAATTTAAACCCTCCAGGTGCTGCAAAGCTATCTTTACATTCATGTCAAAAATCGAGTGGATTTCTACAACTCGTTTTAATTTCTGCTTAATTAGTTACGTATATAACTAGTTACGTCACAACATTTGCACATATAAGGTCAAGACTTCTGATGAACATTTCTCAGAGTATGACATAATTGTTTATCAGCAGCAGCAGTTGTTGTCCATACGGAAAATATGTCCAAACCTTGAGCTGATTATGTAAAATGTTCAGTTGTTGGTTGAAGGGGACAGAGCAGCACAGCCAACAACCTGGAGGGGGTGGAGCTTGAAGTAGCTCATTTGCATTTAAAGGGCCAGTGCTCAAAATAACCTTTCTGGTGTCATTACTCAGAAATAGGCTGTGGAGTTGAATTAATGAAGAATTCAGACCCAGTTTATGTAGACCACAGGGAGATGTTTTAAAATGCATAACTCCATTAAAAAAAAAAAAAAAAAAATATCACTCCTTTAATAATTTATTGCTAGTACTGTTCTGACCTGGGTGTTCAGTTGAAAAAAATCAAGCAAAATGTCAACTGCCCAGTGTATTGCTCATACATTGACTTTGTGTATGACCGTACAAGGCAGTGTGTGTTTGCCAGCAGTCATCTTCTGCACCTGAAGTAGCCTTGTGTTTACAGCACTGAGCTCTGTGCTTGATGGACCACAGACCTCTGTCCCTGCAGTCTGAAATCTAAATAATTTACTCCAAGGATAAGCAGCATAATAAGAGTTATTGGTCGGCATTCAGTGTATTCAGTGTATTAGTACTTTTAACTCACCTACAGTGCATGCACGGTGGAACAACAATGGAAGCAAACGTTCAGTATTTATGCAGAGCAGCTTTCAACGGAATCTCTGTGACCTTTATTTTGTTCCGATCAAATATATATCCCTACCAAATGCTTTAATATGGCGGATAAAACTCCTAACAGCTGGAAGACAAGCTAAACAACAGACACTCTGAGCAGACTGTGCTCTAAATTATCATCAATTATTATATAAGCAAGCAGCAGAGACATGACACATCTGTTCCTGGCTGCGGTTTCCTCACTCTATGATCCTTTGGCAATGAAGTGGAAGGTTAAAAATACATGGACAACCTGTGCACTAGGAGGCCAGGCCACGCCACTTTATGTCCAGTTAGCTAAGCGTTCGCTGGCACTCAGGCTCTACGTGGACATTGTTCTGTTGCGTGGGTCGGTCGGCAGGCGTCTGGAGGTGGTTCTGTACTGGCGGAACAGGGTGTAAATGACGCACAGACAGGGGCCCGGTGGTCAAAGAGGAGCCCTGACTAAATATGGACAGGCGCACTCTTGCTGTATCACAATCACTGGGGAATGCAACAGCTGATTATCCCTCCACCCCCTTGCCTCCAAACCCTATTTTTCCTGCCCAGTCACAGACACACTGTTTTCTCATGCTGGATCCTAGTGTCTCTTTGTTTTTCTATTTATACATTATTATGCTGCAACATTACCCCATATTTCTCTACGTTCAGAACACACTGTAATCAAAGTTAGACCTCTCTACGTTGTAAAACCTGTAACACCTGTCTACTCATGTTACACATCTACCTGATTTGTCTGTTTCTGTTGTACTCTCAGCCGCCGTGTGCTTTAGTTTCACAGAGATCACAGACCTCAGTCCACCTTGCGTCAGCAGTGGTGTCGAATGGTCCCACGGTTATAAATATGACACAGCTCATAAGCAAATGCTTGGGTATAAAGGGTTAGCGTATATATGTACCACACCTAGCTTTAGTTGTACGGGTTGGCTTACATACTGTATTGCTGATGCTGGACATTTTGTATTGGCGAATGATCAGCAGGTCGTAACATTTGTAAACAAAGTTGAGCTCTGACTTCAGCATCAGACTATTTCTACAGTGCTTTATTATTTTATTTGGTGAGAAATGACATCATAAGGAGAATGGATGCGAAGTCTAGTTCTTCTGTGACCTGATAGCTATGCTGCAATAATGAGGATGTGTATTTTTTAGCGCTGTTGCCTATGTGTATTTTGGCAGAGCGTTTTAATTATGTTCTGGAATATTTAGTCATCTTTTAATAGAAGCTAAATCACTCTTTCACACTGTCTACACACACATAAGCGCACATAGTTGAATAGGACCCTCCACAAAGATCCAGTGGCACATGCCAGAATGACAGAGTATATCTCGCCATCAGCAGGCTCCAGGACAACTGTAGCATGACAAAAAACAGATGGTTATAGAACAGCTTTGAGGGTAAAAACAGAGCAGTAGGATCTATTTCGAGATCAACTTTGACATTAGAACAGACTCTACATTATGATACTCGATGGGCTTGAATCTGTAATCTCGTAGCTGCAGGTGTTGAAGACTGCTTCTTCACAATTGAATGTCTTTCTACAGCTGACGTCTCATCACTCCTCACAGTACAACCAGTGTCTCCTTAAGGGAGTTAAAGCCACAAGGGGTATTTAGGTCGCAGTGTCAAATGTCGTGTTTTGTTAAGGAGAAATATTCACACACAGACTTCAGTAGAACATAACTTAATGGATGACTGTGACACTTTTTTAATGAATACTACTGTTGTACATTTATGAAGGTGTGTAAAAATATGAGGACTCACATCACATCAAAATATCTTATGGGCTATAAAAAAAAAAACATCTATTGCCTGAGTGAAATATTATTTCATTTTACTGGTTAATTTGACAGTTCACGTCAATAAATGTAAATGTGCAAGCAGAAAATTAAGTTTAAAAAATGTATATGGGTGATATATATTGGTAAAAGAAACATGTTCAGGACACTATCACACTAATATACAATTATATTATTGGTAGATCATGTTCAGAAGCACCAAAATGCTGAGCTTTTTCTCGTATCTGAATTGTTTCATTCTTTTATTTTGCAGCACAAGTTAGAATGACTTCCTTTACTGAACTAATGTGACTTCCACAGACCTTATGTCTTTGCATGTTGGGATTTCTGCACCTTATATTTAATCCTGCTCAACTTGAATCTCTCATGCTTATTAAATGACACTATTCTGCCTTCTTGTGATAACAAAACCACAATAGTTGGAAGGCTTTTGTTTTCAGATCCATTCCTCTTTTTATTCCTATTCATACACATCAGTAATCACTTCTGACCACGTGCAATGATTACAGTTTACTTATCAAAAAATAAATCATGTTATCACTGTCATTTCATGACAAAAAAGTACTAATATTTTATTCCTGCTTTGTGGGCGACAGAGTATATTTACAATGATTAGTGGAAATCAATGTTAATCATGATAAATATAAAAACCTTTCAACAAAAAGTACTGTCCTTGTTTGGAGAATGATGCAAAGAGGGTGTAATGAGTTCCAAATCAAAGTTTTGAGCTTTATTGCCTTGTTTATGCATCGTCAAACGCAGAGACACACTGTGGTTATACAATAAAATAAAGTTATTGCTCCCCAATGCAGATATTATTTTTTCTTATTTGTTAATAGAAATGATCTAAATGTATCCATAAAATACAAAAGCAAAGCTCGGGTCAAAGGACGTTAAGAGTTAAATGGGAGTGGGATTTCGTCACATTTATGGTACTTAGAGAGAGCTGTGTTGGTGGAAATATAAGGCATCTATATACTGCATTACACTGTGTTGTTAAAGTTGACGTAGGAGATATTTATAGCTCAACCAGCCATCAGTCCGCCACCTTTCTCCCTGTGAGTGTGGCGTTTGATTCTGCTTTACTTGGCTCATGGTTGGTACTGTGCTGAATGCTGAGCTCCACTCAGATCACAGGATTTCCATGGTGAGTTTCGGGTGAAGAGCAGCATGAAGCCATCTGTTGCCATCCTTTCTCCTCTACCCACTAACTGGCAACTTCCCCAGCAGAATGGAGGAGCTGCCATCTTGTCAACTATTAAACACGACACTTTGTCTGGAGGGATTAAAATACAGATAAATGTGCTTTGACACATCTGTCTGTTACCAGTGAAGTACTGTAGTCATATAAGTAATACATGTTTGCCTCAACCATCTATGCTGAGATTGTACAAACCTATACAATGTTTTGTGGAATATAATACTTGTCCATGTTTGCACTTTTAATGCGTGTCCTTGAGTGTGTGTGAGTGAGTGTGTGTGTATTAATGGGATATGAGTTAGTTATTAATTGTACCACTGGGATTAGTATTAAAAGGCTTGTAATTAAACAGCAGCTGTTGTTGTTAAAACTCTACATAAAATTAGTCATTTCAGTGTGATTATTATCTCGTGTGTGGGGGGGTTCCTGGAAAAGGAGGTGCTGACTGTGTGTGGACAGGTGGAGCGCCTCTATATTGAGCAGGAAACCTCAAGAGTCTCTAATTGTTCCAGCGGGAAGCACCTTCCCCACTGAGTCTGCTAGTGCTCCAGAGGGCTATTTTCAGCTCAGTGTAAAGTTACAGTATGTCAAGTATTCACAGAGTAATCACAATCAGTAATGTGGAAAAATATCAGTTGTCTGTCATCACAGGTTTGTCCGAAAGATACTGTAAAACAAAGGTGAAAGGCCTCGAAAACACAGAGTTTCACTGGCATAAAAACTGCTATACTGTGTGCTTCATTTACTGTAGAGATACAGAGACACATGTGATGACGGTGCCCCCGGTGGCCTGCCACTAGTAACACATTGTCTTGGTGAGAACATAAAAGCATTATTTATTTCTGTCTCAGACCAACAGCAGAAAAGAACACCTCCTCTCTCAATAGATAATAATACTAATGAGCCGTAAGACCAGTGGACACACACCCCTGGCCTTCACATCAGCATGACTGAATAGGATAAACAAACCCTCTCATAGGGTCGGTCTGCCACTTTCTAAGGTTAATCTCTAAGCAATAATGGAAAAAGTACCATTACTTCATCCATCAGTTTAAAACAGATATTTTATGTGACTGCCTTTGGGGATATGTGGTAAGGGGATGATGAAATGTAATCTGAAAAGGAAACTGAGAAACATAAAAAGCACAATATTTGCCTCTGAGATGTAATGAAGTACAAGAATAAACAGAATACTACTATAAAGCACAAATTTGTACTGCATAGGTCTAAAAACCGAAATACACACACACACACACACACACAGTTTTGATTGAGTCACTGAATGTAAGTTGCTAAGACTTACATTGCATGTAATTATGCAAGATTTGGGACTTCCTGGTTAAATAATGGTTAAATAAATCAAAATAAACTGACTTTGTAGCATTTTATTTTGTAGTACTGAAGGTTAGGTAACTTATCAGACTGTCACATTTATTCGTGGTGATGGTGTAGCTAATGTTCGAGCTAACAATATGTCAGCCAAGACATGATTTCCCAACATAGTTTTTTGGACTTTAGTAAGAGTTATGACTGTTTACTGTCATAAGATTTTGTGGCTGCTTAAGTTAAACTTAAAACTTTGATATCATTTATGCAGTTTTCATTCCAAATTTTCGGAGATGCAACTTAAAAAGTAGGCTACTTAGTGAATTTCCACCTCAGTCTCTAAGGGGTTGTACTAAGGGGTTATATTTGCTTTAATTAGGAGGTCTGGGACTTTTTTTTTTTTAACCTCACATTCATGACAGACATCATATATGAAACAAACATATGTGGGTGCAGTTTTGTTGACAAACTCCCTACATTTTTGGATTTCAATGCTTGCCAGTAATAGCAAGGAGGAGTAAAGATGGATGATTTTTGTGTGTTGTGTTGCATTTGTTCCATGCAGAACATCCCATTCAAAGGCCAAGGCAGACGGAGCTGAACAGGCCGCTCAAGCCTCCAACAGTGAGTCCAGCATTGCCCGACTGGTGGCCAAAGAGCTTTCCCCTTCATTCTACCAGCCAGGTCAGTGAATATTAACCCTTTCATACAAGAGAAATGCTGGAATATGAGTGAAATCATGAGAAAACACTATCAAAGATCAAATTAACTCTACGGAAAACATGGATTTGGATAATCTAATATTGGATGCAGAGGCTCATATCATCTTTACTGTCATACCAAAATGTATTTGCTCAGCTGGAGTACATAAGTATTACTATCATCACTTAGATGCTTATTTTAGGATATTTTGTAAAGGAAACCAAGCCTTTATGTCTTTAACTCTGTCGTTTTATACTCTGTCCCTTAATGTACTGAGAGCTTCAGCTATTAGATCCTCTGCTGAGGCTCACCACAAGGGTAGTCGCATTTGAATGTCTAAAAATGGAACATCTTATTGGGTCGAAGGTATCATATCAGTTTCATTGGAAGTCTGGCGACAGGCACTTACACTTTGACACAAAAGCAGCAGAGCCATTCACAAGCATTTTTCTCCCACAGCAGAGACCTTAAAGGAATCAGACACCCACAGAAGCTAGACAGATTTCTGAGCAGCTGCCCAAACTGTCTCTGACTAATAGTGCAAATAGACGCAGTCCTGCAGAGCATTCTTCCATGAAAGACCTCTCGCCAAGGAGATAACAACACAGACATAATGTGTCAGAGTGCATAGGCTCTGATTTATTTTATTGTGGAAAAATCTAAGTAGAAGTTAAGTAGACGCCCTCCTCGCTCTGTTTTTTCTACATTGCTTCAGAGCTGAAAATAGAGTAAAATGTATTTCTTTGAAATAACAAGCTATCTATAATCTGCTATCTATAATCTGCTTCCTATTACTGCATGTCCAAAGGAAATTAATAGTTTAAGCAAAGAATGTCATTAAAATTCAATATATAAGATTGACTTGGATGCTAGGTGGAGTTTATGTTGGAATCTGTTTTCAGCTGGTTGTTTGTTGATACTGACTAATGCCATTTTTAAGTTAATGACTGTGATTTACTTGCCTCCATGTTGGATAATAGCCTGTGCAATATTAACTATTTGTACACAGTGTAAAGGGGAGAGTTATTCATTTTTTTTAAAAATCCCCTCAATGCATCTCTTTAGCTCCTCTACAGCAGCAACACCGTAAAATACTAACAGACAAACAGTTCCAAAGCTCACACAGACTCCAACACACACTGAACGTAGACACGTGTACACGTACAAATCACATACCTACATACTGAAACTATTTAGCTGTAGTAAGACAATATTCTTATTAATAGGAGTAATGATTTTTTAAAGCACAAATAAATAAATACTTCAGATCTATTTTGTCTGTTAGAACTCTAAGTGAAAAAAGTGAACTCCCTTGAAGCTTTGGTATCGTTGTAACACTACCCCAATGGTTACAGTGTTTTATATAATTGGTTGTAAGTAATAACTGTTCACTGTGAAAGAAATGTCACATAGTCCTCAGAGAACAGCAGCTCAGGAATATATTGAAACTCTAACATCATGGTGTAATTGGTCTCAACAGGACCTGAGTATCTGAAGAAGAGACTGCTCCATGAGGCAGTGGAGGGCAGTGAGAACACCGACACTGTCATGCATGAGCCGCTGTTAGCCGAGGAGGAGCCCCTGCCCACACCACCTGACAGCCCATTCATGAATGAACTGGACAGCCTCATGCCAGGTTCATCTCCAGGCCGCACCCCCTCTCCAAGCCCAGGCATCACCGTCAAGGAAGACACTAAACTCCTTAGTCCAGGCAGCTGGAATGAAGACAAAACCAGCAAAGGTGGAGGTAGTAAAAGTATAAGTAAACCCAACAGCAGGCCTACCAGTCGGCCCACGACCCCTGCATCTACTGCTTCTGCCCCAGCCCCAGCCCCAGCTGAAGGTGGAGCTGCCCCCAGCAGCCGTGGGCCTTCCCGCACCCCCAGCCGTCAGAGCCAGAAGAACGAGCAGGGCTCTGATTTAGAGATCAAGGCGCTGCAGAAGTTTGATGCCGAGGCTAAAGATCCAGATGACAGTCCAGCTCCTGCTCCAGCTCCTGCTCCTGCTCCAGCTCCTGCTCCTGCTCCAGCTCCTGCTCCTGCTCCAGCTCCTGCTCCAGCTCCAGCTCCGGCTCCGGCTCCAGCTCCAGCCTCAGCCCCAGCTCTTTCCTCTTTAAGGAATAGCCTCATCTCTGAAGATGAAGAAGAACCAGCACGTCCCACCCGTAAAGTGCCTGCCAAAGCTGTCACCCCTGAGCCAAAAGTCACTGAGCTCAAACCTGAACGTCCTCCATCAGTCCAGGAAAGAGCACCATCTGTGTCTGAAAGCAAAGTGGAATCCAGGGAGCCGAGCAGACCCTCCAGCAAAGCAGAGACAAAGCCAATGTCAAGAAGACAACCTAGTCCAGCTCCGTCTCCAAGGCCTCCACCCACACCTGAACCTAAGACAGTCCCCAAACCAGTGGAACCGAAAGCCGTTGTTCTCAAATCAGCCTTGAAGGCCGAACCCAAAAATGACGCCAGACAGAAGGCCTTAGTGACGACCCAAAGCAAGGAGCTGCCTGCTGAGTCTTTGGAACTAGAGGTGAGACTGGAAGCAAATCATTTTACCTTCTATTTCCAATAAGTTCATATCAAATCTCATATTTCCAAGCTGTTGTGCTGAAGAACAGGCACTTTATAGGCAGCTGAGACAATTCATTCAGTCTGAGGCTGAAATGTAGCATGCATGGAGTCAAGGCATGCAAGAATTCTGTCCGTTTTTAAACACTATTTTTTTAAGCTGCATATGCTTGGACAAGAAATTTATTTTACCAGTAATATGGTCTTTTTCAATAACGCTGCCTTTCCAAAATGTTTTTGTCGAGTCACCAATTGGGAGAGCAAATATCAGTGTCGTCATTTGATATGTGCATTCATTTTCAGATTAAATTGTAAAGAAGATGCATAGAAGAAGGTTTAGAAAATGGAAAGTGAGAAAAAGGAGTTTGTTCAGTATAACAGATATTACATAATTAATTGAGTTTGTTATTAGTAATTCATAAATGTAGATGGTGTATTTTTGTGGGTTTGGGTCCAAGGCAGACTATCACTTTTTGGTTTTTTTATTATATTTTTGTCTTTAGATATGATGACTCAAACTGTTTGTGACTTTTTAATACTTTGTGGTTTTATACATTTTATTCATTGAAAACTCTTTTCAAAGGGCCCAAACACCATAATGATCTGCATGGTCATCCTGCTCAACATCGGCTTGGCTATCCTCTTTGTACACATTTTGTCATGAGGCTCGGCCAGCACCTCAGGTAATAAATAAAGCTACAGGTGTTTGCATGACAAAACACTTTACTGTTTCGTGTTGTATGCAGTGAGTGAGAGCAATTTATTGTCATTGTTGCAGGTTACCAGCAGTGTTGGAGAGAGACGGCCTGCATCCTCAGAAAGGACCAGAGATCAGAGAAACCGCTGCAGGAAACAGAAGCCTCATGCAGACAGCCGCATTTCCTCTGAAGGTTTTTGTTAGTGTGACTGTGTGAGGCTCTGAGACAGACCTCTCTCTCTAGAGGTTAGAGAAACAGAAGGACAGTGAATGACAGAGATGATTCATTTCATCTGAATATGTTGATGTTTGTACGTTAAAGTCGGTGCTGGATGTTACAGAGTATGTCTACATTTGGTGGCTCAGTATGCGCTCGAAAAGTCTCCGTTCAACAACATTTGGCCAAAGACTTTTATTAAATCCTTAATTGGCTCATGCAACACCGAATCAGACAGATCAAACTCTTCTGATACTTAAGAATTTTCATGTTGATAACTTATAAAGACTGAATATTTTCTCCATGATGCCTTGAACTTGATTGTTTAGACACTACTGCAGCAGATGTGTGAAGGATTTGGGAGTGTTATGTCATTGTTTTAATTTTCTGCATCATCCTACATATATTAAAAAAAAAATTTAAGTATTCATTAGGTAGCAGTCTTCATTAAATGTTTAAGTTTGTGTAAGTCATGTTAAAAGGCTCTCTGGGATATACTGCTAAGAATAAATTGACAATGAAAAGCTAAGCAATGCAAAAAAAATATATATATACAGTGAAACCTACTTCATATTGTTTTCATGTTGTTCTGTAGAAGGACTGTGATAGTTGCATTAAAAGCTTCTGCATTGTTTAAAGTCTGTATTTGAGACGGTTGTGTAACACTGTGAAATTTGATATTTTCACTATGGTTTATATGCATTTGGAAAAATTACTGTGGTCATTCTGCTGCACTGGTTTAGAAGCTGCTGGACAAGATTAAGAAAATATAGCTTGAGTGTCACTGCAATTGAAACACTGTGTATGTACTGTATGTCCCTGTGTTCTGTTTAGGGGGTTATGTTTATCTGAGAGGTGTGTTTGTTCTGCTATGCAAGACTTGCAAGGAAAGGGGGTCTAGGAGGGGCTTATTGAAGTTACCGGTACTGTATGTTGAAGTAAGGTTGAGTTTTAATGGTTTCATGTATGTTTCAGTGTTGAAAACTGTCCTGGCTGTTCCACTACATTATATTCAGGTCCTGACTTGCATTAGAGCCAGATTTAAGTTCAACTTTTGTACGCATGAGGGCACTTTGTGTGTGTCTGTAATTTTGTAAGTTTTTGATGTGCACATCTTTGCAAGAATCAGCATGCATCAATTGATTTTAAACAAAAAAAAACCACAATCCTAAATTTCTTGACAGTATTTCCAAGTTAATTACCTCATGATTGTGAGATGGAGAAAAAATATAGAATGATTCTTAACTCCATGTCTTACACTGAGTATAGTACACTGTTAACCATTTCTCCATTGTATTTTTACCCATGAATACAATGTAATACATGTAACAATGTAAGGTTAATAGATAATTGTTAACGCCACTGGTTGTGTCGTTTTACTACAAAACTGAAAAAACTTCCTCCCACCAATTTTAAACTTTAAAAGAATCAATTTAAATCCCCTGAGTTTTCATTTAGAACAGCATTTTTTGCAATTGTCAGTCTTTAATTTACATAAGGTTCTAAATGTAAGTTCATTATACATAAAAATAAAGGTTAAAGAATGAACTGGCAGATAATCCTATTGAGTGCAATATGACTACTTACAGGGGTCAATTTAGTGTAAAGGCCAATTTGTTTTGTCTGCTCTGATGCTTATAAAGTGAAATGTCATGGTGAGCCAACCTGGCAACAACTACAAAGCTGAAATTAAAAAAATTTTTACAACAGGTATCAGCATGCTGTGTTTTGGTGATCAAATGTATTTTTTTTCCTGTGATTTATTTTATACACATTCTCAAAAGTGCAGAACTAAGTATTTTTAAACACCACCTGTCTGCCAGGCTGAGACACCCCAATCCCTCCTTTGGGCCACAGTGAATACCACACCCTATTTTAAACCAGGACAGGGCTTTACCCTGGTTCTTCTCAGACCGTTCGGAGAGAAGAACTTACAGTTCCCATCTTGTATTAGCAGCTCTTAAGTCTTAAGTTGTATACTGACAATAGACTTGTTGCTATTATTCAGCATTATAGGCTAAACAAAGTTTAAAATATCTTCCTACTTATCATGGTTTGGGCCACAACTGTTGCACACTACTGCCCTCAAGTGACTAAACAGAGTTAATGATAAAGACTTAGCCTAATGATTAAGTGACAGTTGTCTGTTGGGCTGGTTTTACAGTGGCTTGGAGCATAAATGATCTCACAAACTATCCCAAGCGTCTCTGAAAACACCCATCTATAATAAGACATATGCAGCATTGTTCAAGCTTTCATAAACAAAAAAAAAGTTCACCTTTGAAGAATGCAATTCTGCACTGTGTGATGTAAAATTAAGTGCAGACAATGGTACAGCCAATTCCTAAATTTTATTTAACACATTATGGACAGACAAACATGAAGGATGCCTGCGTTTAGTATTCTTCTCCGTCATAGTCTTCCTCTGTTACACTATCAGCTCCGACCTCCTCATAATCCTTCTCCAGAGCTGCCATGTCCTCTCTGGCCTCAGAGAACTCTCCCTCCTCCATACCCTCACCCACGTACCAGTGGACAAAGGCACGCTTAGCGTACATCAGGTCAAACTTGTGGTCAAGTCGAGCCCAGGCCTCTGCAATAGCAGTGGTGTTGCTCAACATGCACACAGCCCTCTGGACCTTGGCCAGGTCTCCACCAGGAACTACAGTGGGGGGCTGGTAGTTGATACCAACCTTGAAGCCAGTGGGACACCAGTCCACAAACTGGATGGAGCGCTTGGTCTTGATGGTGGCAATGGCTGCATTGACATCTTTGGGAACCACATCACCACGATACAAAAGGCAGCAGG
>JAPTYQ010000028.1:7167172-7199558 GCA_029814465.1 Ostorhinchus cyanosoma | reverse complement strand
AAATGTAACACTGAAATGGCAAGAAATTCTAGAAATGTTTGATTCAACTTAATATTAGTTGAAGCTGCATATAGTATATTTTATACACCACATATTTTTTTTTACATGTATTTAATTATGTATTCAATCACTCATGACTCAGTTTTATGGCCTAATATTGTACATCTTACTATGATTGCGTTAAATTAGACATATCAGGGTGCTCATAAAGAATTCTTGAATTGAGAAAACCAAGAGTTACTGACATACAGCTCTGAAAAATGGTGGAATAACCCTGATTTTCAGTGACAGCTTTCACATGTCTAGTCTCTCCACTGTTGCTGTTGGAGGACTTTATGCAGCTCCTGCCATAGAAATTCACAAAGCTCAGCAATGTTCGATGCCTTGTGTCCATCCATGTTCCTCCAGACGTTTTCAAAGTGGGTTCAGGTCTGGAGTTCGGGCTGGACATGACAGTGTCTTCATCTGGAGGTCCATCATCCACACCATTATGGGCCTAACTGAGTCCAGGAGCATTGACCTGATAGAAAAACCAGTCCACAGAGTTTGAGAACATTGTTAGAGCAGAACTCCAGAAGTTTTCACTAGTTATTTTTGGATTCCAGTTACTTTTGCAGTACTAATAGCACTGTTTTTGTGTATTGTAAGAAGATAGTGATGTCCACAGTAGTGGTTTTATACTTCTACTTTTATAATTTTATGTGCAATCAAATGTTAATGTATTTCTTATTTCATCCCTGTCTTAAAATTGTATTTTAAATTTGAACCAATGTGAAGCACTTTGAGCTACAATTTTTGTATGAAAGGTGCTATACAAATAAAGTGTATTATTATGATTATGATTATTAGACATGGATCAGGTGTTTACGAAGTAGAATAAGGTGTACTTGTGTTGGAATTCAACAGACTCAGGAATGGAATGGTTGTCATACGTGCAGACATGCTGATTTCAGAAGAAATTGTAGGGGTCTCTTAATTTTTCCCAACATTGTATGTTTATTTTAATAATTTTGACAATTATAAATCAGATTTTTTTTTTAGATGTTGTGGGGAGTCCATGTTAGCAACAATAGTCCAGATGTAGGAGGAGCTGTTGCCAACACTTTATGGCATTCTCCGCCAGGTTGGGTGTGTTCTACCCGTCTGATTTTCCTGGTTCTCCAACAGTGAGTACTCCAAATTTAGCTGTATGACCCCACGCCAAATAATTCATCATTATGTTCATTATGTCATTACATTATCCATCAAATATACCATACATATTATTATTATTATTATTATTATTATTATTATTATTATTATTATTATTATTATTATTATTATTATTGTGTGGTGTGTGCAGTTCACCAGTCTGTCCACCAGGGGAAGCTGTGAAAGCCCGGGGATGGGAGTGGAGGTCTTCAGAAGTAGAGCAGCTCCAGTTTGATTGGAGGAAGTAATACATCAACAAAGAAAGATGGCCGAAGTCATAGAGCTGCAGAAGCTGAAGGTTGGTAGTGGCGTTAATATTTATTTTACTACTTCATTTAGCTGGGGTTTATTGATAGGAGTGTGTTGTAGTCGTTGTTAGCTACAAATCCACAGTCTGGTGTCTCGTAGAACCGTGGGTGTGGGTCAAACTGTGGCCGCGGGGTGAAGCCGCGGCCAACCGGCGTGTGTTCACGCTGTTCATTCAGCTGCGTAGCTAACTGAACCTAGCTAACGAAAATTCAATTAATCGGGCACTAAATGATACATTATCCTAACAGGTAGCTGTAACGAGTTTAGAATTAGCAAAAACTATGAAATTTTAGGAATTGGTTTAGATGTATTAGAATTGTATGGATCTGTGAACTTCTATTTGACCTCCTTCAATGTTATGATATTCATTAGCATCAGCCTTTTTTTTTTTTTTTAATTATCCTCAGTTCGTTTAACACCAACACCCAAACCTTCAACATTCAGTTTATTTCTAAGCAAGTTTACAATGTCCACACTTAAGCATTTCTCAGTCTGTGTATTAACATACAGCCAAGATATACAGGAAATGTGTAGGCGGTATTAAATATTATACAAAATCAGATCAAAGTGGCAGGAGGTCACAGTAAATCCTAACTGGGAAATAAATATGTTTGCACATTTAAACCCTCTAAAAATGAGTAAAAGTGGGTTTATTCCAGACAACCTGGGCTTTATCTGCTACGCAAACTGGTCACTGAACGCGCAGTTACTGTCTCAGCCGAACATTTACCTTAGGGAGCATCTGAAAATAAAAACACACATGTTGTTTTTACTTTAGATGAACACGTGATCCGTTCGGACTCTGAGTGGATCACGGTGTCTTGTAAATATTTTGTTGTAGGAGATCAAGGTTAGCTCTAAGTCTGTAAAATTAAAGTTTATAAATTGATAATTTCAGTCTATCAGTAGACAGTAAAGGTTTCCAATGTTCTGATTGTTACCCCGGCCTCGAAGGGGAGGCAAAGGGTGTTGTTTTTGGTTTCGGTTTGTTAACACACAGCAAAGTATTGGCTGGATTCATACTAAATTGAGTCTATAGATTTATAGATTGTTAGTGACCCAAAATACATCTGATTACATTTTGGGAAAAGTAGATCAAAGTTCCTATTTTTTATGAAATTTTTTTTAAACCTTTTTTTCTCCATTTACTTATAATCAGCGAACTTTCAAATGTCTTTGTGTCACATATATAGAGGCAATTGATATGTTAACAGCAGCACTTACATAGACATGATAACATCAACTGGATCGATGCCAAAATAAACTACAATATGTGCAAGGGGTGGGGTTCGTTGTGCCTGGCACCACTTGTTTTCTAATGAAATCAGTTTGCACTGAAGCATGGTGTCTAAATTGTTCTTGAATAAAATAAGTTGCATTTCTTTTTTGTTTCAGCTTGCTGAACTGAGGCAGGAGTGTGAGGCCAGAGGCCTGGACACCAAGGGAAATAAGGGGGAGCTCATTGCCCGACTGCAGGCTTATCTGGAGGAGCACGGTGAGACTAAATGCACAACATTCAAACCTACATGCAACCACCAGAGATGCTGCTGTTTGTGCTAGAAAGCCTGCAATCACTTTAATATGGTATTTTTTTCCCTTTTTATATCATCTATGGGATTTATCCAAACAGAGGAAGATGTGGATGTGGATGATGTGCTGGCAGAAGATACAGAGGTAATGTGTTGGTGGTACATCATTAATATGGTTCACTTGTCGATATTCACATTATTTGAACATCTGCACAACCATTCATGTACTGATTCACGTTTCTGTCCTGTTTCAGGACTTTGCTAAAGTTGAGAGTGCCAATAATGTAAAAGTCAACCAAGAGTCTAATACGCCTACATCTGAGGAGTAAGTGTGTATTCGTTCAGTCTACATGCTGTATTTCTGATTCTTAAACAGCTGTGTTATTTAAATATTGATGGTTGGCCCAACATCTCCTTAGCAAGCTGTGGAAATCTATACCAAGAATATTTCATTACTATGTTTTGTCTTTTCAGACCTCCAAAGACGGTGGTGAAAATTAATCCTCCATCATCTGCCAGTGAAGTATGTATGACATATTTACAAGCTTAAGCCACCACTAGAGTGCAAGTGTGAGAGCAAATGAATAATGGATCAATAATGTAAAGTGCTTTGGGTGCCTTTAAAAGTGTTATAGAAATCTAATCCATTATTATTATTATTATTATTATTAATAAACACAAGTGAAAATCTGCTATGTGTGCATTTTAATACAAGCATCACTCACATTTGTTGACATTAATGCAATCTACTGTAGAATAGTTTTCAAAATGACCTGTAATATTTTGTATGAGCAGTAGGTTCTTGGCTCTGTCCTGCACTTTCTGTCTGCATATGTTGCATCTTGTAATTTCTAACCTTTGTTAAACAGAGGCTACAGAAGAGAGCTGAGCGTTTCAACCTTCCTGCTTCATCTGAAAGTAAGAAGGCTGTCCGTGCAGCAAGGTTAGTATAAAGCCTAAATCATTTTATGAGTTTGATTTAAAGATTATTTGCTGTTGAATTAAATGTTTTTATACATTTGTTCACAGTTTACTAAAGGTTGTAACTGAAATATCACTGTATGCATAGCTAAACTCATTCTCATATGCTTCTTTTTCCTTCAGGTTTGGCATGCCCGTTGATACTTCAAGTCCCTCTCCAGGTTTGTTTTTCCTCTTTGTTTTACTCAATTGACATTGTGTGCTTTTTAATGTTGCAACAACTAATCAATAGCAAAGTTGATGTTGCTAAAATTAAACAAAAAATATGTTATGCTACAGTTTTTCATAATGTATCATGTTGTGAACAGATTGGTAGCTGCTCCCCACTCAGATTTATTCATTTCATCCCATACAGGTGTTGTTGCGAACAGCAAAGCTGCTGTAAGTATTGACAGTGTTGTTTATCATCCCCATCATTTACCAGACACGTCTTGATTAACAACATTATGTTAAATCGGTTCATTTTGTTTCTTAGGTTAATGTCGAACAACTGAAGAAGAGAGCAGAGCGATTTGGTGTGAGCGTGTCATCCATTTCACAGAAGGTAATCACAACCATGTCAACAAAATCATGGAAATGGTTGTAGGGTTGTAAATTACAACTGTGAATTTGCTAAAGATGAGAATATCATCAAATTGTCTCATTTTCAAAAGCCTCAACCAGTGACATTTGTATCATTTTCACTGAAATGTTTGGCTTTGCAGTTCAAGTTGCCTTTTTTAATGAGAAATAGTAGTTATCTACTTAAATACCTTTGTTTCTCTTTTTTTAGGTAGGTTTTCAGGTTTCCTCTTTGCATTATTCTGATATTAAAGTGTTACTGTGTTTTATAGCTTGAAGAGGATGAGAAGCTAAAAAAGAGGAAGGAGAGGTTTGGAATCTTAACAAGTTCAGCCTCAGGTGGTGGAGATGATGTCGAGGTAACTTTTTTCATGCCCTGGCTTTATTGAATTAATATCAGTGTTAGCATTGGTAGTCTTCAGTGTCGTGTAAAATGTGAAAATTAATTTTGCTTTTTTTCCCTTTTTCTTCAGGCCAAGAAAATGAAGCGTGCAGAAAGATTTGGAAAAGTGTAAATAATGTTGTTTGATCCAGTGTTTTTTTTTTTTCGTAAAGGGTTTTCATGACAGTAAACCGTGACTCCCAATGACAATTCTTACTAATAGGATTTCTTATTGATCAAAAGTACACTTAAATACAGTCACAAATAGGTGAGTTAGATCACATTGTGAGTTATTTACCGAAGCCAATGCTTGATTCTTAGGAAGACATCAATTACCATTTATTTTAAAATGCATAATAATTAGAGTTTTTTTCTGATATTACTGGTTATTTAGCATTTTTATCTAATTTGCTGTGTTTACCAGAGGCTAATATGGAATCTTGGGCTACTTTTAGCTGTACTGTATTAACTGTATGATGTCTTTACTGTGAAGCAGATACAGAAAATGTTGGGTTAAATGCAAGTCATATTCATTAATGACTGATATTTCTTTCCTTAAAATTAGGTCTAGTTTTGGATGTAATTTTGCTTTTGGTATTTTGATTCGTTCACTGGTTTAGTGTGAGTAGACTGAGTGACTAGACTCTTACTTGATGCATAACTTTAAGCAATAAAACACACTAGAAAATGTAAAGAGTGTCTGGAGTAAAAAGAAGTTGTCGTTTTATTAGAAGTGTTAAAAAAAATCTTACTAATGAACATAACTCACCTATTTGTGTGCTCTGCTGTACATTTGATTTATCAGATAACCTGTTTTCTTTTGGAGAATCCACTGGTAAACTGCTTCAGTTATCTGACATGCTATCTGTCCAGTTTTATAACATTGTGATTTAAAATAAATTGTTTTCAAGTTTTTAATATTTGCTGTGCTTGAGTCTTGCTTACACAACATGAAAAACTCCACTGACCTGGCATTATTGTGTAGACTACAAAGTCCAAATAAGTATCTGTTATATAGTTTTATAGACTTATGTAAATTCACCATTCAGTCATTCTGTGAAGCATCTACTTGAATGATAGATAGTTCTGTCAGTTTATGGTTACTTAAAAAATTTTGTTATGGTCAGAGTTCATGATATTTTCCTTTTTTGTCTAAATAGAATTGTAGTTATTTCAATATAAATGCAGAGCCCTTTGCAAATTAATGATTTCTGAACTATTGACAAGGAGAAGGAGTTCAGTGTTATTTGCAAGGAGTCTGCTGTATTGTAGAGTTATAGGGAAGTTTTGACATTTTGCTTTTAAGTCTGTTATTTTAATGAAATACACCAGATTAGAAAAGGTTTCACTGAATGATAAAAGGTCAGCAGATGGGGATTATAGCCCAAAGTCCGAGAAAATACGTTTGGGATGATGCCTTATGCCAGTGGTTCCCAACCTTTTTTGGCTTGAGACCCCATTTAAAATCACAAACTTCTGGCAACCCCAGATATTCAAAATGGAGACGGTTTTTTTTTTTTGCTTAAAATTAATTTGTTTTTGATCATGTAATAGTTTGCTGAACTATGTTGCAAATAAACGTGAATTTTAGATTATATTTAGGCTATAAAATATATTATTATGGACGGAGGTAGAAAAGCCAGGTGTACAAGGTTAGTGGTTTTTATTCAAAGACAGATATTCCCTGAAATTTTGCACACTAGAAGTAAAAATAAATGGGATGAATATTTCACGTCTTATTATTTAAATTTGAACAACCACAAAACACAAATATATCTGTGAGTGATTATGCCTGTTTTTTTTGTTTGTCTGTTTGTTTTTTTAACCCGGTCTCATAAATGTATGGGGATACAGACATTCTACAAGTGATAACCAAAATGGTGATAATGCAAGTCATTATTCTTTAACAGAAACGTTTTAAATGACGCGCAAAAAAATAATCATCCAAAAATGCCCCCCAAAATTCTGATTACATTAACAAAACAGGCAACAATTTTGTATTTTGATACAAATCGTGCAGATTTCAGAATGTTGTGATGAGATCACATGACCTCCGCCCACCGAAAGTCCCTCTTCCCATAGTCCATCAATCATTCATTCATCTTCTGAACCTACTTTCTCCTCACGAGGGGTCACACCCTGGGCAACTCAATCAATCAATCAAAATATTTTTTATATATTGTGCCAAACCATAACAAACGTTATCTCATGACACTTTACATACAGAGCTTGTCGAAACCAGACTCCAGTTTGTTAAGATTCAGCCTTTAAAATGTTGGTATGGACGTAAACACTGTTGAAGGGTTAACTTGTCTGCGCAGGCTGCTGCACGGTCTTTCCTGCGACATCTACCGTTCACCGCGAGAGTTACAACGAGAACTACGTTCTCTCCGGCGTGACGTTGGTTCCTGTGACGCGCAGAAATTTTAAACTCTCGTCCTTCTCAGTGATGGCGGCTGCGTTTCGTTCTCTCCCTACAAGCTGTAATAACAAATGGTACTACACCCGACAACAGATCGACAACAACCCCTCTCGGCGAGCTGGACTGGATCCTGACAAGGAACTGTCCTATAGACAACAGGCGGCGAACCTTCTCCAGGACATGGGACAGCGGCTCAATGTGTATCTTTTGTCGAGTGCGAGTAGCGTCTCACCCAGGCAGCATTAGCTTGCTAGCTGGCGAAGTTTAGCTTTTCGTGAAGCCGGTTCAGCCGAAAACATATCTGGCGTTTGTTATTGGGTTTCATTCACAGACATTTGACCTACTGTTATGTTTTTTAATTCGACGAGCCAGTGGTTTGTGGGTTTTCTGTGTGTGTGTTAGCGTGCTATTGTTAGCTTACAGCGGCGCAGTAGGCTACACCGGGGCCACGAAGGCCTATGCGGTCGGCAGGCCTTTAGGACATTAGCACTAGCTTTGGTTTCTCGTTTAAACGTTTTAAAATAGAGTACACTAATGGAGATGTGCTGTGTGTCAACATAATACGTCGATTAGTATTTGCCAATCCTCTGATTTTTGTCAGCATTTTGTCTTGTTTATGTATTTTGTACTCATTGTGCCCGGCTAACCTGTATTCACATTACACTGCGTTAGCCGGAGATTCATCTATTATGTTCTGTTACTAATGCTGTGTTACTTTGCACAAGTAGAGTTTCTTAAGGTGTAAACTGTGTTAATGCATTAAGATTATGCTTATTAGAGCAATGTTCCTAGTGATACTCTTTTACAACAGGTATTGTAGGTGATAAGTCAGGTAATACTCTGATACATTGTCCTTAACCAATGTTTATCAGATCCCAACTTACAATTAATACAGCCATTGTGTACATGCATCGATTCTACATGGTCCAGTCTTTCACCAGATTTCATAGAAATGTAAGTTATATATTTGAATGATCAGAAATATTGTAGACTAAATAGCAATATATGGATATTCATGATCTGACTTTTTGCCCACTTTTTCATCTCTAGGTTATTGCTCCTGCAGCACTTTTTCTTGCTGCAAAGGTTGAAGAGCAGCCTCGGAAACTGGAGCATGTTATCAAGGTGGCCCATGCATGCCTCAATCCTCAGGACCCTTCACCAGATGTTCGCAGTGATGTAAGTGTTGGGATGTTGGGAAGTGTTGGGCTTTTCTCCTTCTAATGTCATTTGGCAGGATAGTGACTTTCTGCAATCCCATGTGGTCTGAGGGAGTATGAGAAACTAGGATTCTTTAAAACTAAAAATGCTCGTCGTCTTGTGATAGAGCTGATATTTTTCTAATCAAATAGGGCAAAATGAGGAAATGCGACTGGGGTTTAAGTCAGCTGAGTACTGTATATGATATTTAGCAGTTGTAAGACAAGAGCAACCTTACCTGCTCTATAACTTGAATAATTTCTCTACTCTCTTACAATGCATTGTCAGCTTGTATTTGGCAATGTTGGTTTACTATGTATCACTACAGCAGCTGTACAAAGGCCAGTGACTGGACCTTTTAAATTGCATTAAAGACTTTTGGGTGCTCCGTCCCACGCTTTCGAGACATGTCCATTTGCTCTTGTTTGACATTGGATAGAGGCATCCCAGTAAGTAATGTGCCTGTCCTCTCAACCTCAGGCCTACCTGCAACAAGCCCAAGACCTGGTCATTCTTGAGAGCATTATACTCCAGACCTTGGGTAAGTTGGGAAGGAAGAATTGGGTCCTTTTTATTTCCCTCCAGAAACATATGTACTTTTGAAAACATTGCTAATCTGTCCTACTTTTGTCCACAGAAACCAAATGTGTGATTAGCACCACTGGAAAGGGTCATTATGGGTTCATATTAGTGCCACTTCCCAACTGCACATTTGTCATTTTTTTCTATCTTTGTTTCATGTCCTTCACTTAACACTGCCGCCTTTTCATTTTACATTCCCCCTTTGTCATAATTCTAAAAGTTCGAACAATGTGTCATTAATGTTTTTGAATTGTCCAGGATATTATCAGAAGACTCCATGTAAAGTTTTTTTTATCCGCATTAACCGTCTTACATTGAGTTTGGTTTGTAACAGTAATAATTTTCTGGTTTTCAGGGGCCCCTTGTTAATATTTGCAGCTGAATGCAAAAGAAGCCTTGTCGTTTAAATTGGATTTAATAAGATATGCCCGTTGTGATGTTTTATTTCCACAGTTCATTGACTAAGCCTTGTCTCTCTTTCTGTCCATCTTATTGCAGCTTTCGAAATCACCATTGACCACCCACATACTCATGTTGTCAAGTGCACTCAGCTTGTAAGAGGTGAGTGTTTGGTTATTCTGAGTTTCACATGACATTGTTTTAAAATTCCAATATGGTGGCTGGTTTGTACATTTTATTGTTGATTTTCATTGTTCTTATGATACTGTCTCTGTTTTGGTCCCCTTTCAGCAAGCAAAGATCTGGCCCAGACATCATATTTTATGGCCACAAACAGGTATACCAACTAGAGCTTTATTTATGAATTAATCTAACTTTCTGCTTGTCATGTGTATTCGGTACAGTCCTAAAACCCTTGCTCTCTCTCTCTCTTGTTTGTCCTTTTGTGGTTCTGTGCAGTTTGCACTTGACCACATTCTGCCTGCAATATAGTCCACCTGTTGTAGCCTGTGTGTGCATCCATCTCGCCTGCAAATGGTCCAACTGGGAGATACCTGTGTCTACAGATGGCAAACACTGGTGGGAATACGTTGATCCCACAGTCACTCTTGAGCTGCTGGATGGTGTGTAATTACCCCATACCATACTCTATTCAAAATCCAAGCAGGAGAAATTTTGAAAACCAATTATTAAACATGTTTCTACCTCTTCATAACTATCTTCAGAGCTCACCCATGAGTTCCTGCAGATTCTAGAGAAAACACCTAGTCGCTTGAAGCGGATTCGCAACTGGAAAGTAAGACTTCTTTCATTTTTGAAAGCTGTTGTATGTTGAGGAAGACTTTGTTGACACACTTAACGATTGTTGTTCCTCTTACTGATTCTCAGGCTGGAGGTCAGACACCAAAAGTAAAGCCAAAAGTCCAGGAAGAGGGGGACCAAAGGGATACA
Organism: Ostorhinchus cyanosoma; assembly: GCA_029814465.1. Taxonomy (NCBI): domain Eukaryota; kingdom Metazoa; phylum Chordata; class Actinopteri; order Kurtiformes; family Apogonidae; genus Ostorhinchus; species Ostorhinchus cyanosoma. The sequence continues at coordinate 7,189,051 of JAPTYQ010000028.1, read as the reverse complement.
ATGATGAGCATGATCTCTATGGCATCATCGGAGAGTACGGTGGCAGGCCTAATGAGCCTTTCAGCACCTCCTTCCTCCTCTTCCTCCTCATCAGTAGGTGAAAAGGAGAGGCCTACAGCTGGTAGTGCTCCGTCTTGGAGTGGGAAAACTCAAGGAGGTCCTGAGCAGCAACAGCCACCCAACCATGAAGTCCATGCTCCAGCTAAGGTGTCACTGAGTGAGTACCGTGCTAAGAATGCTGATGTCTTGGCTGCTCAGAAGAGAAAGCTGGAGAACATGGAGGCCAGCGTGAAAAGGGAGTACGCCAATGCTGCTCAGGCTCTCATTGGTCAACAGCATAAGAAAGAGAAGCAGCAGCATCATCACCAGCAGTCTGGCTCCCACTCTAGCTCGTCCTCTTCTGACATGTCCAACCCTTCACCCATAATTCTAAAAATCCCACTGGAAAAGGAGAGGCATGACCGCTCCCTGAAAATGCGTTTCCCTCTGGCTGGTGGTGGAGGCAGCAGCCACAGCAGCAGTAGCAGCACCCGAGGTCAGGATCAGGACATTAAAGTCAGAATACGAGTGCCTGAGAAACAGCGGGGGAGTTCAGAGGATGGCAAAAGCAGGGACAAGCACAGGGAACGGTCTAATCATCACCACCATCATCACCATCACCACCACCATTCTTCCTCTAGTGGTGCCTCTCTTTCCTCTTCCTCTTCCTCACATAAACATTCATCTAGTTCAAGCGGAGCATTGGGAAGCAGCAAAAAGGTCCCAAACGACTCCTCTAGAATGAGTTCTTCATCCTCCTCTGCCTCACGAAAGAGGACACACTCCCAAGATCCCACAGCAGGATCTCACCCTGCCTCTAAAGTGAGCAAGTCCTCGAGGAATCCCTACCAGCTACCGTCCCTGTCTTCCTCCTCTGGACAATCCCTGGGCCATGGCCCTGACATTCTCCCTGCCCTGGGAATTCCCCACCACCAAGGGAGCTACTCGCACTCCAAAGGTGACAAGACAGACACGAACGGGCACGGTGCAGCCGGTGGCACCCAGTCGAATGAGTATCAGGACACTTTTGAAATGCTTAACTCACTGCTGAGCGCACAGGGGGTCCAGCCATCCCAGCCGTCCATGTTTGACTACAGATCTCAATATGGAGAATACCGGTACGGTGGTGGCTCCAGGGGGAACAACCCCAGACCGCCACCCCTGCCTTCGGAACCACCTCCCCCACTGCCGCCGTTACCCAAATGAGATCCTCATCAGGAGATGTATTATGACATTGTACTTGACATCATAAACATCTTTCATGTTACATTAAGTATTGTGTAATGATTTTTAACTACATATTTTGCGGGCTTCAGTGTGACAGCAGAGAAATGTACAGGTGAGATAAATGATCCTGGTCCTTATTGTGGTTCACTCATGAAGCAAAAGGTAGAAGTGTAAACAGCTTGCACAATGTGAGAAAAAGATTTCCATGAAAGTGTAGATAATATTTTTTTTAATTACTTTGCAACTGCTTAACTGAAATGAAATGTGATGATGGGACCTGGGATTTTTCACTGTCGCTGTTTTGGAGGAAATCGTCTTGAAAACTAAGGAAAAAATATTTCCATTACATGCCTGTTAGATCTTCTTACCGATTGTCTTTTTTATAATGTTTTATAGTATATTATTTATTAATTGAATGCTTTTAAGAAAACTAGGTCCCCTCCTTTTCCCCTCTATGTTATGTCCTCTTGTGGGCAGAGGGATATTTCTACATTACGACTGTACAGGCTAGTTTGAGAGTGCATGTCTCCATAGCCATCTTTTATATATTTTTGTCCTTTTTTTCTTTTTTGCTCCAACAGCTATAACCTCAAAAAGAAAAAAATATGGTGAATGCCCAAGCCTAGGGTCTTTTATTTCTTGCATTATTTGGCAAACATGTACAAAGATTTTAAAAACAAACATGAGATATTTTTTACATTTTGTTATGAAAACTTGCAAAAAAAAAAGGTGTAAATTAAGGAAGCTTGTACTTTTTGTTTTTAGATTTGAGTGTTGCAGTCATTGTTTTAAATGGTTGTAAAATATTATGTCAATTCTCTTAATATTTACACTAATGGACACAGTTCATTCTGAGGTTGTATGTCTAAGGTTTATGGAGTTGAAACATATCCACCTGTTATGGTCATATTGAAGGATTTGTCAGCAGAATAATGCCTCTAGAGTAGAAGTGGTCGGTTTGTTTCCCATCACTTGTTTTCTCAGGAGGATGGGTCTTTTTAGAGTGATCACAGCTATATGCATGGAAGTCTTTATGGATACTGAAAAATAAAAAAAAAACAGTAGCGTTGGCATCAGGAGTACCCACTGAAATGATTTCATGCTGGTGCTGAGATGTTGGTGTCCATGTCTAGCACCGTATGTTCTATGTATTCACAATCCACATTATCCAAGACTAATCATAGGCCATTTGTTTGTTTTTCATTTATGTACTTCCTTTGTGTAAAAACCCTGGTGTACACCTGTTACTTTATACAGGAGGGAATTCATCATGTAAAAGCTGTGTTTTTAATCTGTGTGCGTTGTACCTTCAAACTAATATGATGGATGTTCAGCTTCAGATTGTTTGTTTAAAATCCATCCACATGCTATGACCCATCAGAAATGTGTGCATGTGTTGTTATTTTTGTGAATCCTACGCAACCAAGCGGTTTATCCACATACCTCCTCTACAGGGTCATACGCATTAAGATTAATACCGTCTTGATTTGAATTCTGTATTAGAGTAAAACATTGGGGAAGGTGCTATTTGTTGGCAGGAAAATTGGGTATCATCTGTACATTTGATTCATTTTCAGCTTTATATGGGTTTGATTGTATAGTATTACTGCTACTTTCTGCTTTTTATCAGTTTGTAATCAATAACATGTTTGTTTTTAGGGCCTTCACAGTAATGCAGTACAACAAATCAGCCATATAATTGTACAATATTTTGTTCCCTCAATATATGATCAATATGCTAAAAGAGTACAGCTCAGGCAGAGATTTAAAGAATATTAGTTACTCAAATCTTGGTTGTAACAGGGAATCGGTTAATGCACTGAATATTTGTCAGTAGGATTGCCTACAATGCAAATGACAAAGTGTTACATGTATAATGGTTAGACTAATAGATTAGAACTCCAATATATCATGCCATTTTTTTGGAAATTGTTTTATTTGATCTAGACAAATCTTCCAATTTTAAGTATTAACTTTATGCTGTGAGACACATTTCAAAATAAACCCATATGTGAGAGAAATGACACTCATGCAACCTAACAATGCAAAGACACATGGCTACAGTTCTGTCAAAGTTGATGTTTTTCACGTCTTGGTGTTTAAAGTGACACTCAGGTCTGGAAATAACGTTTTGGGATTTTTTTTTTTTCAGTCAAAAGGTTATATGTGAACACTGTTCTTTTTGATATAATGTGGTTGCTTTATTCCGAATCAAAGTCAATAAATATTTTAAGAAAATAATCAATGTATTTTTCATCAAACTTAAAAGCTGCAGTATTGTGGGTGTCTGTTGTGCTTGTGCGCGTGTGTTGCCTTGATTGGCGGTTGAATTATCCAATGAAATTCCTCCTATTTCGTACTCTAGCCAATCAGAGCTCTCAGTGGGCGGGCGCAGTTTGTGTCCGCAGTGGTTGTGGCTGTTATTTGGAATGCTGGCAAGTCGACGCGGTGTGGTCTCCGGGAGCCAGGCTAGGTTGATCGGTTGTGAGAAAGGTAAGCTATTAGTAACCAATTATGAGGATGTGTGATAATTTTCTAGCGCTGTGGTAACTCTAACATACGCAGGAAGTAGAGCATCTGTTACAACCGGCCTATAAGACTCAAATTAGCTGCAAATTTTTAATATCTGCAGCAAGCTACCGTTAGCAAATGCTAAGTAAAGATGGCGACTTCCCAGTCGAAGGAGTGACGCAATACGGAGAGGCGGGTTGGAGATAGATGTGGCGCCTGTTTAGACTCAGCAGGGACAGCGAAACACATGCATACTAAAATTCTACCCCCTACAAATGTTTTATACTCTGTTTTAAGAGTGAGTATAAAACAGTTGCAATAGCGCCTTTTCGGAAAATGTGTTTTTTTGGTAGAGTACAGAAGTTGATCAACCGCCTCACTTGTCATCGCCTGCTGTAACGTTACTTTACGTTATGTAACGTTAATGAATAACATATTTCCTCTCATATCTTCATATGCTTCAGTGTTATCCATGGTAGGCGTAGCTCCCATGCAACCTTGCGAAATATTAAGCGGCATATATAGTCATAAAGTCTTTACGTGCCGTAAATTAAAGGGTTAGAGTTAAGCCATTACAGGTGGCGTCAATGTCAGTTAAATAGTCTATTATCTGTTATAGCATTTTCGTTGTTTTGTTTGCAACTGACATTTCCATATCTGTTTTCTGTTTAAACGTATAAGCACTGTGAAGAAACGACAGTAAATTGAAGAGCAGTCTTTATTTTTGTTAGTATATTGTACATGTGGCCATGCAACACACACTGTAACTGATCCTCTGTTTTTACCCCATCACTAGCTGAACATGTAGGAACACATCGCTCACTGCAGACTAGCAATAGGTGGTTATCATGTCAGGTACCTGGAGAGCAAATGAGGAGTTAAATGCCCTGCTCAAGGGTACATCAGTCAGCAGTTTCTGTGGTCTGGGGAATCGACCATGTTTGGCCACAAGCTGCTTCTCCAACAATCTAGGCCACAGCTGCCACTCAATAATTTGCACTAATTCATAAATAGCAGACAAATTATTTTGGCTATAAAATGGCTATTTTGTGTCAACAGGGAAAACCTTACCAGCCAACTTGATGAAAATAACCTAGGGCCTTAAGTGAGAAAAACAGTTTCACAAGAAGGACAAACTACTGTGTAAATCAGTGAGAGGTTCATTATCAAAACCAGTGAGGAATCAGGTGTTCTATTCAAAGAATGTTTTCTGTTGCTACATTAAACCTTTTTGATAATTCTTAGACTTGCAATGAACAGGATACGAATCCATGTTTTGCCATCAAGTCGTAACCGGGTGCCTCAGACACCCCGACCTCAGGAGCCTCAGGCCTGCTCTTTCACTCAGCGACCATGCTCTCAGCCCCGCCTCGAAGGCTTGGACTTCTGCATCAAACATATTCTGGAGGACAAGAATGCCCCATACAAGCAATGCAGCTATGTCTCCTCCAAAAATGGCAAGCGATGCCCAAATGCAGCACCAAAGGTGGAAAGGAAAGATGGGTGGGTGAGAAGTTGGTCATTTATATAGTTAAAAACAAGCTAGGTCAATATGAAAGTTACAGTAGATATCTGATGAATTCTATTGTCTCTTCTGTTCTTCACTGACTTTATTTAATAGGGTGACATTCTGCACAGAGCATGCTCGTAGAAATGCAATGGCTCTCCGAGCTCAGATGAGGAAGGTTTCTGCTGGTCCATCCCCAGAGGCACTATTGTCTCAGCTAAGTGGATACAACCGTGCTGAGATGCATAGTCTTGATGGAGGTCGCTCTGAAGCTAGCCGTATTTTAGGTAAGTAGGGGAGGCTGTTGGTTTGCTTCAGTGAAGTTATTGAATATTGTGTCATTATACGTGATTTAATGTATTCCCTCACTCTGGACAGATGAGGACAGTCTGAGTGAGGAGGAGCAGGGCCCGTTGGTGTTAGACCAGACATGGAGAGGAGACCCTGACAGTGAAGCTGACAGCATCGATAGTGATCATGAAGATCCTCTCAAGTAAGACGTCTGCAGATGTTTTTATTTTACAGAAAATAACTGTCATTTAATGGTAATAAACTGTGCATAGAATAACTGTACAGACTCATTTAAGTGCCTGTGTGAGATGGAGACATGGTCACATGGAGTTGATGATTTCTTGATTTTCTTGTGTAAATGTAGACATGCTGGAGTGTACACAGCTGAGGAGGTGGCGCTCATCACTAGAGAAAAGCTCATCAGGCTTCAGTCTCTCTACATCGACCAGTTTAAACGGCTGCAGCACCTCCTTAAGGAGAAAAAGCGCAGATATCTGCACAACCGCAAAGCAGAGCATGATTCTTTAGGTAAAAAAGAAAATCACTTGATCAACAGCACTACTAATTTTTTGTTTCGTTGAGTCTTAGCTGTTAGGCTGTAATCTTTCTTTCTAAAAGTCTCATAATCTCCAGTGACATCTGCACTTGTCTTTGACAATAGGGAGCAGTCTGTTGACTGGACCTGAAGGACTGTCCTTAAAGGAGAGGGAGAACCTGAAGAAGCTCAAAGCTTTGCGTCGATACCGTCGACGGTATGGTGTGGAAGCTTTGCTCCATCGGCAGCTTAGGGAGCGGAGACAAGCAGTAACAGAAGGAGCTCAGGTGTGATCCCGTCGCAGACGAGTCGAAATTCAACTGATGTAAAATAATCAATTCAGCCAAAACACAGCAAATTCTCACTACCCACTAGCTGGAATATATGGAGGTTTAAAGTGTTCTTGACATCTCTGCTCCCCCAATAAACATGGCTGAGGTCGATTTCTGTCTTTGTTGCTCAATAATTAAACTCTGAATTTGGAAAACCTTTGAGAAGCATAAGGTTATGAACATGCGTTTCTTTGCTGTGACCTCTGTAGCTATGTGCATGTGGTCCACAGCCTGCATTGTGTACATATTTGTGCTTTGGTGTTTGTAGAACTTCCCATTGCACTCCATCACTGTAGAGGGTGCTATTGACAAATCTACAGTCTGCACTGTACCACTTAGACCAACCCACATTAAGGTGGTCTAATTGGATAGGATCTGACACTGATGCAACTTTCTCAAAAAATTATTTTCCTATCAACCTTTGCTACAGATGGCAAGTGATGTAGGTGGTGTTGATGTATTTTGTGGGCTTTATTCATGTTCTGGTCAATTATAATGATCCCCTCTCCTGTGATCAGTTTACATTACTACTGAATAAATCTTTGACATGTGACGTTATACATTTGCCATAATATCTGGAATGAGGCTCCAAGTGCCAGTAATTGAATTCGATGCATTTTTAATGGGGGGCAATTAAAAAATTTTGTGATGTTCTAAAATGTGATCAGCTGTCTATATGGCAACACACCCCTGGAGTAAATTGAAATATGATGAATTTATTGTTGTGTTAAAAGGTGGGCGGAAGCACAGTCATATCAAGTATGATGTGAATAAAAGGATGTTACTAATGTTTGTTAAAAAATAACTTGTTTTCTAAAATGGAAGGGTGTGCTGGCATTAAAATGTTCCATATTGTGCTACTCATCAGTACTGCCTGTGCTTCTCAAAGGCAGTACTTTCCTGTGACCATGTTGAGCATGCTGTGTAAAGTTGTAGTGAATGGGGGTAATGCATACTTCTGGTTTTGGGGCTATACTCAACATTTTTGAGTGGAACATAATGAAATGGAGATCTTAAATGATCCCATCAAGCAGACAGAATTTAGCTTTATTTTGCCTTTTTGATGGTTTTGTGATATACTCCAGATCACAGCTTTGACCAGGACTTTCCTCTTTTTCAGCCAAACACAAGAACGGCGCATGAGAAATGCATCTCGTTTGTGGAGGGAACCCGATGTCCAAACCCATGTCTGCCCATGACCCGCCACTGTCTATCACGTATCCTCAGTTTGGCTGAATAAGAAAGTTGAACTTGTTGTAATCTAACTCTTGTTTCAACCAACACCTGACATTTGGATGCTCTCTGTTCATTCAAATGCTCACCCGTCTTCATTTTTTTATAGAGTTATTCAACTTGGCCCCAATCAAGGCCAGCAGCTTGAGGTAGCTGTTGGTTTCAAAGGGAGCCTACATGAACTCCTTCCTGTGGTCTGTTGGTTTTTCCCAGAGTTGCAAAGGGGCTAATCAATTCAGTTGGAAGGCACAATTTTCCTTTCCAACCTTTTTTCATTTTGACCCCAAATACTTTGGTATCCCTTCTTGTCTCACGCTTTCCATTTCTTTCTTCTTCCATGTAGTATTCACATTGTATGCACCATTGTGTTTATGCCATTTAGCTGGAATGCGATGTAGCTGTGCCAAAACATCAGTGTTGCATTGTGAACAAACTGTACAAACCCTTTCTCCAGTATTATGCTGAGCCAGAAATCACTACTCACTGTGCAAAACAACTCAGGCATATTATTGATACAGCTAAGCCTCTACAACAATACAATGCATCTCTTATGTTGAGAAATAAGAACAGAAAGATTAATTGTGTGAGAATAATTGTAGTTCTTGGAGGAATGCTGAAAGTGGCAACTTGTGAAATATGTTTTCCTGTTATTCACAAGTGTTGACATTTGGTGTTTTTGTTTTAAGATGGCAGGGATTTGATTTAATGGTGATCTTTTTTTTTTCCTTGACAACAATACTCTCAGATATTTACCAGGACAGCAATCAGGTGCTTTTCAAAATGTGTCCAGGACTGAAAGATGCCCCATGCGACCGTACTGTACACATGGGTCAATCTGATGACCCTCGCTGCCCCCTGCACCTCACCTTACCTCCCCCCATGTACCAGCCAGAGCAGGAGCCTCCACCACAGGAGCAGCTCACTCCAGCAAGCAAAGACATGTATCTGAGTGCAGCCGAACTGCAGCCCACAGAGAGTCTTCCCTTAGAGTTCAGCGATGTACGTAGAAATAAAAGCAGCCATGACATTCTTGTGAAATCTGCAGAGCCAAACCAGTTATGTTAAAAAGTTAATGTAAGTCTTATTATAAGATTTAGGGTCAATTATATAGAATTATCTCTGTGTTCCCCGTACATAGGATCTGGATGTGGAAGGGGATGGCATGCAAGGACCTCCATCTCCCCTTCAGTTTGACACGGCCCTGGCTCTGGAGGACCAGACCATCAGAGCCATCGCTGAAGCCCCTATGGACATACTGACAGGAGAAGACCCCGATCAGGTTGACCTGGATACCTCAGGACAGCTTTCAGAAAGAGATGTGGATGCCATCATGGACGACCAGGTTAACTCACTTTAAGGATCTCTGTAATCTTGAATCTTTTGTGCGTCAGTAGAAGAGGCAATTATTTAGTTTCTACATTCTTGTTCTGTATAACCGTGTTTCCACTACGTGGTACTCTACTCGACTCAGGTACCAGGTACTATTCCTGGAGGCTGTTTCCATTACAGCATACTACCGACTTTAGAGTACCTGGTCGTCATAGCGATGCTGCGTGTGACTTCCATGACGTCTTCAACACAACACAGCTGATGGTTGTAACAGTCCAACTTTATCATGCTGAATCTTTTCATTGTTCACCGAGCAGGACAGAAATGTTTGAACCTCGACCAACCACGGTGTCGTTTTGCAGGCTGTCCTCATGGATGTATTGAGCCTACCAGTACATTAACTGTCAACTTCCCAATCTGGTTTGTTAAAAATGGCGGGCCGTGCATTGACGTCGGAATGACGCAGTGACAACTCTCTGACCAATCAGTGGTCTGCAGTGTTTACACATTAGTCTCTTCACCTGTTTTGGAACCTCGACCAAGCAGATGCTTAAAAAAATAGTACCGGGTACCAGATTCCAGGTCCTTTTACATAATGGAAACATAATAAGTTCAAGTCAAGCCAGTACCACATAGTGGAGGCACTGTATGAGTTATGTCATGTGTCAAACATTGACAAACCCAGGAATCTCAACTATGACTTAACAGAAATCATCTGCATCTTTTAGCTGAAAATTACAGCTTTCGTCAAACCAACATATCTTCTCTTTTGACAGTAAATGCAGCTTCGTCCTAACCTCTTGTTCTTCCTCATAGGTGGTGTCGGAGGTAGTCGGAGGGGAAGAAGACACCACAGACAATTCACTTCAAGACATCGACACTTCCACAGTTGAAGCTCCTAGATGAAGATGAAGCTCAAATCCTCACTTTTATCAGGAGCATGCTTCATTTGCGCAAAGACAGATGCCGCACTGGCCATCGATCGGCGGATGATGTACAGCGTGGATCAAATCTGACCATTTACCACTGAAATGTTTGTTTACTGACTGTACTTCTGTCACGTGGGTCTATTTATTGTTTCAGCGGTGTGAAATGCCTTACATTGTTCACACCCTGTTTATTTTTAAAGACTGTTGACTGATTTCCATCAACTGAAGTTTGATTAAATCTCATCAAATGGATGTCAAAGTCTTCAGATTAATAATATAACTGGTACAGGGCGTGAGTTCAGATTTTGTGTCAGCATCCGCGAATAGTTTGTTTAAAATCTCTCATCCACAAATAAACTATTTTATGATACATGCGTTGAGTGTTTTATAATCATGTCCTGTTCAGAGGATTTATAACTGCAGCAGAATTCTCTCAAAGCACAAGGAGTATTTTTAGGGGACAGAAAACCACATATACAGGGGCAGTATTTTAAGTATATGGTGAAGTGATGTTTGGCAGCATGGGACAGCCTCCGAGAAAAAAAAAAAAAAATTGGGGCGGGTAATGCAATTTCATGCAATGACATCACTTTTCCTCAACCCAAACACTAAACGCCGAAGCAGAGAAAGAAAGCGGCTGCAGCAGAGAAGAGAAGAGGACACCCCCCTAGAAAATGAGCACAAGAAATTAACAGCATTTCCACAAGGCTGATGTAGTGTTGCGTTTAAGGTCATGGTTCGGCGGCGGCTTCGATAGTTCGCAACCAAATGAGGTGAGTTTACACAAAAAATGTCCTTTCATGTCCTGTTGTGTTATTTAGCCGACAGATTTAGGAATTCCGACAGTGAGCCTGGCATGCCTTTTATTGTTTTAACACCGCTAGAAACTGCAGATATCCGAGTGGGTAAAAACGATAAGTATAAACGTGGCTTAAGTGTTTTTCACGCCCGTGTTTTCTGTGTTTTTTCCCTCGTTTGTGGCTGAAACGTAAGGGCGTAACATCACTGCCCGTGTCGGAGGGGACCATTTCGGTACAGGGTTTAGCCTAAGAGGGCCTGTCCCCCAAAAAGAAGAAAGAAAGGAAAAGACGGGACATAATTTTTTCTTAGCGCAGTTCCTCTTTCCCATTGTTTTTAAACGTTGCTTCAGTTGAACCGCATTGTGCTAAAACACAGGCCTGTCGCAGCTCCACTCAGCCTCGTTGAAACCTGGAAGAGGAACATGCAAAAGAAACTGACAACTGAGTCCTGTTAAGCCTCTCAGATTCATTTTTTTGTTGATTTTTTTCCTGTTTTATTCCTCCCTGGTGTTAAGAGGCAGTTTGTAATATAGATATCTGAGCTCCATGAAGTGTCAGATCCTGGATTCTACAACTGCAGGCTTATATTTCACACATCAGTAATAATGATAGTGAATGAATGAATGAAGACTGTTATATCTGCAGCAGGGATGTAGTGCCAGACCACCCAGAAATAATCATTTTTAAGGAGTGAACACTTGCAAATCACAGCTTATCTTAAATAATTCATCACAAGTCTGCAGAAATCTCATACAGGATGATAATAACACTGGTCTGCAAGGAAAATGCCTCCAGTATATATATATAATAAAAAAAAGTAGTGAAACTTTACCAGGTTTGAGTCATTAATAAAGAAAGATTAAGTCCAAATGCTGGCAGGCTGTAGTTTCCAAGACACAGCCTTGGGTCAAAATGTGAAATTGTGAGAAGTAATGACTGAATGGGTTTTACTGCAAAGGAATGTTTGCCTCAGAGCTACAATTTGAACACACTGTCTGCACATTACAATACATTCAGCCCCACCATCTTAAACTGGCTGTTTCATTGCACTACTACATATATTATGCACCTTATATGTACTGTCGTGTATATGCATGTACATAATATATACATATGTGAATTTGTACAAACTTTATTTCATCTCAATTAACTTTATTCTAACATTTTTTTTTACTTTGCTGCCTTTTATTGAAATTACTAAACTGCATTTCATTGACAACTTCTTTATTTTATTTATTTTGAATATGCAAAGAAACAAAAACAAAATAAGACAAAAACAAAATGACTTTTAAACGAACAGAATCTTTCTTCAAGTACGAGCAAGTGTGAATTTGCATGGTCGAAGAGGAGTAGGAAGAAGTACAAAGTTATTTAATCTTACTCTTGAAGTACTTATACACCTTTATCAATAACTTAATTCATGAATCAATTAATTTAGCATTCAACCCACAACTAATACATAATCCAGTATGTGAATTATGCACAACAATATTTTCATGGCAGTACATACAGACATCTACAGTTCAACAATTTTCTTCAATAATTACATTTACAGTATCCATAAACAAACAGCCCTAATAGTCATTATTAAATACTGTACCTCACATGTATCAATTCTTTATATATACATATCATTATTGTTATTATTAACTGAATTATGTTAGATATTTGTCAGTAGATCTGATTCTGGCATTTCAGGTTCTTTCTGTGGAATATTTATAAATCTATTCTATAAATGTACATGAAACAATATATATGTGTGTGACACTTATACACTTACATCATATATATGTTGAAAACATCAGCTAACCAGCACTTTTGTCATTTGTTTTACAATTAAAGTGTGTAAGATTTAGCACATTTTAATCTCAGAAGCAGATAATTTCTACCTGTGTAACTCTGGGGTTATTTCATATTAGACATTTCAGTTAAAGTAATTGTTTGGATCATTGCCCATTTCATCCAGTACTTATTTGGCTCTGAAAACTTATTACAAGCCCATCCTTGAACAGTGCAGTCTTGTCTCCACATTTTCTGAATGGCATCCTGGTCATGAGGAGTGAATTGTTTCTTGTTTGTTTTCACATTGTGAAGGACGGATTTTATTGGCAATAAAACATGTGCCAGTAATCTTAATAAGTTGTTGGCCCACTTGGGGATTAAACAAGATTTAAAGTATCTAAAATATTTCTGTGTAGCTGTTACAGAATGCTTTTGTAGTCGAAAAAACATCCATGTTTAATGATCTGTGCCTGTTGGTTTAGGGCCAGATATAGGCTCATGCTGTTCTCATTGTCTCATCGTTTTCTGAACAAAGACCAAGTTTTAGGGCAGAAGAAATGAGGATGGAAGAATTTATTCAGCCTCTTTTGAATTATAGGCTTACAGACACGCCAGGATTCAGGCTGTAAAATATTTAAGTTTTACTAAGAATCTCCTATGAAGCATTCAATGAATCTTTTAGTATTTGCAGGCTTCATTTTCTTAATTTTGCTTTGAAGAAAATGACGTATCCCTTGTTCCTTTCCAGAGTCTGTCTGTTGATGTAATGCTGTAGGTTGCTGTTTTTGGCTGTTGCACATCAACTCTGTTTATCATGTAAGAAATACCCGCTGGTTGCATGGGACAAAGGCCTGTCTAAGCCATGATCTCATGACTGGAACAAATCGGATTTAACAATTATTTGTCTAGTTGATAGAAAGTAAATAAATCACTTCATATTTTAATGAACAGTTAGTTGTTTGAGATACGTTTAAGCCAAATCTCTGGTTCCTGCTTCTCCGTTGTGAGCTGCCTTTCAATGTTTTATCTTGAGATGTGAATACTTTAGTGTTTTTGGGTGGAAATACTGTTTGAAGTTTTCATTTTGGTGTCTGGGAATGAAAACGTCAGCAGTTTAATCCTCTCAGTAGATTTAATCTTGCATTTAAGAGATCATTTAATAACCCTCTGAACTTTCAGTCCTACCAAGAATGGGGGAAAAAAAAGTAAATTTCTCATCTGTTGGATGATTTAAACATGACACAAAACCAGAAGGGGGATTTTTTTGAATAATTTTGCACCTATGTGTCACGTTTGTAACAATATTTGGTCAAGAACATGAGGAGCCATCAGTGCTGTGAACATTTCATCCTGAGGAATGACCCTGGAGGCGCTGAGGGCTCTGGATAAATGTGGTTCCGCTCTACAATCACTAGATTACATTTACAGTCTGTGTGAGCGCTGTGTGCCCATGTTGCAGCTTGATTGAAGTTTTGTGCGAGGCCTGTCCCACTGCAACTTTGAGATTGCATATCCAAGCTGTGCCGCATTACATCATGAAAAGCAGAGCCAGTGACTTATTCAAGTGTAATGGGCAGTATAAGTGCTCGCTCGCTCTGTTCGCCTCTAATTGTTCACAGATGTTCTGCACGCCTTTGTGTCCCACATCTTGTTGCAGCCGGCTCACACAGACGCCACATACGGTGTTCAGACTTTTATTATAGAGGGGGAACGTGGCATGGAGTAAGTGTTTAATTTGGCTGTTGGTTCTGTTAACCAATTTTGGGTATAAAATTCTTTATTAGGCATATCTGCATTTGATTTGACACTGACTATGGCATCTTGAAGCAATGTTGAGGGAGAAATATGGGTTTTATAGCCCAAAAGATCTTACAGACAGTCAAGGTCAGTCGGTCTGTGAAATATCACTTTATTAGGTCGTAGTTTGGCGCTTTTACAGGGAGGAAGAAGGAGCACCGGGACAATAATTTAGTCAGTTTGATGTCTACTAGGGGTGCGCAGACAGGTCAGAGCCTCCTTTAGTCAGGGCTATCTCTCTATACCACCAGCCCCCCCTCTGCATAAACAGCCTTTCTTTGAAGATAGGCAAAAGCTGGGCTCGGACCTCTCCTTATCAGTTATCAGCTCAGCCCTTTATCGCCCCACTGTCTGATGCATGCAGGTACTGTAGTCGCCAAAGCTATACGCCAAAGGCAACTCTGGAGCCTGCATTAGCATAGAAAAATATTCATCAATTACCCCACAGAGTCAGCTCGATGCCACAGAGCTCACAGCAGGAGGCTCGACTGGCTGAGATCTCTGCAAGACATCGTCATCTTCGCAAAGGCTTCACACGCAGACGCATGCACACAATGCAGATATCTAGATGAAAGGAATTAGCTTTGCCTGCTTTGTTTTCTCCACAGCCTTCTGTTTTCATCTTTTTCACCTCTCCTGGTTATTTGCAGTGTTCGTTAGAGTAAATTAGAGCCTTGGACTGGTTTTTCCTGGCTTTACATACGTCGCATCGGAGCTGTGCCATGTTACATATGGCCTCTGAAATATGCATGATTGAATATGCTGGAAGAATCCTAATAGTAGTCAGGCCTGGAGCTCCCACCAAAATGTAGGGGACTCATTCAAAATCCACCCTTCAGAGGAATCTGCGGTCATACAAACATTGAAGTTGGCAAAACACTGCTTTAGCTGCTACAGCTGTAACAAACATTCAATTCATCAGCTCGGCCAGAGAAAATATGGCTTGGAATGTAGCCTTAATCAATTCAAGCAAACCAGGTCCCCACCACGTCCTGTTTGGCCAAAAAACAGATTAAATACCCATAATTTTCTTGTGTTTTACTCAGAAACAATCTGTCCAACTCTAGCCTTAAAATGTTGAGTTATGACCCGTGATAGCTCAGATTAAGAGTGTGTAGATAAAGAATAACAGCTACAGTAGGAGGCTTTTTTTCAGGTTGTCTTGTGTGCTCGCTGTCAAACAGGGTTCCTTTGTGCACCTCTACCGTTTATTTTCATTTGTCTTAAAATAAGTTGTTACTGAGGAGCTTTGCACCCCCCCATCCCCCCCATCCTAAGCCCTCTCCCACAAGGTGCTTAGTGAATGCCGGTGTTTCAGTGTTTAGAAATTCTCATGAGCTTCCTGTCTCAAACCCTCTCCATCAGACTGGTCTATATGCTTTGAAAAACATCAACAGAACTCTTCCCATGGATATTGTGTTTGTCTCAGTGATGGAGAGCAGATTGTTTGGAGGATCTCCATATATAACCCTCCCCTCAGTGGGCTTTCCATATTATCTTATATTCTCGACCATAAATAGGTCTTCCTGTTGGCCCGACCTTGGAGAAAGGATGTGGATGATGAGCGTGCCTGGCTCTGCAAAGATAGCACTATGGGCTTCTGGTCGGCTTTGAGCTGTTGCGGCTGGTGACCAGATGTGGCTGTCCGCCGCCAAACCATTCGCACTCCCTCTGATTTTATGATCTTATGATTGCTCCTCTCACCTTGAGATGCAAAACTATAGTCGACTGGGTTGACATCAGCTTCAGGAGTCACATGTATTGCGTGTGTTGGTCAGAAAGTTCAAACTAGTATGTTCTGACCAGGCAATATGTCACAGTTATTCAGTTAATTAAGGTTTTTGCCTCATGAACAATGTGTAAACCATCTGGACTGCCACCTTTGTTTTAATATATTCATCATAAATATATCTCTCCAGTCATTCTTATATTTTACCTAAAAATCTTTCATATAACGACCGTTTCCTGAACAAAGAATTAAGAATTATATAGATATGAAAGTGACATAAAAATAGACTTGGTGACTTTTAGAGACTGTTTCAACATTGGAAAAGTCAATATTGAATTGAGGTGAGGTGTATTTCTTTAAGTCTGGGACACACCACCTTTCTCCTCAGGGTCATGAAATAATTGTCTCAGAAGCATTTACGCCCTCCCCAGCTCTACTGTTTTGCTAATATTATTTGCCAATATGGCAGGTATTCACTCTATAGCCTCACAATTGCTTCACATCATGTTTTATCTTGACTTCATGTTGTTGAGGGAAAAAAAAACACATTTTTTGGGCCATATTGTCCAGCTCTGGTTCTAGATTAAGACAAAATGCTACAGCTCACTGAAGAGTTTGGTGAGTCTAAATGCAAAGTCACAGTTACTAAATGCAAATATCATGATAGAACAGAGGTAGTGTGCATGCATTTATTTATTTTTATGACTGGTCTGCATCCTTTTCAATTGGTTCACACAGCAGTTTGTCATGTGATGAAGCTTTAAAGCCTAAACAGAAACTTTTTACTTATTTCGTCATTCTAACTACATTACAACATTGAAATGCTCTTATATATCTTTGTATTCTATAGCAAAATTTGAGAAGAACCAGTCTGCAATATGGAGCTTTTATTTCTGATGCTTTACTGAAGTGCCACTTTGAATCCAGGACTTTTATTTCAGTATTGCGATACTTCTATTTTCTACAACCAGAATATTCCGTACCTAAAGATAGAGATATATAATTTAGTCAACATAATGTCCAGGTTACGTTAGGGAACATTTCCCCCTTAAAAATGAACAAAATTTCTGCCTGAGCCAATGATAAAACTACATCTGCTATGTGGCCTGGACTTAATGGCTGCTTATGACCCAGATTAACTCATCTGGCTTCAGCATCGTGTCTTGTTCAACCTCCACATTTTTTCCAGGCATGTCAGGGTTCAGCAGTTTGGTGCTAATATGACTCACTGAGGATCAGGTAGTAAAGACGTTTGCTGACACACATGGAAATCGAACGTGGGGCTGGACAACATGCAGTTGTTCCTCTGGCAGTCTGGTTACATGGCTCGTAGTCTGGTTGGCAGGGGACACCGCCTCCTCTCCAGAGGATTTACAGTTGTACGAAACCTGCCGTTATACAGCCCACGACAAACGGTTTTCATTACCGCGCTTTTATGAATGCAGAAATGAACTGAGGAGCATACTGTTTTCACATGTGAGGAATTTACTTAGGTCACCATCACACTGGAATAAGAGCGGTAAAACTTAAAAGTCGTTCACATGCAGGTCGTCTCTGTTTTTCTGGACGTACATTGCACAAACAGCTTCGATCATTATGCCAGACAAGAGCCAGCCTGCTGATGATGTCTCACCGGCTGCAACAACTCCTGACTTCCTAATGAGGTCCGACTAAGCCCAGTCTTCATGCAAATTAACACAAGAGGCCTCCATCAAGACCACTATAGCTTTTATAGCCCCAGCTGTAGCCTCTGCACATCTCTAACCAAGGACTGGGTGTCACATTTCTCGTTGCTGGATTAGCTCTCCATACTCACATGGAGCTGTGCACATTACCGCCCATTAAACTGTCTGCCCCTCAATGGGGGTTTGTACCCCAGGAGTCTGATTTACAACTCTAATTCAGAATTTTCCTGACAGTCGCCTCCTGACCCAAAAAAAAAAAAACAGTAAAAGATGCACCATCTGCTAACGGATCTTAGCTTTATGCATCTCTAGCCAGTTAAAACATATAAACTAATTTACAAAACATTCACATAATCCCATTAGTTAAAATATGTAAAGGTAATATACAATTAGACGCACATAAAAATCCCATTGTTCGCTTAGAATCTTACCGAGCTTCAGTAGCAAGTGTGCAACATATCTAAAATACTTTTATCATTGTCTATTTAGTGGAGTCATGCCCATATTTCTCACGGATATCCAGTGTAAGAGTTTGTTCAGTTTGTGTGCACGTATTGCATTGTGCAGGAAATGTATCGTCTTTTCTCAAATAGCCTTCGATGAGTAGATAAGCTGATATACAGTATGTCTCAGTAGGTTTTGTATCTTGTCTAGTTCTCAATCATCTCCTTTTTCATGTCCGTTTCTGTTGTTCAGATAACACCGTTCTTTATTTTAGGATTAAACGATTTCCTGTGTTGTCTTATGTAATTGTCACATCTTTGGTTGTGTGTGTGTGTGTGTGTGTGTGTGTGTGTGTGTGTGTGTGAGTATCTCATTTGGGATGAAGTTGTTGGTGTGATGACAGTGCAAAAACTCCCTCTTTACATGTTGTTTGCATTGAATTTAACCCATAAAGACCCAGTGACCCAACTTTTTCTCTCTGTTTAACCATTTGTAATTGATTTATCACCATTTATTTTAATATCATCCTCTTTATTTTGTGTTTTTTTTTTCCCAGGGTAAATTATCTGTTTTTTTTTTATATGTAATCTTCTGATCATGTTGATTTTCATAAAAATTCAGATTAAAGTTGGGATTTACAGAGAAAACTGAAGAAAAAGTGACTTTTTCAACAAAATATCATCGTCTCCATCCACTGTCATTGATCCAACTCCATGGGTTTTGATGGTGAATCAATGTTGTAGAAGACGACGCTGTTTCCACGTTCATTATGGAGCCTCTGAACGTCCAAATGGGTCATCACTGATAACCATGAACAGATGATAAACAGTATTTTAAACCAATTATTTACATGTATTGATAGGATTAGTGGATCAACAGGTATTAAACAGTTTATATCAGCGGATGGTTTTGGTCGCCAGTGGCTGTTTGGGTTTTTATGGGTTAAAGCCGCATACGTGTGGTTGTTTTACGAGAGCTGCAGGAGTCGTCATCTGATTGAGTTTCTGAGGAAGTTTTGTGCTGTTGGGACGCCTGTTTTATTGCCTCTTGACACTTCATACATCCAGCTCTTATGTCCACGCTTCCATTGAGCTGTTTGAAGAGTCAGCGAAGATCCTCACTTGGTGGAGAAGTGGATGACGGAGCTTGTGACAAAAGGCCTTTTATGTTGGGAGTTATTCTCATTCCCTTGTGTTAGCTCCAGGGGACCATGTGACTGGATCCCATTCAGGTCATGTCGGCCTGTTCAGCCTTTGACCCTCTTAGAAAGAAGCTACACCCTCAATGTCCTATTCATCACATACAGATGTCTGTGTGCATTACTGTCTGACACAGCAGAGGTATGACAATCCTCTGACAGGCTTTCATTCATTTTTCTTGTAGCTGATATGTGCAGTTAACCACTTCCATGCTTCGCCACTATCTTAATTATCTCTGCACATGTACATTTCTAGTCCTCTATGTCTGCATCTGAAAGGGTCACAGAGCTGTTTTTATTGGGTCACCAACTGTCAGAGTAAGATACATAACACTAATATGATCTATGAAATAGTGCTCCTAATTAAAAGAGTAGATGAGTGGGCTCTGGGGGGCTTATTCTGAACCTCAGCAAAGCTATGTAAGATATAGAGATGAGGTTAGAGAGGGGACAAGATGAATGTAAGAGGAAAATTATGTACAAGATGTAATAATTTGTAGAATTCAAAACAAGCGGAAAATGTCATGACTAGAAGTAAAAGATGTAACACTATCCAAAGGATGCAGGAGGATGAAAATGATGGAAGAGATACTTAAAGAGAAAAACACTATAAAAGATAGAAGATGAAAATAATGTAAAAGATGTTCTGTGAAATTATATTCCATTAGAAAAATACCAAATAAAAGACTCAGACATATTGTTTTAATGGTGGAAAAGTCAGTAAAAATGCAGTCAAGAAGGCAATTCATGATGTATTTTTGTACATTTAGGTCCCATGGAGACATAAAATTGATTTTTTTTTGGGTGGGGGGGTTGAGTATTGAGCTGAAACGGTTTGTGAACCCTCTGCTCTATTATGTGAATTAAACTTGATAGGGGTCGAAGGTCACAGGACAGAGGGTGTAAACCCATCAGAGGAAAATCAGTGATTTGTGATATTGGGCTTTAGAAATAAAACTGAACTGAATCGATAATTTAAATGAGTTTTAGGCGGAGCGTTTTTAGTCCTGTTTTGATGGAAATGGAAGAGGGAAAGCTAGATTACTGAAATAAAAATTGGATGTTACAATAACAGCATTTAATTATGACTGAAGTGAATGTTTTATAGAACACAAATTTAGCTGAGAAAACGTTTTAATTTAGATCTGGTGGCAGATAATGATTAATATTAGGCTTCTTTAGTGGAGTTTCTGACTTAATAAATAAAAATCCCACCTCGAATGACCCACATATTCGCTTGTAGTTCAATGTAAAACACCTGATTTATTAATAACTTTGAGTTTGATGATCAGTGAGAGAGATGCATTTATTAAGTAAATAAAATGTTTTTATTAAGCGCTTTTCACAGATAAAAATCACAAAGTGCTGTACATAAAATCGATACAATAAAACAACATAACAATATTTCATAAAATAAATAAAAAGGATAAATCCATCAACTAAAAGCTTTCCTAAGCTTAATTTAAGTCCTGAAATAATACAGTTTTTAATTTCCTGTCACTGTGGTGTAATAGAGGCGGTTTAATCAGCTATGAGCTTTGAGCTGTAGGAAAGTGTTATTATATTACTCATAAAACTCAACTCCTAAAATTTTACTTATCAATTTCTATCATACATAAATAAAAACAGATTAACACACAACCTCATTTTTTCATCCTCTGTGGATGGTTTGTTCTTTTGTGGATAGATTTCTAAAATGTTTGATGTTTTTTTCTAATATTTCACTCGTATTGACTCACTGAAGCTAGAGAACATTCAACCAAAACTAAGAATATTCATAATAATACACTGTAAAAAAAAAACACTGTATAGGCTATAATTGATAATAAAACCTAAATGAAACCTATTACAGACTGTGAACTCTTCTGACCTTGATGTAGATCCTTTCCTTCAGCCACTAGGTGGACTTCAGACGTCCACAGCTGAGGACGGGCCGAGCAGGACGGCCATATGTGTGAGTAATAAGAGGATAAAATCCCCTCTGCACACAAGCTCTTTTGATCTGGTGATTTTTTTTTTTTTGATGCAGAGCTTAACGTCGCTGCTGTTGTTTAGTTTTTTTCTTTTTTTTTGTTGTGTTGTGGTTAATTCTTGCTGACCTGTGCAGTTTTCTCAGCTGATTCATATTTCTCCAGTGTGTTTTGCGTTATTTGTCCATGTTGAATTCATCAGGAGTTTTTGGTAGACACGGCTTCAACCCAGATCAGACGCAGAAATCTGTAAATGTGGGACAGCTCTGTTGTTGTCTCTTTAACTGGCTGGATAGTTATGGTCAAATCTGAATGACAATCGCTTGAAACAAGTGACGGTCACGTGAGCGCCCTGGGGCTGTAGTTTTTGACCAGAGGAAGTCTGGTGTGGGGGCGCCGTCGATTCAGGTCAGGTCTCACGTCGACTCAATTAGGGTCAAATTAAAAAGGAATCGGCCGACGTTCATGTGTCAAACAGTACGTATGTTATCGGACACATGTGTTACCTCGCGTTTCTGTTCTATTATATTATCCTCCCAAG
>JAPTYQ010000028.1:7147411-7164050 GCA_029814465.1 Ostorhinchus cyanosoma | reverse complement strand
TCTGAGTCTTCATTCCTGTTCTTTATTTCCCTCAATGCAGCCCCTGAGGAATCAGTCCAACACTTATTACCAATGTGATTGAGAAAGACAATCCTCTTAGCACAGAGCCTGTTTTCTTTCTAGGGCACTGAATGGCTCTGTGCGACGCTCCTGTCAGTTCAGGCCGGCTGTCGGATATCCTCTCTCTGTACGTTCCTTTGTCCTGCTACATGGTAGGGTCTCTTTGGAAACACAACCCCCTCCTCTCCTCTCTCCTCTCCCCTCTCCTCTTTATGGCCCGAGCCGGCAGCTGCAGGGTTAATGTTTAGCAGCAGCAGCAGCAGCAGCAGCACAGGCAGGAGTTGTAGGAGGAGGAGGAGGAGGAGGAGGAGGGGAGAAGGAGAAGCGGCAGCGAGGTGGGGGCTGGTCCACAGCTGTTGTAGTAGGCAGGGTCTAGTGGGGTAGGAAGCCTGCCTCACTCGCCCTGGAACAATGGGAGACATGGCAGCCTCTGCAGACAGCACAGACACACACACAACGCACATGCCCAAGGACAGGCCTTTTCTAGCCACAGCGTAAAGGAAACCGGCTTCCTTGCCGTGTTAAGAGGCTGACGGCACTTTTTACAGGAGGGGAAACATAATCTCCTCTGCAGCCGGAAAACAGAAATGTAAGGTTGTGGCCTCTCAGTCGCTCTGTCTCTCTCTCTTTTTTTTTTTTTTACATTTTTTTTTTTTATGGTGCCTTACATGTCTTTCTACTGTGAGGAGATCTGGGATGTACTGACTGGATGACAGAAAAGAAAGTAGGAGCAAGGTGAGCTGACCCCAAAACCTGTACTCGTAGTGAATTATCTGTAAATCTGTAAATACTGCTGCTGTTTGTTGGAGGTGACACATGCTGTTTTATGTTCCTCTCACTCTTTTTGCCTGCTGTGACACTGTTTACGCTTTCCTGCGATACAGATTTAACGCATATTTGTTACTCTACTAGAAATATATCACATTTTGGGTGCTTTTATGACAGTGACATGACGTGAAATGGAAAGTGGCGCCTCTTTAGGTCTGATTTGCTGAGTTTGAGTGTTGAGGTTTGTGTTGGGATCCTCGTACGTGTGCGTTAGCTTACGTTTACCAGTGCTCTGCCACCACGATTATGGAAGACTGTTTTGTTTGTAGCTAACAATATGTCATAAATCTAAAACACAGGTAACACGGT
Source organism: Ostorhinchus cyanosoma (assembly GCA_029814465.1). NCBI lineage: Eukaryota > Metazoa > Chordata > Actinopteri > Kurtiformes > Apogonidae > Ostorhinchus > Ostorhinchus cyanosoma. The sequence goes on along the minus strand of JAPTYQ010000028.1, from coordinate 7,162,853 downwards.
GGAAGGTATCGCTGCCTAAATGTTATTTGTCGTTCAACGTGCGATAAAACAAACCCACAGTTTTGGTGTTGTATCAGAGGCAGAAGGCCCATAATGCATTTCCTCTCGGGGCTGCCTGGGTGTGGAGGTTTGCCTGGCAGAGATTTAGAAGGATCCCTGCGCTTGTGTTTGATTGCTCTCAGACATACATGGCGCACATCCAACCTTTCAGGCCTTTTGGGAAGGGAGCTCCCCTCCTCCAGCCCCTCCCCCACCTCCTCTCCGCTGCTGCCTCCGCTCCTCATCCCAAATATTGCTTGTGTACGATTCGTCTCGGTTCATATAGCCAAACATCAGACAGGAAACGGCACAGAGGGAGACCCCACCAGCCTGATTCTGTCTCACCCACATCTCTGCTCCACTTTGATATTTATCTGAAGATGCATCTGTATTAATGATGCACACAATGCTATGATATTGGTGGTGGGGTGTCTGCAAAAAAAAAACACAGACTTTGGCCTACATTTTTTTTTTTTTTAGATTCAGCCTTCTCCTGATCTTGCTTAATTCCGCCATCAAAGGATTTGGGTTCGTTGTCACATTGTTTACATCTCCCTCCTACACACTTTGCGTACACAGCAAGAACTTCAGTCTGCGCCTTTCCAGATTGGCAGATGGAAAGGGTGGTGTTTGACATATCCTGAGACGGCCTTGCCTATGCCAAATCCCCAAGAGTGCAACTGACATGATTTAAGAAGCTTTTGTGCATTTCTTCTTTGCTTCGACTGAGTTGCCTTTGAAAAAAATCTATCCAGCCTTGCCCTCATTCCATGAATCTCATCTACTCATGCTCGCTCGCTCCATCTAACAGAACCTCAGCATCGAAAACGCATTCGTGTCGCGTCATTTTCTAGCATCAAATTGTCTAAAATGGAAGTCTGCACCTTAGTAAATAAACATTAGATGTGTAATTGACGAGTCCTCGGTGATCCGCCGTGTATGTGGTCTTAGTTCATATCACGCATCACAGATCACTGCCCTTTTTCTCCCAGGACCAGGTGGACCGACGAGGACACGGTCATGTTCAGATGATCCATTAAATCCCAGATTGAGCGGGCAGATGCTCAACACGTCTAATCCCATTTCAGTTTGACAAGATCTAACAGGATCAGGGCCTGGCACCTTATAAACAGCTTCTGGAAATGAAGAGTTAATGCTGCAGCTCTCTGCCTAAACATATCTGGAGTGATGATGAGACACAACAACCACTGAGGAGACGCTGCAGCAGACGGAGTGTCCCATTTAGAAAACACATGAAAACCCTGGTGGAAAGTGGATATAATTAACAGGGGGCTCCATTACTGGGGAATCCCACATTGGATGAGAATCTAAATAAAAATATAAAAAATAAAAAATGTGGCACATGATGTGTAAAGTCCTGCACTATCAGAAGGACATAAAAAGGGGGGGTTCTTAAATGCTGTGCCTCCTGAATTATTCATCCATCTTTCTTTCATTACACTTTACAATGACTCAGAGATGAAAGGAAAGATGAGAGGAGGAGAGATTGAGGAAGCAAGCGAGATAGAGGAGTGGGGGCTTGTGGTCGTGGCGTGGCTGGCGTCTGCTCAGCGCTGGTATCTCCCGAGGGCATTGGAGCGTCTTCCTCATCTCCCGGTTTCCTGTTCGCTCACATAGCGGAGGAAAGCCGCAGCCTTTGCCCGCTGCAGCCCATGGCAGAGGTGACATTGGTCCCACATTCCCCAGTGAAGCGGCTCCCGACACCCGGCGTCAAAGTTTTTTGAGATCTCGTTTCACACGGTTTAATCTTGTGCTTCTGTCTTGTGATTCTCCGAGGGATGAGAATAGGATTGGCAGAGATGTCAGGAGGTTTAGCTGCGGATGCGGTGGTGGATGAACGCAGAGGATGGGAGTTTATTCAAATGTGTCCTTTTGATTTGTCTCCCTCAGCTCCTTGGTTTTGTTGTTGGGAGACAGAGGTGCCTGACAGGAGACCGACTCCTCTTCAAGGATCATAAAGAGAGCTGAACCCACAGGTGAGTGTGCGTCTCATTAGCAGCTGTTTCGCTTCATCGCTGCTGAAAAATGTAAGTTATTCACACTATTGATCAATCCTCTGTTGACTTTTCAATTCATTATCGAGCTCATAAAACACTCTCTGTTTGAGAGTAGCTGCTAATTACTTTACTATTAATACTGCTTTTTTTTAACTTTCACTATTTTGCTTCTAAAATGCACAAATATCCGTCCTTTGGAGTGTTATGGAGCAACTGCTTTGATGTAACTGGAATTAATCTACAAAATAAATGTGATTGCACTCACTGAGAAAAAAGTTAATTAAATTATACACTGTGGGTCATACAGTTGGAATCATCGTGTTTTCAGACACATTCCTCTTTTTATTCCTATTTATACACATCAATAATCACCTCATGACCGGATGAGTCCCAGATATATTTTATCTATGAAGATGAAAACACATAACAACCGTTTCATGAGAAGAGGTAAACATTTTATTCTAACTTTACAGGGAAAAGTGTTGTATCAAATACTATGTGAATCTCTTTTCTATACAAACGGCTGATGTGATTGGCCTTCGTTTGTTCAGCTTTATTTAAAAAGGAACCCTCCCATTTCATAACTGCAACCTAAATTATCATTACTATTAGACTGTGACTATCATCTGTTGCAGATTGTTGTCTCAAAGAAGTGTTTCAAAAAAAAGAAAAAAAAAGTAACCCTCCCAGCACTGGTTATTTATCAGATATAAATGAATGCCAAAAGTTTAAAAGGGGAATAATCTTAAATAGATCTAGAAGAAGAAGTGATCATTTCCTTGCTTTCGGTGCTGCTTCCTTGTTTCGTTTCCTCTGCTGCTGTTTGTGTGTCATCACGCAGCTCTTAGATACTTGCTTTTCTGTAAATCAAAACGCGGCGTCTCTGCAGTACGTACACCCATGAAAACTTAAACCGACCTTTACAGCAATCGCTCCTGGGTAATTTGCTTAAAGTACACCATGGCTATTTATTTACAGTAGATGACACGTTAGTTTTCCTCTGGTGTTAAATTGCACTTTATTTGTTTGTCCATGAATGCACACCAGTGTCCCTGAAGCTCACATATTTTACATCCAGGTATCTATTTTAGTCATTTTAGGGAGAACAAAAGCCCCACATGCTCACTTTCCTCACAGGCTAAAACATGATCCTGACCGTTTTGTTCGGTGATTGGAGCTTAAAGCTGCGAACACGCTGCCTCGCTGCACTTTGTTTACTCTTGGCAATGTCTGATTTAGTGGCAGTCAGTTGAGAAGGGTTGTTATTTTAGATGCAAAACAAAAGCCTGCATTCACTTTGGCCTCTTATCTATTTGCTCCCTCTGCCTTCTTCCTTTTCCTCTTTTATTATCGATTACAGCACATACACTTCTACAGTCTCGTACATTTCTTGAGTTGTATAATAGCAGAGATAAAAAAGCTGATTGGATAATGTTTGTAAATGTAAACGAAGGCTGTGGAACAGACGTCGTATATCTGTAACTGGACATAAGAATAAAAAAGTTGTACTTCCTCATTAGGCCGTTTTACCTGTTGTTAAATAGTTCCGCCTCTTTATGATTATGCAGTTTTAGAAATTATTAGGCTGATAAGATATTTAGCATATTAATTTTGACAATAATGATGCAATTTTTTATTGTTTCATTTCTCTTTTTTCTTCCATCTATTGTGCCATGGAAACAAAGAAATCACAATTTTGTAAAATTACCCAAACTTTTAGCCTTTCAGGCCACAATTTCTGATTTAATAAGACAACAAATAATCATCAGCCGTGGAAGACGGTGAAATTTTAATTGTAGATGCAGATGTTTGGCCGATATATCAGCATATCCCTTTTGCCCACGTAACTAAATAGGTTTCATTGTCTGTCTGGCTTCAGTAGTGAGGTTAGTGAGATGTAAATAAATGCACTGCCCACGTCGGCCTCATCACACTCCAGAGGATGTGAGAAGGAGATTCATACATCACAGTCTTTGTTCTTATGAGAACATACAGACTGAAATAGGATATTAGGACATTTGTTGTTTTTATGATACACTGCTGTTGATAATGAGTACAAATGTCTTCAGAAAACTACACTGTGCTACAGAGAACGGATTAAAAAAAAAAAAAGCTGTGAGGCCACTCAGCAGTGCAGTCTGCAGAGCAGCAACATTAACTCTCTTTGCATTCCCCTCGTGACTTCCCTGACAGCACCAGCGGCTGTAAGTCTGCCAGCCGAGCTCAGTGGAAGGAGCTCCCTGGCACTGCAGTCCCACTGGGACACACTGAGCCTCTCCTCGGCCCTGTCAATGGGCCTCTCTTTGCAGTTTCAGGCCCCTCACAGGCTCCTAAACCACCACCATGACAATACTGCAGTTATGAAGCAGCAGAGCTCCCTCCTGCTTTCTGCTCCTTCTCTTCCTCCATTAATTCCATCATTAATAATGACTGAATCCACTGATGTTGTTTTGTCATTTGATCGGCTCTGTGATCGTACGTCAGTGTGACTCAGATCCAGAAATCTTTTTCGAGCAAAGAGCCTGTTGGATTCTTGATAAGTGGAACCTGAGTTGATCCAAAGACGCTTCTTTCTAGTGGTGTTTTCAGCTACGCTTGTGACTCTACACATCAAAAGAAACCACAGCAGCAGCACCACATTTTCATGATATATTTAGCATCACTTTTGTTGTCTTTTCGTCCACGCTGTAATTTCCATGTGAATGTTCGCAAACACAGAGATGTGAGCCTGCTTCTTTGCCCTCCTGCCCGGAGCTTTAATGTGCATTAGTGAAGAGAAAAGCTGGTATTTATAACCACTCAGTAACGCTGTATCCAAGGTCAAAAGGATGCCTAATATCTGCTTCCGTTCTTAGATGGGCTGCATTGATCAGCCCTCCATTATACGTGTAGATTTGGCTTTGTTCAGTCAATTGCAGTTCAATAAGCACCCTACACTTTGGATGGTGCAGCTTAAGTTTGTGAGTGGGTTCACAATCCACAGGCCAGTAAAGTTCAATAATCTTCCTGTAAACATTCTGTAAACAGCTCTCGTTACACAAGGCCTGGCAGGTCTTTACTGATTTCTTATGAAACCTTTGAAAGCTATTGAACTTTTTCCCAGTAGGTTTGTTTTTTTTACTGAGTTTAGACTTTGTGTTGATGTGTCTTGGGTACACAATGAGGGCTGTGTATCATCTAAAAATATCAGTGCAAATATGATACGCGACTTTCAGTAAGGACACTAGAATAATTAGATTTTCAGCCCACACTGTTTTTTGTTTTTTTCATCTACCATACATATATTTAACTCGTAGATATCCAATATTGCTATGTTATTGTTTTACATAAAAACAAGGAGATGTGAAGAAGATATCTAATCAAAATATGATGAAAAGAGAAGACCTGAACTGAACTGAGCAATAAAAAATAACTTTGACCATTTGACAGTCTCTTATACTTAGTTTTAGAGATACACTTATGAGAATAATGTAGCATATAGACCTGTCATAATTATTACATATCCACCTTCATGCATTTATGTATTTTTTTGCACTACTGTGGTCATTGTTTCCATTCACCTGTATTAAAACATGTGGATTGAATGTACAGAAATATCACATTTCTATCACTATTTCATTATTTTACATTGTTTGAGATTTGATCTTATTGCACTCACTTCATATTGAGGTGCTTAACCTCTATTGGATCCTGTCATTATCAGCAATTTCTTTGTTTATTTCAGTATATTTAAGTTATGCCATTTTTGTGTATAAAAGGCAAACGCAAAGGTATTTTTATTGACATGTGTACACTGTTCAATGCCAGTAAATAGCTCCTTTTTGACATTAGGTGCACTGTGTATTTTAATATACTATTAGGCTCCTACCATTCTAGTTGCATAAACTGAATGTCAGTTATTTATGACAATTAAAGCTGCAGGATCTGAAATCGGGTGAAAAAACAGAAACTGAAAAATGAAAACACTTTCCTTTTTCAAATGTCTGTTTTTCATCTCAAACAACAAACTAAATATAAATATTAATGATGTGACCATGTGGAAGTGAAACCACTTTGTGTCAAGTCACGTCTGACCGAGTCTAACTGTAGTTCATGTGTTGGGTTGGACCCCCCCCCCCAGCCTGAACAGCCCAAACCTCCGGTCACATGGTAGTTTTTCTACAGCCTAACTTTTCAGAATATTTTAATGATCCCTGTAAGAGATTGGGTTTGTCACAGATGTTCCAGTCGAGACTCAGAAATAATAAAAATAGTATCATATTTATGCGCGAAGTTCATAAACACATACAAGGAATTCTTTGTTGTCTTGGTCATAAATTACAAAGACAAGATATAATAAAAATGTCAGAAAATCCCTTTGCTGTAGCCGTGTAATTTTCTGAGAACATTAGTATTCCTTACCATCAGTAATTTATCATAAAAACAACAAATGTCCTAGTATTCTATTTCAGTCTGTATGTTCTAATCAGAACAGACTGTGATGTATGAATCTCCTAAAGTAAGAAAAAAGAAACTATACATATAAACTGTAATACATAAAGGCACAGGATCAACTTCTGTACAGTCTAAAAAAATCAAACATTTACAATAAAGTAGAATAAAGATTAAAAAAAAGACTAAAATATAAAAACAAATGTAAACTAAATAGTCGTGCAATTATAACGATTGTCCATCCAGTTACAGTAAAATCAGAGAAACAGATTTAATTCTTATTTCCTCTCAAACCACAGGAATCACAAAACATTAAAAGGTAATTATGGATTTTTTTTCTCCAGCGATGCCAAAAAAACATCAAACACAACAGATTTAATCGCTGACTGGAATTTCATTAGCGTGGCAGTCATAGTGACACCCAGCCCTGTGAATATTTGGATGTTTCTGTGTGTGTTTTTTTTGCATAGACAGCAGGTTGTTTGTGTGTCATCGGTCCAAGTCAGGTCTGGAATCTGTCCCAGTTCCTGATTGGCTTCGAGCCACAAAGTCAGGTTCGTCTCATCCTCTTTAATGACTCCTTAAGATCTGGGTCCACGCTGACACACCTACTTCCCCTCGCGGCCCTTCGCTGCTCCCCTTTAACAGTCGTTGCACACAGAGTTGGAGTCAGACACGCACCTGGAGCCCTGCCGGATAGACTGGGCCTCGGCCATATGCCCTGCGGTGTGCCTTGCTCACAGACTCGGCAGCCTGTGCGCTCAGTGTGGTGCAGCAGTTTGATCTGTGGATTTAGTGAAGCTGCAGACCTGAATCAGAGGAACATGGAAACAAAGGCTTACGGTTCCACATAGTCCGAGTGTCTCAACCACTACAGGATGAATGGATTCATGTGTTTGCTCACTAGTCCTCCGTATACAGTAGGTACTTTGATACACAGTCAACAGTGCACTGTATAGCACAGCGTTGATGTGATCGTGGTCTAGATGTGAACACAGAGCAGCCCTGATCTGTGTTGCGTGTAGAGAGCGAAACTCTAAGCAGTGTTGAAACAAACTGTTGTTCCTGTCATATAAACAAAGTGTAACAGTGCTAATAATGTTAACGTCACTCTTGGAAATGAGAGCAGTCTCTGATATGAAGCAGACCTCCGTTTATTGCTGTCCTCACTGTTTGTTTTGGTTTGCTTGGAGAAACAGATGGGTGGAGTTAACTGCTGCAGGCTGCACAGATACACAGACTCTTAGAGCAGACATGTTCTGTGAAGGATTTCTTATCAATATGTTAGCACAGGTGAGCAGAATAATAATTTTTTGCAACTAAGCAGGTCAGCAGAATCTGACTGTCAAACAACTGTGATATTTCTGCTCATACTTTTGTGTTTTGGGTGATTGCTTGGAGAGAACTGAGCATTTTTATGTCAACTTGGCCTCTGGGACCTTGCAGTGGTCGTTTTTCCACACTCAATAGACTAAACAAGTAATCACTGAGGTGGAAAAACAGCTGATAGTCACTCCACGAAGCGATCCATGTAGTATCGAACCGACGCTTTTTCACATCATCAGCTGTTTTTTTGTTCATCCTAATCTGATACTTACATATTTTGATTGGAATTAATGTACAGTTTCAGGTAACGTCAATAAACACAAGCTGTATTTCTCCTGATGTTTCTCGGCTCATGTTTTCAGGGACGTTATACACCATGTTATTGAGCTTGTGGCGGTGATAGTTGAAGCGTCGTGTTGTCCGTTGCAGATGAAAACAATGTCTGATGAGACAGAACAGAGAATGTGTGAGGAGGACTTCGGTTCGGATGAGGAGGGCGAGGAGGCGGATGTGGAGTCTTACCTGGAGGACAACAGCAGCGAGCTCATGGACCGACTGAGAGAACTGGAGGTGAGGAAACCAGATACAAAAACATACTTTAAAAAAAAAAAAGGAAATTAGTCTCTTTTATCGTAGCTGTAACTCATGTTTTGTCTGCATTTTGCGCAATGTCTTATCTTCACAGGCAGAGAATTCAGCTCTGATGTTGGCAAATGAAAGTCAGCGAGAGGCTTATGAAAGATGTTTGGATGAGGTGAGTTCACGTTACAAAATGACCTTTTAAATTCTTCACTTTCTTTCAACTCCATGCATTAAATCTGGTCTTATCTTTAATAATCAGGTGGCCAACCATGTGGTCCAAGCTCTGCTCAATCAAAAGGTAAAGTACAGAAATATTTGTGTACTATTCCTTTAACTGCAGCCTCAGTATGGCACTGTTACTGATGTTAGTGCTTTATGTGTTTCTGAGCAGGATCTGAGAGAGGAGTGCATTAAGCTGAAGATGCTGGTGTTTGATCTGGAGAGACAGAACCGAGCGCTTTGTGAGCTTTTTCAGCAGAAACTGCCCAATCACCCTACTGCTCACTACCAGGTACATGATTCAGAGATGACTGGGTTTCACATGCATGCAGTTTAATGCAGGATTATTATAGATTAACAGGAAGTTGGACTAAAAAAAAAAGCAGAACATTTATTTCATAGTTGAAATAAAAATGAAAATAGTGGGATTTTAAAACACTAATGGCTCTGAGGAATGGAAATAAAACAGAAGTGCAGGTAAAATCAGCTTTGTTTTCATTTCTCACCAGGGTTGAATGGTTCAAGAGTGTAAGGCGTGGGATGGGACTATTAAAAAAGGGTTTTGTAATCAGAGCCATTCAAATTCATCTGTAGCCCAGTATCACAAATCACAAATATGCCTTAATTGTCCTTATGGTCGATGTGCAACCCTATGAAAATGTGGAATTCTATGGCATTGTGTGTGAAATTTACACATATTATATAAACAGAGATACTTTAAAGGGGTCATATTTTGCTAAAGTCTCTCTTATTAGTCTTTGGTTCATTTATTTGTGTATTTGGACCCTAATAGTTTGAAAAGTTAGTATTTGAACCCTCCAGCTGCTGCAAAACTATCTTTATATTCATTTTGGCAAAAATCAAGTGAATTTCTACAACCTGTTTTAATTCCTGCTTAATTTGTTTCATCTATAATTAGTGATGTCACAACATTTGCACATATAAGGTCAAGACTTCCGACGAACATTTCTCTGAGTACGACGTAATTGTCAGCAACAGCCGTTGTAGTAAAAATTGAAAATATGTCCAAACTTTGAGCCGATTACCTAAAATGTACAGTTGTTGGTTGATGAGGACCGAGCAGCACAGCCAACAACCAGGAGGGGGCGGGGCCTGAAGTGGCTCATTGCATTTAAAGGGCCAGTGCTCAAAACAACCTTTCTGGTGTCATTACTCAGAATCAGGGTTGAAGATGAAGAGCGTTTATAGTTTATGTAGACCACAGGGAAATGTTTAAAAATTCAATATCACTCCTTTAACACAAATTGTGATCAATAGATTTTGAGAATGCAGTGCGATGGGGATCATCAGTGGACATAAATTATGACCCGTTGTGTGAGGAGGATCATTTTTGGGATTCCTGTGGGTCATGAGATTCCTGTGGGATTTCCACAGGACAGGAGTTCATTTCACTATTTATCACATGATTAGGATGGGGTGACATGGGATGGGACTGGAAATCATTTCCAAAAAAAAATAGACCAGTTTTTTTGTATATACGATAGTTCTGAAATAACATTATTTTCATTATTTCGAATACAATGCTCATTATCTTCCTGTCTTCCTTCTCCTTTCACTACATTTTTTTATATTTAGACACTGAAATCAGAAATAATATCCCACTCAACTCATACAGGAAGATGTTAGTCTTTCTTAAGTAATATAATATTTAAGAAATTAGCATCAGTGTATCTAATGCTCATAAAGCTCTTTATCCTCTTTTGTAAAAGATGTAAATTACTTGGTGATGAGTGACCTTTAGAGGTACAGGTGGGGAATAATGGGACAGGATGCAATGAGAGTAGTTCCCCTGGAATTCAGATAGGACAGGAATATATATATTTTTTTGTAAGTGGGTAGGACACAGTGGAAATCCACTCTTGTGTCACCCTGTACCTCACACCTCAGGCACAGGATGTGGACTAAAACGACAGAATATCCAGACTCCCAGGAGGACCCAGGACAGGGCACAGAATTGAGGCATTCATTCACCGACCTTTTTCCACTTTTAGAAATCAGAGGTTTATTTAAAATACTGTTCTTGAATAACTAAAAGTAGGTCAATAAGAAATAAAATAAAACAAAACAATAAATATTTGTACTTGTAAAACATGTAAAAAAATTTTTAAATGAATACTAAAAACCAAGTCAAACTAAATACCTGTAGTATATCAGTGCACCGCTCTTCTTCTAAAGCCCAGATGGAGCTGTTAATTTCACTTTACCCTCATTCTTTCAAACGGTGGTGAGCTTACAATTGATCTCCGTCTTCTCACCTCCACTTTTATATTGTTCCAACAGATGCCAGGACAATGTAGCTCCTAGTTGTCTGGGTATACAATAGCCTCTAGTGTATACAGTGTCATCATAATTGCCTCATGAATCTCTTGTTACAGGTCCAGGCAGGACCCCTCCCAGACTACAATGCACAGCTGCACAATGACTCTGCCAAACAGGTGGAGCCTGCACAGACTGAAGCACAAGCCAAGGTGATTATTAGAAAGCCCACGCAGCTGAGCTTTACCAAACATTAAGAGTGAAACTGTGTGATTATATCATCACTTCTCAGTGACACCACAGTCTCGACATGTGCATGACGTTATAGCTGCTCTGACATTTGCTCTGTTTTCCATTATTGTGCTTAAAAAGCCAGTTAACCCCCGCACCCATTTCCTATACGTGTTAATCCAAAGGTCCTGAAGAACTGCATTGTTTACTGAAGTGTCAGCAGTGAATAGTTTGCTGATACAGATCTTTTTCTCTCCACAGGGAAACGGCTACCGCACACAACATGCCTCTCCAGGCCCCCGTGGCCCGGCCACCTCCATGGAGGCCCTGTCCCCCTTCTTCAAGAAGAAAGCACACATCCTGGAGGTTCTTCGCAAGATGGAGGAGACAGACCCTCTGAAGTTCCACCCCTCCACCACTAGCTTGTCTTTCTGCGACTACAGTCAGGTGCTCATGTCAACAGAGGCTGTTTTGGCCACGGCAGACCCACTTCCACTCCAGTGCAAATCCCACCACACACACTGCCACTGCTCCTGCACCGACGCCGACACACACCAGCATGTCAACGGGGACGGAGCGGTGAAGTGTGAGGGAGGGAACACCTGCTGTTTACACTGCAAGAGAAGCCCTGACAGTCCTCCGAAGCCATGTAACCATGTCTGTAGTCCTTCAAAAGCCAACTCAGCCACCCAGAGCCATGTAGTTCCTGCAGCTGCTATGAGTGAATGTCACAGTAAGAGCAGAACAGGCGAGTCTGTTCCCTCTAAGCAATGTCTCAAGAATGACACCCACCAGCAAACAGCAGGCGCCGCCGCCCAGTCGTCAGTGGCGGGAACTGGCGATGAGAGTCTGGAGGTGGAGCAGGAGCAGGAGGGTCTAAAAGCTAGTGGCTCTGATGAGATCACTGGTTTCTGTCCCAGTATGCAAATCTCGCACTGTGAAACAGAAATGAGTGATGGCATCAACACCGCTGACCCCTCAGCCATCCCAGAGACAGACAGCACAGATCAGGAGACGTCCTCTGTGAGAGCGAGCGCCTCCGTCAGCCCCAGCCCCTCCTGCCTCAGTGATGTCAAAACCGCAGCTATCAACTCCCCGTCCAAACTGCTTAAGTTCTTGAAGATCCCTTCCATCGGGGAGAAGTCTCAGGCTCCGACCTCCTCTGTCCGTCTGAGCCCTCAGCTCACCCGCAACTCCAGAATCCCCTGCCGCACCAACAACTACGAAGTGTACCACTCCCCCGTCCCCACGCGTAGAGCCACCACCACAGAGAGGTGCAGGCAGCCCCCTCCCCCTCCATCCAGGTCTGAGTCCTACCCTGCCACACACTCAGCCCCGACCTCCCCACCCCAGCCTGAGGACACCTGCTCCTCTGCGGCTAAGGAGATAAGCTACAGCAGCCTTTCAGTACCTAAGGCAAGTGCTGGCTCCAAGATAGGAGCCTCCTCCTCTGCCTCCTCTTCCTCACCGAAAGTATCACAGAGGGTTCCTCATTATGAAAATGTCTGTGAAATGTCTGCTAGCTCTAGAGAAGAGGCACCAACTGTGAGTCTTGAAAAAAGAACCACACTGCCCTCTCAAACAAAAGCGAATGGCGGTGAGAGGAAGCTAGTTAAATCACTACCAGAAAGTGTCCTGAATCCCACTCCTCAGAGGAAGCAGTCGTCCTCCTCTACATCAGAGTCCACGTCAGATGAAGAAGAAGATTCAGACAGCCCGGTATGGGTTAACCATCACAGCCTGCCCAACTCATCCGCCCTCAATAAAGCTCAGAGTAGAGCCAACTACTCACGAAGTAGAGATAAGCAGGATGTGGATGCAAAGGAGAGCACAGCTGAGGTCACCCATCCTCCACCTCCACCTCCAACGAGGAGGAACGAGTCCTCATCCATCCCCAAAAGGCCTGGTGTGGCATCAGCCAGATCCCAGGCTGATTCCAGTCACCATGCTTTCAAAGACAGACTAGCTGCTTTAGGAAAACTGAGGAGCTCCGAGGATTTACAAGTGAGTCTAAGGCCGGCAGAGGCAGCAAATACTGACGGGACATACAGTGAAGACAGGAGTAAGACAGCTGAGAGGTCGGTGGAGCTCCTCAAGGAGGAGCAGAGACATTCAAAATACACAGACTCTCTGGACGGTAAACCCAAAGGGAGTGGTCTGAAGTACTCAGGTCCATCTCAGATCTACGAACCAGGAGCCAAAGCTCAGCCTTCACTGGGTAAACAAGAACTGTGTGTGACTAAGGCCGAAGGCTCCAAGAGCAAAATCGGTCTGCCTTCCCCCAACACAGACGCCCCACAGGTACTACGCAACAACATCAAGTGTCCCGGTTCCCTGAATCTAGCTTACAATATTAAAGCTGGTGTTGGTCCTCACAGTAGCAACAGTCCAAACAAAATCCCCCCGAAGTCACCGTCCAAACCCTGCCAGGGCCCGTCAGTCCACAGAGGAAGCAAACCCACAGAAGCCCCACGGTACTCGTCCAAGTCCGAGGAGAGGACCAAGATCAGCGGGAAAGGGAAGAAGAACCCGATGTACGGAGACAGTCTCCCACCTCCTCCTCCGAGACCCCCCATGTCCGACAGCCAGGGGGAGAAGGCGCTGCAGCCGGTCCCCAGCCCACAGTCTGCCATCGAGCAGAAGGTAATGAAGGGCATCGAGGAGAACATGCTGAAGCTCCAGGAGCAGGACAGAGGAGGACAGGGCGGCGAGGTCAAGCAGAAAGCCTCCAACGGCATCGCGAGCTGGTTTGGCCTGAAAAAGAGCAAACTCCCCGCGTTGAGCCGGAAGACCGACGCAACCAAAGCTAAGGACGAGAAGAGAGAGTGGAAGATCAACATCCCCTCTGTCGGTAGGGACTCTGTCAAAATGGCCACCAGGTGTAAAGAAGGCGTGGAGGGGCTGAACATCTCGACTCTGATGGAGAAGGCAGAGGGGCTGAGGAGAGCGCTGGAGGAGGAGAGGGCGTATGTGGAGAGGTCGGGCAGGGGTCACTCCTGTGAGGTGGTGATGGACCAAGCTCAGGGACAGCTGGCTGTCATGTACAGGGGAGGACGCTCAGACAACTTCATGCAACAGCTGCTAAACAGGTGAGCACTCGAAGCTGCTAAATACACCGACAGCTTCAAAGAAGGGATGAGTGATACGAGCAAAAAAATTAGATCAAGACAAAACATGCTTCAAATAGTTTGTTTTTCATTAAAACGACTGGTTAACTTTAAAGGCAGATATAATCAACCCACTTCACCTCCTCCTTGGAAAAACACATTCCAACTCCCACAAATTCACTGATTATTAATGTGATGATTACTGCTGAAACAAACATCAAATCAGCCATGAAATCTGTGACTTTTTCAGCAACTATTTCTTACATTGAAGTTAGTAAAACTATCCACAAGCAACAATAACAAGGATGTTTAACTTCTTACAACCTCTTACAGACTGTCCCATCTGTGTTGCCACGGTAATGCTATGCAACACTTGTAACACTATAGACATTCTACATATCCATGTAAGGAGAGGAATGTCAGCTAAATCTCAACAAAAACAATTATCAGACAAGAAAATACAATTTAAACAACAAACACTTAAATGGGCAAATATGAAAAAGAAACCAACAGTCTGAGGCCAGGATACGTCATGAATAATTTCATAAAACAACAGACCAGTGCAACAAACTTTGCACCGCTAAGCAGATCCAGCAATACAAGTATTACTTCTTTACCTCTAAAACTCACTGAACGAGCCAAAAAAGAGCAAAAATAAAGGTTGTATTGTAAAGGGATGATTATGAATGTTGTCTTACCTTTGCTGTTTGGTGATTATACCTTGGTTTTATATGAATTTTCTGTTATTGGCCACTCCATTGTTTTGTGCTACTTTAAAATAATTCTGACTGGAAACAAATGTACTAAAACATCAAAGTGCAATGAATCTATTACAGCAAACAGATCAGAGTTTTTCTTGACTGATTTTGCAATTTAGGCTTTAAGTCAATATATTGCTCTTCCTCTTTAAAGCTAAACTAGAATGACATGTTTTAAAATGCAGAGGTTCTTACAGCTGTTTGTGTTTTCTGTGCAGAGTGGATGGTAAAGACATGATCAGCCTGCCCCAACGCCGACTCTCATTCGACTGTAAAACCTCTAAGCCAATGTTCCAGCAGAGCGACGTCATTAGTCACACCACCAGTCGAGACGATATGGAGAAGGTACTTCCGTTAGGTTTATTTTGCTGTTTGTTCCTCAAACACCAGACATTTATAATTCATCAAACATGTCAAGTGTCTTTTCTTAAGTAGATCATCAATGTAATAAGTT
>JAPTYQ010000028.1:7120523-7140298 GCA_029814465.1 Ostorhinchus cyanosoma | reverse complement strand
GAGGTTCCTTTTAATGTGGTCAAAAAACAAAATCGAAACAGAACAAAGCATTTACTTGGTAAGGCAAGTACAAAATGAACTCAGTACCTTATCGTTCATGGCAAGGATGACCATCAGTTTTCTGAAGATGGTGATGAAATCCAGGAACAAATCCACACAGTGCCTTTAGATAAAACCAAACAAAAAAAAAAGTTAAAAAAGAAGATCATAAAATAATATATTATTATTGCATGTTATAGTTCCTTCCCTGGCTTTGTTGAATAGGAAATACCACTTCTACATAAAATAAACCATTAGACTGACATTCCAATGTAACACCTCATAACATTTTGTTAGGCCCAATCTGTCTTGGTGAATGTGATACGATGTTGTACACTTCATTGTGGACTGATGCATTTGCATGAATTTGGATGTAGGATAGTGTGAGCCTACAGGTAAGAGTTGTGTGGTTTGTGAGTCCTTACCAAACATAGTCTTTGTCCCCGTTTTCTGCTTTCTCGATGATGAGCTGGGTATCGAACAGGACGAAGCCACACATGATGAGCAGCCCAAGGTACATGTGTGCCTGTTAAAGGACAACCAGCAAAGACAGGATGCAAAAAGTTATTTATTGCACAGGAAAGGAGAGAATATAAGTGACGTAAGTGAAGTGAAAGAGGCAGCATGTGTTTCACGTACCTTAAAAAGCATCACAGACCCAAAGAACATGTTCATCACAGACATCAGGAACAGGAGGGAAAGGCCAGACATCAGTGTGCCTGAGAAGAAAGACAAGAAATATTCAGGTGGAGCTGCCTTTCCCAAATGTAAGGCCAGGATCCAGGATGAGTCGTGGACCTGTTCTTATATGGTTGCGGTTGAGAGAATAAAATGCATTTACACTGTGGATATCACAACCTGGAAAATGCCAGTGTCATTTATTAACTTTCTGAACCTGCTTTATCCTCACTAGGGTCACAGGGGGTGCTGGAGCCTATCCCAGCTACATATGAGTGAAAGGTGGGGTACACCCTGAACAAATCACCAGATCATCACAAGGCCAACATTTAGAGATGAACAACCAATCACTCTCACACCTCTGGGCAATTTTAGGTTGACCAAAATACACACATTCACATATCTGATCATTTACTCAATCCAAAATCTTCCAGAGGATAACACAGCCTACAAATATTTGAGTGTGAGCACAGATCAGGTGATAAGGTGATAAGATGATCAACATTGTTTGGACAGTGGAAGAGTCAGTAAACTTTTGTGTTCCAGGGATACATTGAATGTCCCATTATGCCTTTTCAAAGTGAAAATTAAACGTAATGAACTAAATTCAGCCGCTGCTTTTACCTCCCAGGAAGAGGTAGCTCCTGCGTTTAGCGTAGAGGGCACTGAGAGTGAAGCAAATGAAGATCACAGAGGTACCCATGAAAGCTGTCACAATGATGCTGAGGAGAAATAAATACCAGCACTGTCAGTTTTTTGTCATTTCATACATACTTTCCATTAGACAGACCAAGAGATGATAATCATTCTGTTTCATTTTAAGACTAGTCTTTTAAGTTTCATATGTATAATAGTTAGCTTGATGTCAACTGTGCGAGGACGTTAAGTATTAAGTTACTTACCTCGGATTGACAGCAATGATAAAGTCCAGTGTGGGACCAAGGCCAACACCTGGTAAAACAGACAGGAAGCAAAACACTGCCTTTAGAGTTCTATGTGACATTTAGGTAACAAAGGCTGGTTGTTCAGCTCCATTGATGTAACAATTTAATCAGTGAACAGCATCAGTTTACCTGTAAGGAAGGCAAATCCTGCGAGAATAGCCAGTCTCTTTTTCTCCGTCTCAGGATTATGAGGGGTCATAGCAAGCCAAAACATCATCCCCAGTGAACCGAGCACAGACAGCACGCCACCCTGATAACAGAGGAAGGGTCAAAATGGGAGCTAACGTCATAATAGTTTATCTGTTGGGAATAACATGTAAAATAACAGTAACATTCAAAGTGGAACCAAGAGGAAACATTGTAGAGCTATGACTTCATACATCACTTCTCTGTTTGTACCAAGAGCAGCGTCTTAAAACTGTGTTGAAAAACTAATTTGAACTTTGCAAACACTTTAACCTTCCAGTCCATTCTTTTTAAAATGAGTGGTCAGTTTCTCACAGCCTGAAAGCTTACTGCCACTGAGGTGACACAGGATCACTGTGATTTCTATTAATATAAAACTGTTTTGTTAAACCGTCTGTGACTTAAACCTGTCACTTAAATCTGTCCATAACCCAATAACTACTTCCAAAATATTCCTACAACCACTAAATACATTGGAGCAACTCTGCTTTTGCTCCTGTTTACTTCATTAGGTTTGTGCCTTGTGTCCATTTGAACCGAAAGTACAAATTACTTCTGTTCCTTGTTACAATAACTTCATAGATTTTTCACTTGGGATTAATGAAGTATTCTGATACTGATTAAACACAACATTTGCATTAATGTAAAGCCTGTTCATGAGGCTGTTATCATGACAAACCTACCTGAAAGAGGCGTGTGACAACATGGACGTAAGATCCAGCTGCGGCCACAAACATGCACATTGCCAAACTGGAGTACACATTCTTCAAGTGCACCTGGGTGGAATGAGGTCTGGGGAGATTAATGAAAAAATGATTACAATGAGGACGATGAAAACATGTTTCAGAGAAGATAACATAACTGTCACACATGTCTAATAGTCATTTGCTGTACTCTTACGCACATTTGTGAGAACTTCAAGAGGGCGTCAAAGTTAATGTTGCGGTCAAACACGTTCATGGTGAAAATGGTTACTGAGATTTTAAGATCAGACAATGTCTCCTCTGAAAAGAAAAGAGAAAAAAACAGTGTCAATATCAAACTATTGTAGCTGCGAGCATACATTTTTCAACTCGTGTATTCACTATACACACTTGTATCAAATCTGCAAATCATGGAAGGTCAAAGTGCGTACTTAAATTACCGATACGTGATAGTTTACGACACTGAGTTACACAACAGGCTAAATGTTTGTTCAGCGTTGAGTGGTCAGACAGCAGTCAAGATTAGCAGGCTAACTAGCATTAATGTTATAACGCATTACGTTAAGGCGTATCTGTTGATGGTTTACCTGCTTCGTCCTAAAATATATATTTATAATGCTTAGTATAATGTTTGGAAATTGAAAGTGACAATCGAACAAGAGCCAGGCAGCTGAAACTGTGCCTGACGCACAAGACATGAGCACATATTAATAGCTACCAGCAGCTAGCCAGTAACGTTAAATGACGACCAGCGTTGCTAGCTAACACTTACGTATGTCAACACAATTCGACGCCTCGCTTAATCGTTCGCAGAAAAGAGGCTAATGTTCCAGCTACTAGTAGTTCGATACACCGTGATTATACGCTGCAGGATATTCTGGGTAGATATGCTCACCATTCGCCTCTCCCCTGCTCCGATGTGGTGGCCTAGCTTTGTTCTTCCTGCTTTAGCTTCACAGTTATTTTTTGTTGGCAAAACAGTACGTGTCAGTCAGCCCCGTGATGTCACCATGGAAACGCCCAGAACGTTGTAGCGCCCAATAAAGCGGAAATAAAACGACTATTAAGCTAAATATAGACGATAATGCACTATGGTTTATTTTGTAGTCACTGCGTGTTATAAAATGTCGGGTTTTCTTTGGATATAACTAACATATGGAACCTTCATTGTCAAAAGTGCTTTCCGGTGTCACAGAGTAATGTCCCCGGTAGAACCTAAAATGGCCGACTCACTAGTGCTCTACATGAAACCAAAACCAGTAAAGTGCGAGTAAAGTGACATTTGCCTTTTATTTTACTCCAGTTTACGCTGAGATTTGGCCTTAAGTGTACGATACATGTGCGGTAAGAAACGAATACCTCAACCGTGATATGTTTACTGTAGAAATGGAGTAAATCCTCGGCTGATGCAAATGAATACTGTGGAGTGCAACAGTGATGATTCAGGTTCAGTCATATGCAAAGGATTAGCAATCAAGTCAACTCCATGAATACGTCACGAATCCATACAATTTAGTAATTATCAAATAAATTAACATTGTTCCCTATACATTATATTTGTGTTTTTGGCGAGTATTTTATTATTTTTTGTGTATTTTCAAGTCATTTTTCAAATAAATGCAATACTAATGTAAAAAAATACACAGATCTATTACTTTGTAGAGGATAAAATATTCCATGGTAAATTATGCTGTGTTGAATTTAGACAAAAAGACACCAAGAGTAAAATATAACCAATTTTTATTTTCACATAAAAACTGGTAGCACCTTTGCCGTTTAGAGATTTGGTCAGATCATGTAGACAAAATGAGCTTGATTCATTCGGATACACAAAGACATATTGTGACTGCCTCAACAAATACTTTTGGTCATCACAACTGGTACATTTTCATTGTCATATTTGACTAGTTAACATGCAGGCAAGAATTGCATCAAACATTAAAACATCATAGAAAAACCATATTACCCAAGTCTAAAGTCTGTAATGAATTCATCATGAAAAAAACATTTCCATGCATGACTGAATCTGCATCTGTTTCTTGATTGGTTATGAAGTCCTTATGGTTCTTCAGTTTTACATGAACTTTGACAGCAAAATGTGTGTCTTTAGGCACAGATAAAACAGCTAGTTACACAAGGCCAGCCTCAAAGTAGGCAAACTGATTACAATACAAAATGTTATGCATTAAGAAGTACTGGACAATACAAGATTTGGCCAATAAATATAGAAAAAACACTCACACATGTTAAAAAATCAAATTTGATATTTTCAAGTGTTGCACTGCAAGTACCACAGCCACATGGCATTACACTTGCTCTTGACAGTGTTTTCTCACGCTCAGCATGACACATCAGTATGTGTAGGCCTACAAATCTCTGTTCAGGCAGAACACCATTCTCTGTCCGAATTTCAAAGGCACAGTTTTTAATTTTAGCACTGTCAATATAAAACAAGTGCAAGTTGTTTGTCACATAGTAATGAAAGAAAAACATAGTTACAAATGAGTTATTGTTCAACCTTGACTGAAAACTGTGGCGTTCATGGACTTCCTATGTGCCAACATATTCCAGTGTGTCTGCTTTCAACGGACCATAAAAGAAAAGATCTTCCCCGTATACTTAACTTTGGAATACATCAAATAGTCATCTGACCAATAATAATAATAGTAATGTATTTCTGCAAAATCTGTAGAAATTGTGTATCGTACAGCACAGATCAGTAAAATACACTTTTTGTTGCTCATTTACAGGTAAATAAGGCTAATGTTTATATCTGCTGAATGCAGTTACTGACTTACGAGGTACTGTCCATGTAATTACAGAACTGGGTTGCATAGAAGAACCACGTTCGCTGTTTAAAAATAGATTTCCTTATAAAATAACCTATAAAAAGAAATTAAAAAATGTATAAAATCTGGTGGAAATTTAAAAAAAGAGCTGATGTTTTTTGTTGTTCCTAAAAGGCACAATAATTAAAAAAAAAAAAAAAAACAATGTCCAAAAGTCAAGTCAGGGCAGGAAGGCTTCTGCTTTGGCAAAAGAACCACTTTAATATTCATGTAACTGGACTGATTGTGTTTGGGACTGCTTTGGTTGACATTTCCCACTGTTCCTCAGAGTGCTTTCAAATAGTGGTTGTCGATATTGTCAGCACTGAGGTTCAGAGGAAAGGCCTAAGATTGCAATCTAGACTTTGTGTTTAACCAAAGACATTGTGTTTTCCAAGCTTGGAATTTCCTCAACCTCATGCTAATACGTTTTTCTAAATAGAAAAGTTTGTGCACAGGCTAAAGAGAGCAATACTTGGAAAAACAGCCCTCATATCTGATCTTGATGTATGGTACTGTTGCAGTTTAAGAGGTTTCAAGCTGCAACTCTAGATGGAGGTCCTTTAAGAGCTAATGTCCACGGAGCTGGTCCAGACGGGTGTAAACATTGTCAGCTTGACTAAGTTCTTCAAACACAGGCAGAAGGTTGAGCAGCTCGGCATCATCCACGTCATCAAACCATGACACCACAGGAACCTGAGAAAAGACAGTCACAAAGTGTTTACCTTCATTCATCTACAATGACACAAGTAAGGTTCAAATTAAACTGAATATAGATTTAACCAAAAAAAGTGAAATGTTTTAAACAGTTTTAAATGTGGCCTAACTGTTTTTGTTTGTATGGGAATGTGGAATATGCTCCTCTCAAAATACATAAGGCGTGTTACATAAACTCACAAACTATATTTTGTCTTAAGTATTTAAATTCAGATCCCTCATCAGATAACTAGAAAAATACTTTCTTCCTGTCAATAGAACAAACAAATTATCATTAGTGTTATTTAATAGAATAATTATCATGTAATGGACAGAAGCCAATTACACTTACAGCATTTTTAGGGTGAAAGATATAGGAGGCAGGAGAATTATCCAGGATCAGGGTTTTGTGAAGGTCTCGGCCCAGGCGGCTCAAATCTTTGACATAGCAGCCCTGGTGGAAAACGCAAGACTCCCGGAACAACCGGGCCCGAAAAACACCACACTGATCCAGCAGGTCCGTGACTGGGTCTGCATACTTAAGAAGTCCAGGGGAGAGGTGGGGAGCAGGAGAGGGAAAAGCAGGGTGTGTAAGGTCAAGCTAATGAAGCGCTCTCTACATATGGCAGATGTTTACTCTAACAGAAAGTTGCATCACAGGGCCAAAATCTACACTGGTTTTAATTAAAAGTGAAGAGGTTCTCTACTGAGGTGACAGAATTATAAGCAACTGCAACCACAGTAAAAGGAAACAAGAGTCAGGAGAAACAGAAAAAAATAGCTGATTGATCAAACATCACATCAAACAAAAGACCTTTGGTGCTAAAAAAATATGCCGATCTATTTCAGGATCTGTCGTATCTGATGTGTATGAAGTACCTTGGCGAGACTAGCTGTAAACAGCACACATTCAAACAACTCCCCCATTCTCTGCAGGAACTCATCCACATAGGGTCTCTTCAGCACATACACCTGCAAAACACACAGAGGGAATCAGCACAATGTTCACCCTCCACACACTGCTCAGCTTCTACTGAAGTCTTACATTTGCATTGTTTTCTTCATGCTGGTTTGCCGCGAATGGCCGATTCCTGAAACAAGTAATCAAGAATAGGCCGTGCCAGTGTTAACCAGCCTATCCTGGATTACTTGAACCAGGCAGAGGCCCACATAGGATTCCTTACCAGCACACGGGGTCCCAGGAATTACATTTCTGAATTGAGTGCATTTCCACATGGTGATTAGCAAGTAGCATGTTGCCCGAGATGAACAAATGGTCCAGTGCGCTGCGCTAATCATTTTTTCCAACACATTCTTCACACAGAAATTAAAATGTACGGCATGGCTTAATGATTTTTTAATAAACTCGGTAGAAAGGACTCTTTCTTGCTGATCCATCCACTTCCATTTCCGATTCCCTGTTCAACATCTGGCCAGTAGAGGGCTCTGTGCACCAGTAATAGCCAGACCTGGCCAATAGTTGCAAGACCCATCCCTTTTTTAGCTCAGCAACCGCTGCAAACACATCAACATACATACACAAACAGCCCCCTCCCCTCTACAGCAAGCACACATACACACACACACATACAGTTGTTTACCTGGTGTGTGGTCCCCTCTATCTCCACAGGCACGATGAAGTCTGCATTACTAATAGGCTGGGGGGAGAACACAGAGGGAGATGGTTGGTATGCTCATTCACATGAGCCGCGCTGTGTACATCCACATGGCATTACATAACAACTGAATACTGAGCACTTAGACGCAGGCTCCACACTGCTGACATAAATCACAGAGCATAGCCTATACAAAAACAATATAATTATCTTGATGTCATTGAAACATGTAATTGTTTTAGTCAATTAACAGTAAAACCAGGCCATATACTTCCTAAACACACACACACATTTATTTAATATCAGTTGAATATATTTGTTGTTTTTTGTGAATCACTGAAAATTCTCACTTAGATTAAACTAGCATCACTGCATGCAAGCTACAAGGTCCAAAATGTATACTAGGAAGATCAAAATGAGACAATTTGAAGTTGACATGAAAAATGATAAGCTTGACTGACCAGGCCTGTGACTGCTTTCGTACCTTGAATGAGCTGTGCACCAGGGTCTCATCCAGGTCTATAACCACGCAAATCTTCCCTTGGTCCTGGGCATTCACCTCTGGCAGGAGACTGAGTTCAGACTGCTGAGACACACAAAGACGTACTTTAGTATACTGTCCTGTACACTCCTTTACCATTTGACATGCCTGTGCTACGTACATACCAAGGGAGTACAGTGTTACCCAATAGTGCAGAGATTTATATGACATTTTCCGGACCTTAAATCAAGCCTCTGAAAATGACAGTATATGCCATTTTAGATGTATGTATTCACAGATCAAAGAGTAATGAAGTGAATTATTTACTGTCACAGTTTCACTATGACACATCTTCAGAATGTGCATACATTGGTAAATCCTAACAGCTGTGTACCTCTCTAAAGCATCTTGATAAACAGGTTATTTGGTTTCATTTCAGGTTTTGAACATAACTCAACTGAAATAACAGTTCATATATTACACAACACAAGTAGCCAAAACATTAAGGGACCAATTTTGAATTAGTAAAAATGCTACCTCTGAGCAACAGCAATCTTCTTTTGCCAAATAAACAATAAACACAATGCAATATAACCCCATCGGCACCAATCTTTAATTCAGTTTCATTTCAGTGGCAATAACCAGGCCCTACAGATGCTGCTTCCTGTTTGCGCCTGATGCTGGAGGACACTCCTCAATGTGAACAAACATGGCATCTAATTAAAATGGCCCTTACATGGTACTAGGGCTCTAATCAAGCTGACAGCATTCACCAGTGTGGCCGGCCGTGTGCAGTGAGCGCTTAAGGCTTTATTTTTTTCTCCACCTCAGCAATTATGAGGCGCACAATACACCATTCACTGTGAGCACTCACTGTCTGCCTAAAGGATTGATAGTCGCTCTGCCGTTCTTATCTTCTACAGAGGATCAAGTGTGAACATCAAAGTCATTCCGTATCCGAAGACAGTTGTTGTTTGCTTTTAAGGTGCTCCAAACAGGTGCAGTAGTGGTTTTAATGCACAGTTGTAAAAACTAATGCTTGAACACTATACTAAGCACACTTTTACAACAATCACCTCCTCCTTTATGGCAAGTAGTGTGTGTGTGGGTGTAACTGGGAAGTAAAGCATTAAAGAAACAAAAAGAGGCATCACTGAACTCACATCTTCAAATTGTTTTCAGTAGTGTGAAATACTGCTGGAATAAGAATAGGGTTACCTTGACAACCGTCCCATTTTCCTGTGATTCCAGCAAGGCCTGCTGGGAAGGTGGCGGTGGTGATGGTGGTGGTTTGGGGCCATCCTGAGCTTGGAGGCAACAGAAGAGTGCTTTGAAGATGTTACAACTCCGAGGCTGTTTCAGGGCAGACCGGCTCACCTGGCCTGTGTAGTAATGAGAAAAAGGGGGCAAACTATGTCAAACTACGTGTATAAACATGAAAATATTCAGTGAGGTTTTAGATTACATACCAGAGTTCACTTCAGCAACACATAATGCTAATCTTTGTGTTCCACACGACACAAATCATGATACAAACAATAGAGGAAATGAAGAAAAAGAATACATTTGGTAAGAAATGTGGCCTAATAAGCTACACATTGCACATAACAAATACAATGAGCTTCCCTTTTCCTTAAGGCACCATCCATCTGTCTACTGAGATGGCAAAGCCTGCACATGAAATCTGTTTTTAATGCGCCTGCCTCTGCTGCTGTTGCTGCTGCTGGAAATGGCTGGTACATGTTATATAATCACAGAGGGCGGGAAAACCCACACTTTTCAGCAGTACCTTCAACAGAAAACACAGACAGAAAACATTCCAACCATTTTAAACTCCAAGACCTTTCAGGGATGCCTGGCAGGCTGAAGCTAGCCAGAGCAACCAGACAGACAGACAAGCAGGCGGTGAGCCGGACAAGCAGTCACACCTCAGTGGTCTGTGCAGGTCTTTGATCAGTCACTGTAACCAGCAGGGTTCCAGCCCATACAGGACTTGTGTGGAAGTCAAAGAAAGGGTGAAAAACATTCTTAATGGGACTCAGCTATGCAAGTCCCCTCTAGTGTGTTACGTGTGAGGACTTGCAAACAGAGGCAAAATTTATAGGCATCAATATAGTGTCATTCAGTAAATTACAGATACAATCAATCAATCGTTGCTGGAAAGAAGAACAGATTAAATCAATGTGTGAATGTATACACTTCGACTTAAACTTGTCAATTTTATTAATGTATTCTATGGTTTCTTCCCTGGGCCTTCTGTGCTCTGTAGACATAATGCAGACACATGAAAAGCATGTTACACAACTGTTTAAAATACAAAGATGAAACCTCAATCTCCCCCTATTAGTCAAACACTTTTCTTTGGACATTGTTCAACACAATCCACATAAGTTGGAAAGCATGGATGTGTATGATTACAGTGAGTCTGATGGTTTAAAAGAGGGAGACACTGTTGGCCATGCATGACATAACACACACGTAAAAGAATAAAAACAGAGTAATCCTGCAGTGACAGACTGGACAAATCCAGTTCGCAGTGTATCACTTGAACCCACTCAGTCAATGCAAATAAAAGATTCCCTGAGCCCAAATCAAGGTTTGAGCTGAGTCTAATCTGCGATCAGGCAAAATGTGCGACATTAATAGCCAATAGATGAGCTAGAATCAATGGGCAAATCTTCTTTCAAGCCCAAGGAAAGCGTGCAAACAACGAAATCTTTGAAACGGCGCTACAATGGGCGTGTGCGGAGGGGTGTGTTTGTGCATTCCGCTGTCAATACCGCGGCACCTGGTATTTCTATACAGTCCCTGTGTTAATCCACAGTCACAGTAGATCCCTTTGAAGCTCTCAGCCAATAATATCTATCACAATGTTGCACTGAGGCTGTGATCGGTGGGTTTTTGTAATATTAAATACATGCATTCACGAAAATAGTGCAGCAATCATGCCTTGGTGTTAGTGACGCGCACTGATCTGTGACCACCCCCCACCCCCCCTCCTCCTCCAAAACGTGAATAAAATACAGCGTAGCTTTTAAATGGACAAAACAGATAATAGATGTGCACTGTACTAAAAGGGCTGCCTGTGGTAACAGAGGAGCTTCTCATGTTGTACCAGGTAGTATAGTAGTAGGAAATGGGATGGTGCCAAACAAGCTGGAACCTGATAGACCCACATACATACGTACATACATAGACAGAAAGGCTACATACACAACAGCTTGTTTTGAGAAGTGGCCATGATCAGCAAGAGCTCAGTAATAATCACAACACCTCATGTTAAAAAGCCTCACAGAAAAGACAAAATAGGATCAACAATAGATAAGCTCCGGATGGCGAACCCTGTGCGTAACAAGAGACTGTCAACTTAGACTTGAGCTTATGCCTAAAAAACATACGAATAACTCGAGTATGATGAATAAGAGTGAGGAAAAAACTAAACTGGTTCCAGTATAAGACGAATACGAGATAATAAGGAGTATTTTAACCAAGCAGATCTATTTATTTTGGAGGGGGTGATCTGCAGTTGGGAGGGTGGTGGTGGGGGGGGGGCAAACATCAAAACACCTCCTGAGGAAATGATGATCGGGTTTTTTTTCGACTTTTATTTCGGTTTATTTGGGAGTTATTCAGTCGAAGCCTTGTAGATCAGGATGGCAAATGCACCCCCCCCCTCTCCAAAAAAAAGCCAATGCGCCTCAGACCGCGCTCAACTGTCAAATGGGCGCACTACAGGCTTTCCCGAATCACACCGATCATTATCTAGAAAAACAATCCCCAAAAAAACCGAGCCACATTTGGAAACGTGAACACAACACACGGCCATCTCACCTGTTTTCGGTGACACTTGAACGTCTTCTTTCTGCACTTGGGTGATAACAGAACTTTCCATCTGACAATCACGGAGCCCTCAAAATCCTCAAATCCTGTCCCCGAGCACTGATGGGCATCCCTCATTGGGTTTTATTGATAAGTTGACTCAATAATTCACCGAGGGAACTTGTCATCCGTAGCCGCGCCTCAGTTACAATCCTCGATGAGAGTAGGATTTATCTTGTTCCTGTGTTTCTTTATTCCCTCCGCTTCTTGTTCTTCTCTCGGAGGTCCGCCTGGGGAGGGGGCAAGGCACTTGGTTATGTTTTTTGGAGGCTATTTGAGACTCTGTCAGCTCCGTCGTCTCGGGTTTACCGCTACTATTACGGGTAATATCGCCGAGCAGCCCCCCTCTCCCGTCGCTGCGAAGTCCTCACTTTCGCACCAACAACATGGAGAATCCAGGCGTTAGAAGGAAAACAACCGAGGAAATGGGGCAAGGGAGGCCGGTTTCAAGTCCCCCTTTACTACAGATAAACAACATCGCCCGAAAGGCCTCAGAGAGCGGTGAAAAACAGCTAGAATCGGTCACCAGAGCACATTTCGATACGAGAAACTATATCCCCGAGCGCACTTTGGCGTAAAATGTTATTTTTGTTGTTATCCGGGGGTTTGTTTTTCTACGGTTGGGACTCCGCGGGCGCCTTGAAACCGGCCTCGCTCCCAGATTGGACGGCCGGGAGAGGTGGGCGTGGCCAAGGCATCCCTCCACCGAACACATTCCAGCGCTGCTCGTACAAATGAGATCACATTATTAGTAAACGACGGAGAAATAAATAAACAGTTTTAGTTTGGCCGACAAGATCAGCCGTATTTTTCGGCCTCTGACATTTTTATCATAGTATTGTATTTAAGAAAAATAAAAAAAATCTAAACAACGCAAGGATATGGTTGAAAACGTTATCGCGATAAAAAAGTTTCAAATAGTTGATATAGAAAACGTCTGTCACAATAAATATCAAATCGCGACTTTTATCAACTTTAAAAACGATTCTTTGCGGACATTCAGTGGTTATAGAGAAATCCCTAAATATATATATAGAAATAGCAAAATTAAGTTAAACAACAAAACTAAAAGTCTAAAGTGCTTTATCTGATGTGAGCCCAGATTAAAGAAGAAATGTACATCATAATAAATATAATTATCATGGCTTCAAATTGTATACAGTATTGGTAATCATAATTTTATCACCCACGCCTATTGCTACATTTACTGTTTAGTCGGCTGGATATCACTAGTGTTTAAGCTATTTACTCTTTATTACTAGAATGATTGTTGTGTACTGTTAATTATATTCCCAAAATGTTATCCAAACCTTTCACTGATGCAATTATTAATCTGAAGTTGCAAATTGTCATGTTAAATCCCTACATAAACTTCATTTCAAGTAACATTCAAAGTTTAAATACACATAAAAAAAATCAGTTTTGGAATCCTCTCCTGGTTAGGAAACCAAAAGCAGTTGTTTTGTCTATCCAGTCTCCTTGTTAATATTAGTAATATTCAGCCATATACTCTAAACAGTCTGATTACAGTGCATTACTTACGATAGGTCCTTTGATTTAAAGATAATGAAGATATTTTTCTTTATTTGAGGTCCCCCGTACGTAGCCTCCCCTGAACATACTAAACATCTCCATCAAAGACACATTTTCTTTGTAGATATGACTTCATGCTGAACCTCATTGTAACTATTCTCCACTGCTGTTTGTGGGGAGGTAACAGAGGGCAGAATGAAACGAATGACCCAAGCTCCTTTCATTTTCTCTCTTGTTTTGATTCCCTTCAGTGAAATAAAAGTAAAATGAAACTGTAACTGGCTTTGCCCAAAAACTTAGGGACTTTGCTCCGGTAACCACTGTGTTTTGGCAAACACTCAGCATTTGTGCAATAATGCATCCAGTCTCTGCAGAATGTACAATACGAGGGTTGCATCATGTTATAATAGAAACTATCAAGTTTATATATGATCAGCTCTGTTACGAAGTTATGTTCACATAAATCTAGAAATTCATCACCATAGAAAGATGCTGTTGTAATTGTTTTTAATTAAAAAGAGCTGTACTAAGCCAAACAAAAGTCCTGTGTAATTTCTAATCATTTTTCACTTTGCTAATAGAGATTTAGCTGTTGTTTTCACCTTGTTCAAATAAAAAGAAGTGGGATTGACATCATGTTAGGTAATGTGTGCCAGTGGGTCCCGGATATTTACATCATGAAGTTTAAGTGGTAACTATAGTCAAATTAATACAGCTCTAGGCACATCAATCTCTCCGCAGAGTATAAACAATGATGTGAAATTGAAAAGAAACATCAGTCTCTTGTCACCTTTTACCACATAAACACCTACAGTAGGCAATATGAATGATACAGAGAACAACACAAACAGAACTGAGAAAAACCTGTTAATAGAAGGAAAGCTGCACAGTTGAGATATTCTAGGCTACCCGTTCCAAACACATGTGGGCCGATTACACCACAAGCTCAGCCAGTGCCCACTGTGGCCACAATGCAAGACATAAACAAGAACGGTCCCGCTGTTTGCATTCCTGGTGTTGGACATTTTAAGGCAGCACTGACAGATCCGTGTAAAAATATATACAAAATAAGTATGGACCGCACAGCTGGAAAATGTCATGCGGTTTAAAGCTGATGCCACTGTTTACTAAATCAACTTGAAATTCATTATCTTTGCCTGCTTTCTGGTACGTCTGCTAATGTTTCATGTGCATTCCTCTGAGCAGACAGACAGATAGACCGACAGATAGAATGAAAGCGAAGAGGGGTCAACTGGTTTTGAGGCCCTGAACCGAGGATAGGGGTTCTGCAGTTGTACTGTGGAAAATCTCCCCAGAACATGTGACTTCAAACATCAGAAACTAGTTTAAGCTACATCCATCTTTCGTCACTCAGTGGAAGTAATGCACAAGCACATAATAACAACTCGTGGTGAAAGGAGAAATAAATCACACGTGTAGCACATTTCAAATCTGAGGCAATATATTTACCATTTAAATCACAAAAAGCAGGAAAATGCATGAAAACAAGACATGAGTCCAAAAATAATGTAACTATTAGTAATAATTCAGTCATACAGTGCTTAAATTGGCATGTTGGGGTTTATTATGGTCACTTGTTGAAATTGTTTGTTTACAATTCAGAAACACATTTAATGTTGCTCATAATTTCATTTCACTCTCTGGTTCAGTCCTGGTCAGCCACAATAATAAAACATTATATTTCTATCTGCTACAAACACTGCACCAAGTGTGTCTTGTGAGGAAATGAATCAACAATTTAATCCTTTAATCCACTGCATGTCTTTAACTGTTGCTTTATAGCACAAATACCACCAAGCAGTTGTGAATTTACTCGTAGTAGTACCAATGTGTTGACCAAAACAAAATCTAAGAAAATTCTACCATCTAGTTCCGTATTGTGTAAAAAAAAAAAAAAGAAAAAAAGAAATCTGTGGAGATAATTTTAAGGCTAACAGATCACATTCATCATCACACACATACTGTACATACAGGGTAATCCATCAGGCGTTGTGCTTCTATTTCTACATTTCACACCTGGGAACGCAAAGCTTCTACTTACAGCCCCATGCACTCTGCCATGCATTAGCTCTATCCAATCATGCTGATGACAAACTAGCTGTTGAAATGTGCTTGCAGCATCTGAGTTTCATGTAGGGCTGGGACTGTAGGGTCTACAATCATGTGATTTGCTGGAAGAGCCCCCCCTTCCCTCCCTCTCTCTCTCCCTCCCCTCCCACCTCGCAGGCCTGCCCCTGAGTGGCCTCTGCTAGGCTATGTTTCCAGGAAAGGGGCCTACTGGACAGGCTGTGAGGCCTAGGCAGGGAGACATTGGCTCATTGAGAAAAACAAAAACAGAGAGGGGCGGTGGGAAGACTCTCCCCTCTTACATAACTCTGCCTCCATGACAGAGGAAAAAAAAAAAAGTTCCTCGCCACAATGCAAAGAAAAACCTGTCCATCCGCCTCTACTCGGGTTGCAAAAGCTGAAGCACTTCAGGACAGGAATTTGACCAACACTGAAACCAGCAGCGCTCGCTCACTGTTATACAATAGTTGTAACTCTTCAGACCTGCAACCACGGCAGGAAAACACCAGCAAAGATTAAAATTAAACAGTAATGTAATGTTCAGAAATATCACAGTCTGAGCTATTTGAGTGTCCATTACTGTACCATCATAACAACACACAAAACACACCTTGTCATTTACTGTGTGTTGTATTGACTAAGCTCTGGTGGTAAGACATGTACAGTCTGTCTCACAGCCTGCACTGCCTCCCTATGGCTCAAAGGGAAACTGCATGGATGTAGTGCACTTGAAGTTCCTACACATTTTTACAAACAAATTGACAATTATTGTCATGCAGCATCGAACCACCTGCTATGTTCATATTCTTTTCAACTACTGATTTAAAATTTCATATGATCTTTACCATTACCTTTTAACCATTTTACTGAATGGGTTACTTTCTTAGGCCTTGAAAACACTGGTCTACTATTGAACTTTATTTTAGAAATGATCTACTATAGGGATTAAATGTGCAAAATCTTTCATACTTTAATAAGATGATTTGGAAAACAAATGACAAAAGGGCAGGTTAACTGATGTTTTCTATGTATATAATAAAGTGTTACTAAACACATATATATTGGAATATGTTCAGTTATAAAATAGATTTATAAATCTTCCACTAGAAAGAACCTGTAAAGTGAATGCACTATAATGGGCAGACAGTTATGAAGAAGATCTGTAGCTCTGAGACAAATGGTAATTTAAGGGAAAACCCATTCTCTGATGAAGTCTCAAAATGTCACTGCGTTTTTGAAACTCCAGCTATCCAGCTTTTCTTACTTTATATTACTTTATTAGTGCCTCAAACTTGGTAAAGTTTTACTACTCTCATTCTTGAGAATAAGAGTAGACCAGTGAAATCAGACTATGAAATACATAGTCTATAAAATTCTATTACTTGTCCATGTTTTTTTATGATCGTGGGAACCCTGTGAACTGTACAGCAGTAAATTCACCTACTGTTAAGTTACAACTCACATTTGTACATTTGTTTATCAAAAGTTATCTTCATTTTTTTATGAGCAGCAATTGGAATCTGACCACAGATAAAGACAATAATACAAATATGAGACGCTAAAAGTCTTGATCGTCAAATATAAAATATCAACCCCATATAAGGCACATTATGGTAATATATATAAGAGACATTTTGACAAACATCTGGAGCACCATATTCATCTGAAAGTTTAAGAATCAATTAGCATCAAGTTTAAATACACTATAAAGTTGTAGAGGTCAGTCGAGTCACATCTTTGAAAAGAATGTCTGTACTTTGACACATTCAGGAGTCAAACTCTGGCTGCTGCTCAATCAGGATGGTTGAGTCATTGGCGTTCCTGGAGGTCGGATCCAGCCAGGACACTCCCAGAGCTATCAGGCATAACCATGTCTGCAACACACACACACACACACACACATGCACACACACACACACACACACACACACGCACACACAATCAGTCAGTTCACTTTCTCTATAAGCTGAAAATCACATGTTCAATAAAAACGGGCAGTAAAAGATCTGAGTAAAGCAGTTGAAGGTTAAGGTGATGGAAACTGGCTGAACATTATATGCTTCTCTACTCTGACAGTCTTTCTGTTTTTAGTCCACAAGGGAGCATTGTGTAACCACTTTAAAATATGCTGTGCCCTTCAGATTAATGTTACGTACCAAATATCCCACGAATGACAGGTATCCTATAGTGAAGAGCGCCCCCACCACATACAGCCACACACTGTTAAGTTCAGTCACATATACAACGACAAAGTACATGTTGATGCAGCACACAACTAAGATCACTAGTCCTCCTCCAACTTTGAAAACTCTGCAGAGACAAAGACAGCAGAATAAACACATTTAACAGCAAAATCAAGTGACTGACATCGAATTGCACATTTACATTTTTTGCTTAACTTACAATCCGTTGGCAAAGTCATTCATGAGTGATGGTAAACTGGTGAAAGTGAGGATTGGAATGAGGGCAAATGGCAGCTGTGAAAGAAAAACAACAAATATGTGATCTATTACAAGCTTTTCATGCCACTTTGAGACCGAGCATGAAAAAAAAACAAAACAAAACACACAAGTAAAAGCAGTTCTTTCTTAGTGAGTTTCCATCATATTTTTTTTTTTTTTAAATAGAATCGCCTCTTTATTAACTGATAGCTGAAGTTTTGGGCTGTATAGAACTTATAGATGATATTATAGAATGTGAGTAGTTAAAATCTAAGCAGCCAACAGCTAATTGTATCTATACATTTAAATAATTCACATAAAATGCAGTTTCTCCACTTTTCATAGGCATCAGATATGATCTATTAGGATGTTTAGAAGCTCTGTAGTCAACATAGAAAACCCATCGAATTTGACAAATATCAGTGGCTGTAGATGTTTGTTTTTTTGTTCAGTTAATGACATATTTAGCTGAAAAAGTCATTCTACCTTCAGATTTGACTGTTTTGTTCTAACAATCTGACAAACTCTGAACCTTTGTGAACATTTATGTGATTAATAAATAAAACATAGGAAAACACCTCATTTTCTCCGAAAAATGCTAAACGGGAAGGCAAATGTTATAATAAATGATGGTCACCACAGCACAAAAATAGTTCTGGATCTTTGAGGGTTACATCAAATCAAAAGTTTTAGTCTATATTTGGAATTTGACTGCATATATAACAACTAAAAATAATACTTCATCAACTTTTTTTTTTTTTTTCAAGTATTTTACTGACTCAAATCAGGATTTTAAATGTTACCACATCATGTTTTCTATTAATGCTGTTAGTATGGAATAAATAAATTGTACATGATACAGCAGATTTGTACGATATTACACATGACGGCTGAAGCTGAGCGTTGGTTAATACTTGGGTAGAGATGATAGTAAACCAGCCTGCAGACCTGCATGCTCTGCAGCACATTCAGGAAGTCGTTCATGCCTGTCAGGTGATGCACGTCTTTGAGGATGGCCACCAGCAGCGTGGGAGTGATGGCGAGTGAACGCGTCAACAACACTCGAGCGAAGCGTGACCAGCGCAGATTCAAGAAACCCTGAGGGCAGGAGAACACATCAGTCTGTGACATTTACAAGGCAAGTGCACTTGTTTACCACAGTTTCAACAAGGAAAAAAAAACTTCTGCTGAATATGTTAACCTTACTTTAATGACTTTTTTGATGTGCATTGTAAGTCAGTGAAAGTATTTGATGAAAATATTTATTATAAGGTAAAAAAATTTAAGTTTCTCCACTGACCTCCATGACAAACTGGCCTGAGTACGTTCCAGTCATGGTGGAGCTCTGACCAGCTGCAAGGATCCCCACAGCCCAGATGTAGAGCGCCGCAGGGCCAAAGAAACACCCCAACACCACTCCCTACCACAGACACACAAACAAGGCAGGGAGTCACCTCAAGCACCATTCAGCAGAACACAAACCATTTAGTAAAAAACACATGAGATAAACTCTGGAAAACTAAGCATTTACAGAATAAATTCTAAATTTGCGTTGCTATTATAAGGAGATAAATGTAACACAAATATCATGCTTTGTACATACATAGTGCAGCAATAAATGATTGAAACAACATTTAACAAGTTCTAAATATAAAGGTTTGG
>JAPTYQ010000028.1:7093645-7107297 GCA_029814465.1 Ostorhinchus cyanosoma | reverse complement strand
TGAACATAATGTAATTTCAATCCAAACACTGGAGAACAAGATGTACCATCCACATATTATCTGGAGATAATACAACTACAAAAGAAAAATAACTGTATTAATGACAGGGTTAATGAATTAATATGGCAAGGGTTTTTGACATTTTACTATCAATTGATAATTAGAGATATTTATTAAGACTTGTGCATCTCATTTTCCACCATTTGACAATTAATATTAAATCAAAAGTTAAAGCTAAGACTAAAAACTCCACCATTTAACTGTGCTTCAGTGAAACTGGTCCCTACGGGGGCTAAAAATTCAAATCAGATGTAGACTAATGTTATGAAGGAAGTTTGGAAGCACTTTGGGTCTATTTTAAAAAAATAAAGTTTTACTGAGATAAAACAGAAACATTTTTTCAGATAAAACAAATTTTTTTAATATCAATTTTATATAAAAAATATGTATGTAACACTGACACAAAAATTACGCGCTACTATCTTTATTCTCTCAGAGGCACATTTTGGGAATTGAGCTAATTATAAAGGCAGACTGTTTCACAAAAATGCCACTTATTGTAAAGTCACTCATGATTTATTTGTGTTAAACCGGGCTGGTTCCGCATGTAACACCAGTGGACACAATGGGTTCCATGGAATGAAACTACCAATTCATGAAAAACCTGCATGTCTGGATTAGAAAAAACCACTAGGATCGACACATTTAACACAGTGTCTTTATTTACAGTGCTATAGAAGTCATGTTTTCAGGTCAAATGCACTGACACCTACGTAGCTTTTCACGTCCCAATTTAGGTCCTCGTATTTTATTAAATATACATTCATTTTGGGATGGCTCACAGCAAGAGTATATATCTTTTGCATTTATCTGAGGTCATCATTAGGTACATCCTGGGGGGAAAATGTGTCTAAATGTCTCTCTCTTTTTTTTTTTTATTGGTCTAAAAAGCTGGAAAAGTGCCAGGTACCAAAGTGAACCATATGTTTATTAAGGCTCATCATGTCGTCTTCCCTGCAGCCAACCAGCGTTCATAATCTTATTAGTCATTCAGGTGTTCTTTATCATCTACAGAAATAACAGAAGTATTGGCTGAGTACGGAGTCTCACCTTGAATCCAGCTTTTGCTCCAGACTGCAAATCAGACTCGATGTTTCCTGGGTCCAGATAGGCGATGCTCATCAGAAACCCAGGCCCGGTGAAGGCCCATAACTTACGGAGACTAAACCAGCCCTAAACAACACACAAATAAATGACAAGTTAAAAGGAAACGCTGAGACTGGAGAGGTGTCAACTCATCTGACAGAACACATCCTTCTCCATCACCATCCTGAGGGAAGATCTGTTCTTCATTCCAGTGAAGCTCAGTAACTTGAACTCAATGAAATGTAAAAACGCTACAGCTTTGGAGATAATTATTAAACCATCTGTGATCGTCCGTTCTTGGAATATTAATAGTTTCTCGATGGTTTTTTAACATCAGCTGCTCTTAATTTATACTTATCATCGAGAACATTTGGTTTTTGTTTCTAATTTTAA
Organism: Ostorhinchus cyanosoma; assembly: GCA_029814465.1. NCBI lineage: Eukaryota > Metazoa > Chordata > Actinopteri > Kurtiformes > Apogonidae > Ostorhinchus > Ostorhinchus cyanosoma. The sequence goes on along the minus strand of JAPTYQ010000028.1, from coordinate 7,105,758 downwards.
TAAAGCCCATTTCTTTATTCAATCTATGAAGTAAACATTCAAGTATATTTTTGCCAGATTCCATGTTTTCATCATTCAAATCCCAGTATTAGTTAATTTAAAAATATTATTATACATTGCTGGAATCATGTAATTTCCTGTAAAATCGTACACCTGCAAAGTAACAAACAAAACAGAACAATTATTTCAAACTGCAATAAACATCCTCTTGTTTTAGATTAACTTATAAAGCTTGTTTATTGGTTCCTTTCCTAAATGTTGTGTTTCTTCATTGTTTGCACATACAATAGCCACACATAATCCTGTGTTAACAGATATTTATCACGTTATATTAAAGGTTTTTTCATACACTTCTGTTGTTGAATCTGGGTTTTTTTTGTTTTTTTTTAAGATAATGTAGATAATTGGGCTGAAAAACTTTACAACAGCTTAGTTTGCCTACTTTTATATGTATCTAATGAATATTTATTTGTTTCTTGGGCACAAAAGATGGGATAAATAACAAAAAAAGCAAAGTAAACAAAAAAAGTGAAAAGGATAGTATCCACATTAACTATTAGCACCGGTCCTGGATTTTTCAGTCAAGCACACTTCTTTTACTTGTATGACTCTTTTTCCAGATTTCAGTCTCATATTTGCAAACAAGAAAAGACTAATGGCTTTACAAATCACATATCTGACAAACATGGATGTGTGCACAATTTATTTACTCAAATATCAGTACACATACCTGTGAAAAAATACTCTGAGGAGTTGTTTGAACTACTTTACTCGAGAAGAAAATAAAAAGACACAGGCTATTTAAGGAACAAAGTAAAAAGTGATTCATTTTTAGTTTCAGGTCTTTTTTTTTACATTGTTTTCAACTGATTATGTGGTTTTTTTGTATGTGATATGCACCGATGGACAAACCAAGGGATCATATGTCGTTTTTATGTGTTACTGTCAGTGTTGAAGTTTGCAGAAAGTGCGCAGCGATGCCGAATAAAATCATGCATAGTAACTCATAAAACCCCTCAAATGCATTAAAGTAATAAAAACATTAGGCATAAAAAATTAACCCATAAAGACCCAGTGCTTCTTTGGTGGCAGTTCCAAAATAGTTTTTTCTCTATATTTAACTTTTCTTAAGTGATTTATTATAATATGATCCTCTATATTTTGTGTTTTTTTTTTTTTTTTTTTCTTAACATATTAAACATCAGGTATTTTCCTATATTTAATTTACTGATCGTGTAGTTCAAATTATTATATCAGAAACAGCAAAAGTGACTTTTTTAGCAAAGATATCAATAACTGAACATAAAACCAAGTGTCTCCATCTGCTGTCATTTATTAAACTCCATAATTTTTACTGGTGAATCCATGTTGTAGAAGTTTCTATGTTCACTAAGGAGCCTCTGAACATCCAAACGGCCTTTGTATTTTATGTTTTTTTCTTTTTTTTCAGTAAACATCAGGTATTTTCCTATATTTCATTTACTGATCATGTAGATAATCATCATAATAGTTCAAATTAAAGTTGAGAGTTATATCAGAAACCGAGGAGATCTAAGAAAATGTGACTTTTTCAATTAAATCTGTCATTAACTGAACATAAACCCAGTGTTTCCATCCTCTGTCATTGATCCAACTCCATGGGGATTTAATGGTGAATCAACGTTATAGACGATGACGGTGTTTCCATGGTAACTATGGAGGCACTGAAGGTCCAAATAGGTCATATGTGATGACCATAAAAAGACAAATAACACTATTTACACCAATTATTTACATGGATTGATATAATTAGTGGATCAGAAGAGCAGATTCGACAGTAACTAATGTGTGCTTAGTTACTTTCCACTTCTACAAATGTTGATTTTTTTACTACTTTGTTCAATATTCCTGTGAATTTAATGCTTCATGTTTAATATTCAGTGGTTCCTACACAGCGGTGATCAGGTGGAGTTTGTCACCTCGCTCTCCTGCTCAGGAATAGGGATCTTCTGGTCAAAATATGTGGTCGCAACAGGTTCATTTTGTCTCTGAAGAAACACAGAGGACGATGAAGCAAATCTATGTGTGTGTGTGGTCTGGATCACTGGTTTCTCCTCCACCGCATCCGCTTCTGAAAAGTGATGCACAGAAACCCACGTCTTAGGAGGTAGTTTAGAGCAAAAACTGTGGAGGAAAGAAAAAGGAAAAACATATGTGTACCTCGTCCTCGATTCTGTTCCGGTTCCTGATCTGTGGGAACGCTGGGAGGTAGAGACGAGATGTGGATGTTCTCAGGAGTAGGGTTTTTATCTGGAAGCAAACAGGTAATTATATCTGGATTACAGTCGCTAAACATGATCACAGTGTATACACATAAAATCCCTCACGTACAAAAAAAAAAACACTCTCTCAAGGGGCAAAGATAAACATCAGTTAAGGAGTCAGCTGTTGACAGGAAGCTGTCATGAGAGGAAAATCCATATCACAGCAAAACATGTGTGTGTGTGTGTGAGTTTTATGAGGATAATGCAGCACAGGAAATTATAATACCATTAAAAGTCATAAATCCAATATGAACTTTGTGACAGTACAAATCCTGGACAACATATTACGAAAGCAGATGATATATGACAAAAAACATCACCATATGTTAATAAAAATAGAAATACACACTGTGATAATGCAGTATGTGGCTGTCATGTTAACAAAAAAAAAAAGCTTAGGAAATCTTACCTGAACGCAAAAATGAGAACATCTTAGTGGAAAAAGTCAAACTCTTGGCCTACATTCCGGTAAATTATTAGTTTTTAGTCACTTCCCTATTGGCTTCAGTGGGATTTAATCAGAGGACTGGATGTGTTTCTGCTCTGGCATCGTCCTTCTGAGTGAATGTGTTGACTCACCGGACAGGTAAGAAAGGAATGGGGTTAAGTCTAAAGGGGGAGGGGCTACAGCAATGTTTGACAAATGGACTCCTTGTTTCTCCTGTTTCAACCATGTGACCTGGTTTACGGAAAACCATTCACAGGTGTGTACAGGAAACACTGAATTTAAAAAAAAAAAAAAATCACATAAAACACAGGTAGAGTTATCTGTTTGGAAGTGAAATCACATAAAGAATAAATCAAATAAAGGTCAGAAAAAGTAAATGTAGTTAATACTAGTGTGAAAATAAAGCTTAAGTGTTCTGATAATTAAAAGAAAAGCTAAAAATTTACTTATTTAAACTGAGAATATGCTAATATTGTTCCCATTCATCCCTGTGCAGGTGTTGCATTCAAGTCCCTGAAACACCATCTGAATAATAACATCAAGAATGAGTCACTCAAATGTTTCTAGCTTCTTATCTCTCTGCTGTTGACCCCTTTGACCCCTGTTGCTTTCTTGTTGGAGCTGTATTTTCAGTCGTAGCTCTTAAACGTTTCTCAGTGACACAGAACACCTGCCCCGGTCTCCAGTGATGTGTTAAGGTGCGACACTTTACTGACAAAGAAAACCCTTCATGTGGCCTTGAACACTGGCCATGTGACGCCCTCTAGCAGTGGAGAGAAATGTGTTTTGTCTTAATGTCCTGCAAGAAAAAAAAAAAAAAAAAAGCTCCTATAAGTAGTTACAAGTACAGCCACAGGGAGGCACCAAAAGCAGATGTATTTACATTTAAAGAGAGTCTGTGTGGTTAAAGTTGCATGAATCAAGTGGTAATTTACATGTTTTAACTGATATGTGTTGCAAAAAATAATAGGCCACCTTTAATTTTTGTTGTTATAATAACTGAACATTAACAAACTTTGAACGTGAAACACTTTCCCTATCCCTTTTTTTCTTGTTCTTTATCAGATTATTGCAAAAAAAATTCTTGTAAAAAAACTAAATGCAGGCAACATATAATAATTTTGTTGTGTTTTTGTGCAAAAGTCTTACGTCACCACTATGTTTGTTGCTTTTACAGTGTTGAAATAAACATGCATATTTATTCGTTATTCTCTTTTCTTCAGATAAAAGTGGGAAAATATAAGACATATGTGCACAGCCTATAAAACCCTGCAAAAAAAAGAAGAAATAAAAGAGTTCTAAAGGTTAAAGTCATTATTTACTGTGATCCCTGACCCTATGAAAAGAAACAGAAATATCTGACATGTGTTGAATAGAACCTGGTGTAAAACATTAGAAAATCTCATATTTTCTGATAAAAAAAAGGTTAACGACGTGTTCGGTGCAAAGGGAGGTCACACTAAATACAACTCAAACCCTTTTTTCCCTGAAGCTTTTGTTTTTTTCTGCTGTACATACTTTACATGTACGTTATCAGATTGTATCTTAACATACAAACTGGAAAATGCATATGTGATCATTAGAACTTTAATGTAGGCCCAGGACTTTTATACAGTATGTATTTATTCTTCTGTAGATGATCTTTTTTTTTTTTTTTTTTATCTCCACTCAGTCTGCTCACATAAAGGCATAATGAAGTCATCTTCTGTGTCTAATGTTGAGGGAAATAATGAGTCTGCACGTAAATTACTTTGGTTAAATACTGTAAAACCTTTGTACTTTAAAAGCTAATATTTGATTGAGCAGAATTTCTGATCATTTTCAGTTTTAAGGTTTATTTTAGGAATATTGAAGCAGAGCAACATATTTTCAGCGATGATTACTGATGATTTCTTTTTATTGGGTCGACCAGTTGTGCATTATTTGGTTTGATTTTGTTCATTTTTATTTCTTTTTCTTGTTTCTTTGATTATTTCAGTCCTTTTTATTAGTTTCTTGAGTTTTGAATTCATTTTCTTGATTATTTTGTTCATATTTATTCATTTTCTTGATTATTTTGTCCACATTTATTCATTTTCTTGATTATTTTGTACATTTCTTCATTATTTTTCCGAATTTTTCTGTTAATGTACATTTTATTCAGTGTTCATTCTCATAGATCTTATGTTATTTAGAGACACATAAAGTTAATTTTCAGTAAAAAAAAAAAAAAAAAGTTCCCAAAGAGATGCCCCATCCCTCTTTTGGACCTTGAGGTACATATTTAAGAACCATCAGACATGAAAATGAGACCATGTGAAACAAATTAAAGCTCCTCTGCTTATTTGATGTGAATTTCATGTTTGATGAATACACATGTTCTAAATATGGAGGAGAACGAATCGACTGCATCCCTCATGAAGATTACACTCTTAACCATGTGTAGGCATTTCTCAGTCTCTGTATCAAGATACAACAAGAATATATACGAAACCTGTCATGAAGTGGCCAATATTTAGTGTTAAATCCTTTTTCTTGGACTCTTTTGGGCAGATAACATGAGATTTACTGCACTCATCTAATACTAGGATTTATTCGAGTCACGTAAATCCCTGCTTTTTGTCACAGGAGCGAAGGTCACACTACATACTGACCTCTGCCTGAAGAGGTTTTTGTTGTTTGCTCATTGGAACGGCAGATTTATTTAGAATTCCATTTCCTGCATTCTAGTAAATATCTGTGCATCAATTTGTGCCCTTTCTGTATCAGTTTATGGTCGACATGTCCCATTTATCTTTTGGGAAATGACCCAAACCATAAATTTGATATCTTCCCGAGACCCAAACTTACACAAATATTTCATCCAAGTGGCACAAAATCAGCATTTATAAACTACACAGTGAAGCATAAATATCAAATGCATATGAGATGTATTTCATTATAATAAAAAAAAAATACATCACAGTTTAATCAAATTTGCTGAAAGTAATATTATGTTTCTCACCATCAAGGCTGAAAAATCCACCTGTCAAGCATATTTTAGGTGAGAATGAATATTGGGATGACTTCAGTATTCCGTTGATATATATATAAAAAAGAAAAAAACTACTGAGAGAGATGCATCCCTGCCAAAATCTACTCTAAGGTCTGTGGATGTCATTTAGTTCTGTTGTATTTTTTTCTGTCTTTAAAATTCTTGGCACGTTTCCTGTGTTTTGTGGTATCTGAATAAAGATAAATAATGTTTTGCACACATTACACCCTTGCAAAAACATTCAAACGTTCAAATGTTTGCCAAAGACTTTAGCACAGTACTATGTTTTTAAGCTTCCAAGTAGGAACCTTTTATGTGAATGAAGATCTTAAATGCATAATATTCTTAATTTATGCGTATAATTTTAAGTCGTATATGAATCCAGTCGTGATAGCGACTCTAGTTCATTAGAATCCATCTTGTCTTTTGCACAAATGAACATAAACCCTTCATTAAAATAACAACCGTTTTACCCCCACAACATTTTCACACCAGAAAACAGCAATTAACTCAATCAGACTGAATTCTTTAAGCTGAAACGAAGAGTAAAAAAGAGACTTAGTGAGACTGAGTATTAAGAGATCATCGGATCCCCGTTTTTAATCCAATAGTTTACTTATTATCAAATCTGAGTCAGCACACAGCAGCAACAATATGTATTTTAGCTGAAATAGCTGTAACACACTGCCATTTGTCATGTTGACAAAAAGTTGGTGCAATGAAATCATATGTCTTAAAGTGTTTATTTTTGGCAAGCACCATTCGAAAGAGAGCAAATTTGTCATGTGCTTATGTTATGTGATGAAGAATAAAATTATATACCCATGCAAAAATTCCCTGTGAAATGTACATACGTATCTTTATTGCAGAAAAGTGTCACTGAAATCTTATTGATTTCTTTTTTATTTTGTTTTTCTTTTTTTTTTTCTTTCACTTGTTATGACTTATTGTTCTGTTGTCACCTCCATGTTTCCCCTCGACGTTTGTACGCGTTGTGTCATTTTCAGTTTTCGGTCTATTACCCAGCATTGGTTAGCTTGTAGAAATTTTAACATCATTATACATAGTTGTCTGAAAATGCTTGGCTTGTATGGAGTTACGTGATTTCCTCTAAAATCATACATCCGTACAAAATCAAAGTGAGTAAAAAACAAAACAAAACAAAACCGAAACAAATCAAGAGGATTAAAATCAAACAAAAATGTCTCTGTGCATCCTGATATTGAACTGGAAAAAACATCTTCTCATCTTGGAGTAGGTTATAAAGCCTGTTTACACTTTTTTCCATCTCAAATTTAATGTTTGATGTCTTTTAATGCTTTTTCTGTCTTGTTTTCATCAGTTCCTTAATTATTGAAAAGGAGCATCTGGCTTCCTTTTGTTGTACGAAACAAGAGCAGAAATCCTCAAGTGTGTGGTGTCTGTTGATGCTCCGGGCATCACTCTGCTCCTCACTGGGCTTCTTTGCCTACGTGAGTCTTTAGTGTTTAATACGAGGTCCGTCGCTCATTTACATCGTGACACAAAGACGAGGTCCCGTCACACAAACCCAGTCCGGCTCATACGGTGGTGACCCTCATCACCACCTCCCGGTTGGCGGCGGCGCTGATCCGCGGGTCGTTGGGCCGCAGCTGGCTGAGGATGTGCAAGATGGTGTATCCACAGTGGTGGTTCAGAATAGTTCTTAACCTCCTGCTCTGTCGTCCACCGCTGCTGCTGGCCAAACCGTGCGGGTTACTGCGAGAGCCGCGAGCCCCCGTCTTACTGCTCGAACTCACCGGGTCACCCAAGTCTTTTGATTTCTCATAGTTCAGTACTTTCCATTGCTGATTGACAGCCTGCCATCGTTTGAAGATTCGATACACCGACGATCCCTCATGGATGATAAGGCCTGAACAGAAGAGGGTGAAGGACAGTGCATGAGAGGCTGTGAATTCCTACTGCTTTACATCAAATATTATGCTAAAAGGGCCTGTGAGCGTCTTTGGGTATCATAGGTAGAACTTTATATCTCGCCTGTGGATGAGAATAGACAGTTGGCATTAATCACAGCGTAGATATCTGACGCCATCTGTTCTCAGTGTTGTCTTACATGAGCAACTCACAATTACACGAGAACAGTCAACCAGGTTTCTAGTAAAAACCCAATGTCTCGTACTCTGCGACATCATCAAAATTTCCTTGGCTTTGAGTGCACTTGTCATCATCTCCTACCTATGCGCCATCTGCTTGTGTAGTTTTACTTTGGTGTAATTTTATTTGACCTTAACAACTATCCAAATGCGCACTGAATACATGTTTTTTAGCCACATTAGTTTGTCCTTGCATAATGTAACCTATGTTTATTAATTTGTTGTTGTTGCAGAGTACATCCTGTTTTCTTTGCTCCTTTTGCTGCATAAATACCCCTCTCTGCTGCCTCTATTCAGCTTCTCATGACACATTCACATACACTTTTCCAAAGCTGTGTGGTTTTATACACTAGCCTCTTTTTATTAATATGTACTATCTTGTGGATTTCATTTTTTTTTTGTTTGTTTGTTTTGGTTTGTTTTTTTTACCTATGCAGACGATATCCATGAAGCCGTACATGCCGTAGCAGATTTGGAAGAGCAGGTCCTGACGTTGCCACTTGGCCGAGGGGCTGAGGGAGGACCAGATGAGCCAGGAGATGCTGGCGATGAGGAAGAGGGAGCCCAGAATAATGGCCGCTATCTGCACCTTCTCTATCACTGTCAGAGAGATGGCCTGCCACTGAAAAAGAAGAGCCTGCGTTAAATTCCACCAGAGAAAAAAAAACCTACATCCAACTAAACACAAGCCCACTCACACACGCATCCGCACATATATGGCACCTTCTCAATAGATTTTCAGACCATTGGCTGCCTCTGAGAAGGAGGGCAGAAGGACAGTGACGCAGAGGGAAAATGTGTCAGCACAATATGGCAAACGGTCTTCACACCACAGCGACGGACTGAAATTTGTTCTAGCAAAGGTTTGATGCATGTATTCTGTGTTGGGTTTGCAGCAGCTCCGTCTTCTACATGTTACAAAATGTCTCCGTCAGCAGAACCTTCTCCTTCCTGATAAGATCTCCTTGTCTGATTTCCTCATGAATACATAAAATAATAATAATAATAATAACAATAATAAACCATAACGGTATTTGTATTTACCTGCTTGTTGAAAGGTACTTTACATATTCACACTTGATCTCTATCTAGTTCATGTGATTGTTTTTTTTTAATTCCCTTATCAAAAATGTGAGCAGGACATCATTTGGAGTGCAGTGTGAGACCGATTCATCAGATGGACAAAGCACCAGTGCTGCAGTGGCTTTTTAGTTCACAGCGTGGGAGTGTGAAGCTTTGCCTTTTGTCTTTTTGTTTTGCTTAACTAAAGTCAGTAAGTTATTCTATTTGGTATTTTCACTATAGTTAAGGTAAAGCTTTTGTTTCTATCTTTTCATTTCTGCTCTGATTTTCTATATGTTAATCTATATGTTTTTCAAGCCCACACAAACCCACCCCTGAATCTGAATTTCAACTGGATGGACTAGAGCTACCTGCAGAGGGTTTTTGGTGCTGATGGCCAGGACCTGGTACTTGAAGTAGCACAGCTCACAGCTCCATGAGCCCCTCTCGCTGATCCAGCGGATGAGACAGGGCTGATGTGTGCAACGCACTGAGCCGTCGCATCGGCAGGGGCTCAACAGCTCACCCTGTAGGAAGGAAAGGAGAACACACAGATAATTCAGTGAAAACAACAAAGACAAATGTGTGAGATGAGTGAATAAGGATAATACGGATCTTGCTTAATAAACTGTTGGTATTAAAATGCAAACGGCACAAACAGTAGCACAGAGATTGTGTTGGTTGTAAAAAAAAAAAAAAAAGAGGAAAGTGTGCATGAATGTGAGTCTTGGACTAAATCCACAGTCACTCCAGAATGTGAAGTGTTCTGGCACGTTCGACAGGATGATGTGGCAACCACATTAAGGTTGTCATCACTGCTCAACTTCAGAAACTTATACGTGTTGGTTCAGACTTCTGACATTTCCCTTGATTAAATAAAAAACTTGTATTGCTCACTCCATGTGTCACAACTGAATAAAAAGCCTTTAAAACAACACTGTGGGAGGAGGAGAATCAGTGTGAATCATTAGTAAATCAATAAATGGGCACAGCTTGATCCGGGGCCCAGTTAGTGAAGGGGCATATTAGCACTTTGCATCAACAGCTGGGAGTGAGGAGGCTTCAAGGGCAGGCAGGTGAAGCAAAGAAGAGCCTGATTCACACAAACTCTGTGTGAACTCCATTAACTTCCTAACAAACAACAGCTTTCTAACACAAATTGGATTTTTGCAAGACATCAAATGCATCAAGACTGCCAGGTAGGTTAGAGAGTTCACTTCAGTGGTGTGTCAGACTGAAAAAATATGATTTGATGAAAGAAAATGTTTGTAAACAGGAGCAAAGCTTGGAATTAGGACCAAAAATTGTTGGTAAAAAATAATTTCATGAAAAAAAAAGCTAATTAAAAGGGTGAACTACTGCACTGATGCCTATGATGCTTCATATTTCTTTATGCTCATCTACACTCTATCTTTCCCCTTCTGGCTCGTTTACCTTCCCACTTATAATAAAAGATTTCGAGTGTCCCACCACATAAAAGATTTGGTTTGCCAGATGAGCCACATGCCACTCATAAACTTTAAAATAACTCGCCTGCTGACATTATAAAGATAAGACACGGAAGGTCAGAACTATACGAGGAACTAAATAAAAACAATAAGAAAGCAAACATTTCTTAAATGTCAAGCCATCGTTGAGAGATGTGTATGTGTGTGTGTGTGTGCGTGTGTGTGTGTGTGTGTGTGTGTGTTTATTGTGAGGAAACATTTCTCCGGCTGTGAATGTTAATGTCATGATCAACCAGAACAAAATACAAACAGAAACCTTTAAAAGTTGTGATTACGACTTAAACCAAAGAGAGCGTGTTGAAGCAGAGACTGTGTTTGTGTAGCAACACTCGGTTTCTGGAAAATGTGTAGCTCACCTAAAGCTACAAATGAGGAGAAGCCTTTCACGGAGCTGCTCCACAGATGATAAATAAGCAACTATACTGTAGGTACATGCAGTACATAAGGTTTTTTTTTTTTTTTTCTGTTTTAGTGCATTTTTGAGCTGAACTAGCCCACAATCACTTTTTATTTTAAAACCTTGAGGGAGCAATGTTTGACGTTCACAAATATTGATCATCATGTTCAAAATCACATACGTAAAGTGAATTTAGTGACGAAAAAAACACACAGTGAAAATGTTTCTGATGTACAGAAAGCTCAAAATATTACTGAGATTATCTGGAAAACATGTATTTCCAAAACGACCTTCAGTTTAATTTTATTTTACTGTGCAGTTCCTGTTGTGCATAAAATGAATTCATTCTTTTTCATTCATTACTCTTTTATAACTGGAAATTTAATTCCTCCTGTCAGATGAATTGTATGCTTCTGTGTTGACAGTTTTCACATTGTTCTGTTAACCTGCTGTGCAGCTGATCTATTTTTTGATAATTAGTATCAAACTTGAATGATAAGAAAACTGTGAAGAAATTAAGGACCCGTAAGATGAAGTGTTACTTCATAAAATGTGTTATTATGCTGATGAGGAAAATAGAAGGTTGAGCAAATCATGTAACTGAGTTAAAAGAAATGGCAGTTAAGTGATGACAAAGAAACTAAAGCATATTGTTACTTTTTTGTATGAAACACCTCTTTGTTCTCCTGTTGTAGTCACTTCATGTACCTGAAGGCAAAATACAGACGGAAAAACACAGGTTGACGCATAAAAGGTCACATCTGGGTGAGCAGGATGTACTCACGCTCAAATAGAGGCAAAGTAATGATATACTGTGTTTGAGCGAAACAATGAATTCAACTGGAAAGAAGCAGCATGATTAAAGTTAACCTACTTCCAAATTTCAAAGGCGAGAAGGCACAGTTCAGTTTCTAGCATTAACGCTTCACCCCAACACTCGCTCTCTTTCTTTTTCTCTCTCTTCCTCCTTGGATGATGTTGCGTGGGTTTGTCCCTCAAGGCCACTTCACACAGCATGAAGGTGTTAATTTGGTGTGTCACTTCTACGACTAAAAAAAAGGTCTCCCTCCTCAGCTGTAACCTTTAGACAAAATTTCAGCATGGAAGTGTCCCCTGAGTTCCAGACTCTGTGGAAACATGCTCTTGGGCAGCGCAAGCCAAAAAAAAAGGGCAGGCAGGACTGACCATCACCCCCCCCCCTCTCTCTCTCTCTCTCTCTCTCTCTCTCTCCCCCTCTCTCTCTCTCTGGT
>JAPTYQ010000028.1:7069166-7092848 GCA_029814465.1 Ostorhinchus cyanosoma | reverse complement strand
TCTCTCTCTCTCTCTCTCTCTCTCCCTCTCTCTCTCCCCCTCTCTCTCTCTCTGGTTTGCCTGTATTTCTGCTTCTGCTTCATGTGTCTGTCTATGTTTGTGTGCAGTCCTAACATGCTCGGCCCCTCCAACAGGCGTTGGCACGGCTTCTGTGAAACCAGACAGTGTTAAGTGGAATCAGTGGCCCAGCTACTGTACCGTGGCACACACTGACGCCTTTGACAGACAGTTAATAAGGATTCATTCTCAATGCAGCCCACAGAGCAAGGTGATTATGTCTGTAGGTAATTGGCCCGCTGACAGCGACATGATCCCAGCCCCTGTTGTGACCTGCTTGAATAATGAAATAACAATAAAATGGCAAACGTGAGCTCCCCCCACCCTGCACCCAAGGAGGTGGAAGGCACTTTCCCTCTACACTCACTTCAAAAATTGAGCGAGGTGGCTCACAAGAAAATCAGCTAATGTCAGAGAGAGATGCTGATGTAGTGGTGTAGTCTCAGGGCTTTCCCTCAGTGCTTTGTTTGCTTGCTCTTTGTCTGTAGCTAAAAGAGGCAGCTCAGAGCCATGTTGCACGATGAGTCACCTTGCCACAGAGCCCCAAACACCCAACATCAACCTTTTATTAAAGGAAGATGTTTGAGTGGGCAAAACAGAAACCTAAGGTCGATCCCGGTCTCTAACATCAAATGGCCTTGTATCAAAACAAGCCTCATCTGATTTATACTCCATGTCTGTCTTCTGCTTCGCTGCTTTACTATGCCTCCCAATAGGAACTCTAAGGCAGATTTCATAAATTAGCACATGAGCTGTAATAACACTATATGCCTATCTTAGGGAAGTGACTGAATGGTAATATCCATCTGTGCTCCAACAGGATTTACAGTGTTTCTAATTATCTGGGGCTTCAGGACTACCTGCTGAGCCAGGCGGCACAGGTTTCAGCACATCTGGTGAGACCAACATTTGGCCGCAGACCAAAGAGATGCACTACTTATTGTTTTGTCTGGACTCTTAAAATCAAGCTAGGGGAAGAAGTGGGAGACATAAGAAAAGCAGATGACACATCCATTTCACGTGTCATATACTGTCACAGGCGACACCATTGTCTGGCCTGGAACACTGATCATCACAGGACCAATAACTGGTCATCCTGTTCTGTGACACATGCAGACGGGGGATAGTTGATTTACATTAACAAAATGATTGTGACTCATGCATATTCAGTCCCTCTCACTCTATTTGTCATCCTGCAGACCTAATTGGCTAACTTTCTTTGTTGCTATGCTGGCCGGATTTCAGATGTGTGGGAACTGCTGCCTCTCCACAAACCGGTTAGCTTAGTTATAAAAACAGTGTTATTTAGATAACCAGATCATCAGGCAGTGATCTTTTCAGACTGAAAAACAAAAAAACAAAACAAAAAAAAAAACATGGCAAATGTGCATGACTCTCAGAAACATAGGCCTCATCCTAGATTGTTTTCTTCAAAGGAGGTAGTTGAGGGGAAGGTGGGTGGGAGAGAAAGAGAGGGGGATGTAGGACAGGATGGTTGTAGTAGCTCAGAAAAAGGATTGTGAATCAGAGAGCTTGTGTGAAGAAAAAAAAATGGCAGATTGGAATGAGAAGCTAAGATAATCACAATGAAAACTTCATTCCTATAAACCTACTGAGCATTTAATGGCAGAGAAATGTGAACCCCTCAATACTTAAAAAAAAAACATAAAGCCACCAAATTGGGTTGTCTGCCATCTACAGGACGTGGCATCAGCATGGGGGAGGCATTTTCTGCTGCATGTCTCTACCTGCTCTGGGCCTTGGAAACAGATCCGACACTGGGGGGTCCGCAGGCTGCTGGCGGTGCTGGCCAAAGACACGGCGTCCAGGCCCACTTGCAGCTTGGGCTCCTTATCCTCAAACGCCAGGCTCCGGGGCCGCGGGTCGCTGCCGTAGTACTCCTCCTCATCATCCCGGGAATGGCAGTCGACGAAAGGCGGCCAACCGCAGCCGCCCATCCCCAGACCTCGCATGGTGGTGGACCGTCTATCTGTGTCTGAGCTGGACTGTCTCGAATCGGATCGCATAAACACCAGGACTTTCAGTTCATTAAAAAACATGCGGATCCGATACTTGAACATGTTTGGCTACATAAAGAATCGCCAGACTGAAATAAGTAGAAGTGTTTTTGTCTTTTCTCCTCTCCCTCTATTATTATTATTATTATTATTATTAATATTATTATTATTATTATTATTCACACATCCGATTTGCTCATTTTTACTCTTCCACAACTATTAATCGCAAAGCCAGAGCCCAGATATAAAGGATCTCGCCCCACTGATGGCATGTGTGTCTAACCCAATGCAGATGAAAGATTTTCCCTTTCAGCTGGCCGACACACTCTTTCAATATTCATTACTCAAACAACTCAGCAAATGCTGTCTAGATGCATCTTCCACCGCAGCCCAGAAAACATTACAACTTATACGCTTTTCGATTTCCACAGTGCATTTTTTTTTCTTCACTGCTGATCTAAAAGACACATCTTCAGATGCACTGGGCTTGCAGCAAAAAATAGCCTACATGTTTTGCTACCCAAAGCAGAAGACTGCGAGAGAGTGGACGAGTGGAAGAGAAAGCAACACAGAGCCAGGAAATAGAAGATGGGATGTAAAATACAACGACATGCCATCCATACAGTCACATCTGAGACTCTTGTCAAGAATCATAATCCAAAAAAATGGTGCGAAAAGACGAAATGGAAGTTTGATTTTGGACGTGATTATAATGTCTGTTTTTATTGTCCCTTAATGTAGCATCCCGAGCGTCAGATCATGGTCCCTTTCCCCCCTTTTCTATTTCATCTCCTTTTTCCTGTAAAGCCTCTGGTTGATCCACGAAGAATCCGTGCCACTCACCCCGATGATCCACGTCGAGATCAAAAACACAATCCTTTTCATTTGCATTTTTCAGTAGCCTAGCTGGAACACAAAACACCCGAAAGCCCCATGTTTCCCATCTTAGCTCGATGTCCATCAGCATTTCATTGCAAGCCAAAAAAGACGGTATAGGCAACGCTAAAATGTCAAAGAGAGGCAGAATAATAAAGGCACCCTGCGATTTTTCTAATTAGAGAGAAAGAGGGGAAGACGCATGAAGATGTCTTCGCATCCGAGAGCAATTACACAGCAGTAATGGCATTGATTATTGGATCAGATAGATGGTGGTGATGATACTGCTGGCGCTGATTTTCCTCCTCGAAATGGTCGGCTTGGAGATTGAACCAACGCAGCAGCTACTTCCGGAATGGGTAGAAAAAATAGACTGTCATCCTGTAAACAAGTCGCTATTTTTCTCTTGTCATCCATTCGTGTCCGATGGGTGATGTGCCTCTCCCCGTGCTCCAGCAGCTGGGCAGGGAAGGAGCTGGGGCTGCTTTATTATTGACCAGGCGCCGCTGTCCAAGGTGCTGATCTCCCCCCACGGTGACGTTTACGCTGCGGCCACATGCACCCAGAGCCCGCGAAGTACGAACCGGACCAATACACCAGGGAGCGCGCACGCACGCACACACGGCCCGAACCCACCCCTCATTTTAACGTGCCCCGAGCAGCCACGGGTTCAGGAAGGTCTGACAACACTGGATCTGAGTTAAAGAGGTTCAACACAGTGCATTTCTCTCCATGAATCTACTACAAAAATATATGAAACAAAGAAGAAATATGATGTAGGAGGATTTTTTTTTTTTTTTTTTTTGCTCTGTGGACCTGCACAAACATTAATCAGCAATGTTGTTCTCAGATTGTGTGATTCAAGCAGGTATAATTCAGCACATTTTTATATATTATGTTATATACAGTCGTGGAAAAAAATATTAGACCATCAAAAACAATGGTTGTGCAATCAAATACTAACTCCTGTGTGGATCATGTGACTAAAACAGACAGAAAAGAAAACATGGAATGCCTAAAAGCATTGTTTTTGGTAGTAGATACCACAGATATTGCTGTAAGAACTGAAGTAATTTTGGTTATTATCAAGAAAACCATGGAAAATGGCCAAACATCAGCTCTTAAGTGAAACCATTGTGAGCTATTTTTGTTGTTATCGTTACATTTGTCCAAATAATTGTACCTTTAGTTGTACCAGGCATTAAAATGAACAAAAAATTGAAGAAAACAAGAGTGGTCAAATATTTTTTTCCATGACTGTATACATTTTATATACTTTATTTGCCCTAAAGGTTTTACAATCCTTTCATAAAAGACCCTTTCCCCATTTGACAATTTACTCAACCTCACTGTTTCCTATTAAAAAACAGGGACTCAGTATATAATCATTGCATCTGGTCAAAGGTGATTGCTGATAAAAAGAGGAATGTGTCTGGAAACAAAATTATTCCACTTTATAGCCAATAGTGTGAAACATTTAATAGAGTAGTTATCCACCTTCCAGGACGGACAGAGAGTGCGATAAGTGCAATGTGTATAGACATTAAGATAAATATTAACCCATAAAGATCCAAACTTCCACCAGTAATCAAAAGTATCTACTGATCTAAAATCTTTAATACCTATTGATCCATTAATCCTATCAATACATGTAAATAATTGGTGTAAAATACAGTTTGTCATCTTTTCATGGTCATCAGATATGACCCATTTGGATGTTCAGAGGCTCTGTAGTGAACGTGGAAACACCGTCATCTTCTACAACATTCAGAGTTGGATCAATGACAGTGGAAGGAGACACTTGTTTTATGTTCAATTAATGATAGATTTGACTGAAAAACTCCTGTTTGTTTGCTTTTTTTTTCTTTTCTCTGTTTTGATATAATAACCTTTGAATGAACTATGAATTGTCAAGAACATCTAAATTGGATATTGGAAATTGAACATAAGAAAATACACCATTTACAATGAAAACTGCAAAATATAGAGGATAATATTACAATAAATGGTGATAAATCACTTAGGAAATGTTAAATAGAGAGAAAAAATCATTTGGTAACGGATACAAATGTAACACTGGGTCTTTATGGGTAAATACAGATATATAAATGTTATGTGCAACAGAAGGAATCGTGATAATTGTGCATTTTTTCACAAAATACCAAAGGAAAAAGTATTCAGCTCCCTTACCTGAGCAAAAGTACCAATTCAGCAGTGTAACTCTACTCCATTAGAAGTAAAAGTCCTACATGAAAGATCTGATTTAAGTACATTTACAGCATTGAAGCAAAAGTAACGCTTATTATTGCTTTTAAGGCATGTTAGTGTTGTTTTGTTGGAGGTGAGGTAGATTTTATACACAGACACACCAGATAAGGAAGAAAGAAAACAGTTATGACATTTCTGCCGCACAAATCTGGTCGCAGTTTCTTGATTTGTCTGAAATCGTTGAGTTATGGTAAGACATTGGATTATTTGAGCATGTATTGATATTAAACCATGAGAGAAGTCAATAGAGACGATCATTATTTGCGGAGGCGTTAACAGTTCACAGACATCTGAACTGTTACTCTGATTACACACTGCTTTCATGGCTTGTTATATTATTCATTATATAAAACTCCATCTTAAATCTTTCCAGTGTAATGCAGTGGAGTAAAAAGTACAAGATTTCCCTTTGATGTTAAAAGTTGTGAAAGTTCATTTTATACAATGATACTGACCTAAAATCTGATATTATGTACAATAAGGTGTGAAAAGAATGAGCTGGATCTGACATGTTGACCTATACATCATCCACAAACGATGATATCTTACGTATTTGAACCGATGAGATGCCATGTATGCGTTCATTCTGCCAATATTTGCCTGTGGGATGGAGTAGAGCACAAGCATAGAGTTGCATAAAATGGAAAAACAAGGCCAAGTCAGCACATTTTTGTCAGAATGATGTCAGGATGGGTCTTGACATGTGATTCACACCAGATCAAAAAAACATCTGAAAAAGAAAACAAAAAACAATCCTTGAAATGAATAAAATATGCCTTACTGACCTGATGATCAACATGCCCTGAAGTGAGAAAACTTAAAGGTGATAAAGGCTAAATGGAAAATCAAATCACCTGAATAAATAAGTTCTGCATTTCTTCTCTATGTACGAACAGAGAGATAATAAACACATCTGATGATGAACTGATGATTTGTGATAATGTACAAAAATAGGGGTTTATGGCCTAAATAGTCACTTTCGACCAAAAGCATAAAAATATTCAATAACTTAAGAATCTCTAATCCTATTAATACATTGAAATAATTCAGGGTAAATCCAGTTTCTCAGCTTTTCATTGTCATTAGATGTGACCCATTTGGACATTTCAGAAGCCCCAGTATGAACATCAAAACGGTGTCACCTTCTAAATTGAATAGTAAAACACCAGCAGTTTGACTAATGACAGTAGTTATTGATGTATATTTTGGCAAAAATGTTCATTTTTCGTTCAGTTTTTCTTTTTTGATTTAATAACCACTGAATTAAATATATGATTGGTAAATTAAATATAGGAAAACATCTGATTTTCATTGAAATATGTTCAGAATAATATTATAACAAATGGTTAGAAAACACCCAGGAAATGTTACATTTGAGGTTCATGGTCTTAAACCATAAAGACCTAATGCTCAAACAATTATTTCCTCTTTCTTAAGTGATTTATCACCATTTGTTGTGATATTATCTTCTCCATTTTGCTTTTTTTGGTATAAATCATGTATTTTCCTATAGTTAATTTACTAATCATGTAGATGTTCATAAAAACTCAGATTTTAAGTTAAACGTTATTATATTACAAACAGAGAAAACTGAAGAAAAAGTGTCTTATTCGGCAAAAATATCATTAACTGAACATAAACCAAGTGTCTCCATCCACTGTCATTAATTCAACATCAAGGATTTTACTGGTGAATTAATGTTGTAGAAGATGACTGTGTTTCCATGGTAACTACTGAGCCTCTGAACGTCCAAATGGGTCAAATCCGATGACCACAAAAATATGACAAACTGCATTTTACACTAATTATTTACACTTAATAATAAGTTTAATGGTTCAGAAGTTATTCAACATTTTACATAAGTAGACGATTTTGGTTGATGGTGGATATTTGGGTCTTTATGGGTTAACTGGACTGGTCTATTTAACTGGATATCTATGAGCAGTTCTCTAAAAGATTCACTTATCACTTATTTTAATTTCATTTTCTTTAATTCTATTGATCTGAATGGCTCCAGGAGTCAAATAAAGTTCATCTGAATCTGAATGAATGAGTTATTTAGAAAAGTTCCAAGTAAATCATTAAAAATCTGCATATCTACAATTACATGCACGGAGCAAACTTTTAAGATACGGTCCTGAATCCTAATCGCAAACCACTATTTTGCTTAGTTTTCTGCCATTCTGGAAAAGCAACACACCTTAATCTGTTTAGATAATGCTCTTCCTGAAAGTTGCTGTTCGGTCAGACTTCAACGCCGTAAACAACAGAGGAGGAAACTGTCTCTTGTGCTGTTTATCAGCAAGGCGAGACAAGGTAATTAGGAAAACATCAGCAGCATAGGTCCAAAGGTCACTTTAATCTGCAGTTTTTTGCTTTATTGCCACTCTCTTACTGTCTCTCCCTGGCTCTTTTTTTTTTGCATTCACCACCATAGCAACACTTCCCGCAAAATGCCCCGTCACATTGATCTCGATTGATTTTTCACACCCTGCTTGTTACAGATATGGATTTATTTTGAGCATAATTCCTGATTTCAGATGCAGTGCCATACCTCAGCTATGATTCCCTTATATGTGCAGTACATATATACAGTATAATAGACCTGTGTTCAGCTGTTGGTAATGATTAAAACAAGTTCCCAACTAGGTTTATACACTATTGACCATCATACCAGCAGCACCATAACCTGATCATATTATATATTATATGCAAGACAGGGGCAAACATTAAAATAAATAACAAGAACAGCATTGGTGCAGGAATGAACTGTTCTGAAGGCGTCCGTTTATGGTTACATGACTGTGTGGGAGGGTTATTTCATGATAATGCTGCACAGGGGGAAGGTTGGTGGTACATAAGGCCTCAAAGTGTCGTCGTTTGTATCAAAAAGGCCCAAACATCCTGCCCTCTGACGTCCACACAGTGATGGTTTCATGTCTGCTCTCTATTTGCACACATCAATGTTTAATGTACTGTAAACATGAATCCCTCACCTCGTTCCCTCCCTCTCTCGTCTTCATCATTTCCTCTCGCTCGTGTACAAGACAACTTCTTTGTATTTCTCATCATCTGTGGGGAATTGACTCATCCTTTGTCACTCTCCAACATGCAACCTACATCATAATTTGGGGAGTCATTTCCAAGTCATCTTTTTAGCAGCAAAACAATGTTATACGCACATCAAAATAAAGGCCTACATGACGGCTGCATCTAATTATTATTCCTCGTGTCCTGAAATGATCTGGAAAATAACGAAGCACGATTTCCTATAGAAACCGGAGTGTGAGTCGTTTTTGTCGCAACACCAGCCTACAGTTAAAGTCAAAGAAAACAAGTGAATCTGTCCAACTGAAAGGGAAAAGTATGGGTTAATGTATAAAATGTACTCTATAAAAGAAGCTAACGATAGATTTAACAAACACTGAGTCAAATAAAACATGTTTGACTAATTGTTTGATTAAAATTTTACCAATTTCAGTAGGAAAAATGTGACAAAACGTACTTAATTGACTAACTTGTTTGAATTTGCACCTGATTGTGTATTCTTTTAATGTGATATTTCCATTTCACTACAGTTTCTTACTTTATTTTCTTATATTGTGATCATTACAGCATTTTAGAAAAGACAGAAATATCCAGCTACTGAAATATTTGTTTAAAAAAATTACAATGTGGGTTTTAGAACTATTATTTTTAATATTTTTAATTGACCCAGCATTACTTTTCCATCATTTCTATTTAACTTTTCTTAAGCAATTCATCACCATTTATAATATTATCCTCTGTATTTTGCATTCCTTCATTAAAATTCATGTATTTTCCCAGATTTAATGAGTGATCATGCAGATGTTCATAAAAGCTCAGATTAAAGTTAACTGTCATAATATCAGAAACAGAGGAAAAAATAAAGCAAATGTGACTTTTTCAACAAAAATCTATCATTAACTGAACATAAACCAAGTGTCTCCATCCACTGTCATTAATCCAACTCTATGGGTTTTACTGGTGTTGTAGAAGATGAAGGCGTTTCCATGGTAACTACGAAGCCTCTGAATGTCCAAATGAGTCATATCTGATGATCATGAAAAGATGACAAACTGCATTTTACACCAATTATTTACACTTATTTTATATTTATATTGGTAGATGATGTTGTAGCTCGTAGTTGTTTGGGTCATTATGGGATAAGCTGTCATCACAATATCAGCTTACGGTGAAACATACTTTATGAAATAAGTAAATAGTTGCCGCTCATTTTTTTTTCTTTTAATATAAAAATGTTTCACATATTCTGAACATTTTCATAAACTGAGTGGATCATTGAGTGATTGGTTATTATTTACAAGTCTATGAGGTATTAAAGGTAAGAAAAAGTCGAGAAACACACTAAATCATTTGTGAAATACCACTTTAAGAGTTGACTGCACTGAATAACTTCCCATCACCTGTGCTGCCCTCCCATCTGACGATTAAGAACACGCATCCCTGCTCTGTTTCATTATTGATAGGCCATATTGACCTGTTTGTCTCTCCTCACTGATGAGAATGATTCGCCTTCCTGTTTGTCCTCGCAGCACTGTGAGAAGAATGCACATCCACATACAGACCCATTAAAGCCACATGGGTTTATCCCTCGCCAATCCTGCTCCCTGGGTCAGAGGAAACTCACATTATCGATGGTACGTGTAACTGCAAAAACACCGGTCCTGTATAGGATGTGATGATCAGCACAAACTGGTGCTATTATAGGAAACACATTATTAAGCCCAGTACCTACAGGAGGACAAGATCCCAACAAAATAAATGAAAAGCACTTTTATATCTAGATAATCAAAACACTTCTATTTTCAGTGGATCTATTCTTTTGCATGATAACACCCTTGATACAATATATAGACAAAAAATATTGGGACACATCACATATACTGTAAATCATGTTGAGTTTAAGTATGGTCTTGATAAAAATGTTCGTGTCAGTTGTAGAAATGACTTAAAAGCCAGATTTGTTTTAAGTTTTGAATCTAACTTTTCTTTCCAAGTGAGAGTTGAAGACATTAGATGGTTCCTTGTGGCATAAAATGATTATTTATGGTCAGAATAGGATATTTCAGACATCTACAGGTAGAACATTTAAAATAAACATACAGTAATAATGACAATCATCATCATCATCATAATAGAATACAAACTATTAAGCATTTTATAAGTGTAGATAAAAGTGTAGACACAACTAACCCTAAAGACAAAATAAGAATATTAATTGCAATGATATTTATTGAATTATAACATTATGTTATTAGATTTGTCGTTATCATTTTGTAGCAATAAAACACCCAAATTCATTGTGTCCCGATACTTTTTCCATATAGTGTGATTAATATGATGTAGATCAAAAACACACATATATTCAGTGGTAGTTAGCCAGTAAATGTGAACAAAATAAATATCAAAGTAATAACATTTAATAGAAATCGCAAAAGGGCTCCATGAATAATGACTTTTCAATTTTATGTTCAGTTTAAGACATTAATTGAAAATAAATAGTAAAAAATAAGTCAATGTCATGAGTAACATTATGTTGAAGTACTGTAATTTATAGCTATTTAATGCACATTAATACCCAGTCAGCTGTAACCTGTACTATCATGTACATTTCATTCACTGGTTTGAAACATGCATAAATTCACATTTTCTTTTGCTGATTTTTTTGGAAAACTCAGCTAAAATGTGCAAAATGTGTCTATCATGTGCTTGAACTGATGTATTCCTGCCAAACTCTGAATTCAGGACATCGTGTCAATATGTGGGACGTGGGATAAAGGATGACAACGCTGTGCAGTCCCTGATAAAATGGGACACCTGGTCACCCCAGTGGTGCTGTACATAATTAGCTCTGCCTATAGGAGAAGCCCTTGTAAAACTCATCCACCATAGCATTATGGTATAATGGACCAAATGTTTTAAGATCCTGCTTTCATGTACTCTGAGCCCATGCTATATCTGTAAGAGGACAGATGGCCGTCCCTGTTGGTGCGATTCTCCACAGCTTCTCCAAGTTAATACACCCGGCATATGGACATGCATCACAGGGTGGGGACTGGCACCGGGCCCTCAGGAGAGCACGCTGACAGGATGGGGTGGGGGGGGATGCGAGATGTGCTGCAGTCTCCAAATTGCTGGTCCCCAGCCACCGGAAACTTTCAAGACCCAAAGCCCTTACCAGGCACATTTCACTTACATAAATGTTCCTGGTCTCAGGAAAGTGAACCTGTGGGTGGGCCCTGGCAGGGTGCATCCGACACCAGAGATTAGGTCACGCCTTTCAGGAGGAGGGGGGGGCAGTGGTGGTGGTGATAGTGTGCCATGGGCCATTAGGATGAGGGCAGAGCAGCAGTTTATCCTCATTTAGGACAACCTTGGTTGAAAGGTATCTGGATAATTTCCTCGTGTTGTCTCTAGTCCCCTATCAGAGTGTACTTGAGCTCTCCTTCTGCTGTCACCCCCCCCACCACATCCCACCTCCCACATTACTGGACCCATCCCAGATGAAGGGATTAATGGCTTTCTGAAAGAATATCACAGGGAATCAAAAACCTACTGCTTGTGCAAATTAATTTTACAGCTGCCATGTTAATGCAACTCGGACACAATCAATCTCTATGATAATGTCACTGGAATAAGCCATCTCTGTTTACATTTACCCACAGCAGAGCAAGGCTGAAATATCTGTGACCAGCAGGAGAGGAAAAGGAAAAATGGCAGCTGCTGACTCTGTGCTGCCATCAAGTGGTGAAACCTTACATGTCTGGGCTGAAACTGAACAGCAATTTTCATTATTTTCTATAATTTGACTTGAGTAGATAAGAGGCACAAACACAGACAGCAACGACTAAGACCTGTTTCCAATCTGAGGTTTTATTATTTGGAAAATTAAGTCTCAAAAAATTCAAGAATACATTAGAATAACAAGTGCACACAAATTCAAAGTGAGGAGGTGTGATATATGGCATACCAATGCTTAAGATCTGTCAAAATGCTTGTTTACACCAGCGTGACTCCAAACCAGCAGCAGGAAATCTATCAGCGTAGATGACAGGTTCAAGTAAGACATGTAATTAGAGTTCGAGTTAGTCCTTAAGTTAAAAGCAATTCAAAATAGAAACACACTTTAAAAGATAGAATTAATGTGCAGGGATCGTAAGATGAAATGTCAAACACCTAGCGAGGCAGAAAAATCTTATAAAACTACAACATAACTTGCGCATCATTAACTTAAATAGATCCTGAAAATATGTAACACATTTTTACAGAGCATTTAACACTGATAAACAGAAAAACAATGACACAATTAAGCTCACAAAAGAATTTTGTGAAGAATTTAAAGAGAAAAAAATTGCAAACAAATGGAATTTTTTTTTTCCTTCCTTTTTTTTACATTTAACACCATAAAAACAGAATGGGCACCGGGTTTGCAATAAGAAATTTGGCCAAATTTCTTCAAACAAACAGCACTTCATAGATTTTTTTTTTGTTTGTTGTTGTTTTTTTTTGTTTTTTTTTTTTACAGTTTTGCGATTTCTTCCAGTTACACAGGAAGTAATGATAGGTACCTGAATCCACTTTTCTACCACCAAAATCTAAACTAAGCAACAACACTGTGCAACACGATGGAAAACTATTTATTACAGGTAGTGTTGATTATTGTGGCCGTCATAGACCTCATCTATGCAGGTAAATCTCCCAGCAGAGGGGCAACTTAAGCAACTACATGGCAAAACTCATTAAGAATGATTTAATCAACTACAGTATTTAAGTATTATGTACAATATCAAGGCTGCAGTCCATTGGCATTCTAGTATCTCTGACTGTTAAAGGTATGTTGGCTCAGTTACAGTTCATAAACATTTGAACCCGATTGACTAACACCTACGTCGACACCGAAAACCTACTCCTTCCGTCCTAAGCCTGTTAAATCCTGGCATTTGTGGCAACCGAGAAAAATGAAAACATTACAAACAGTTCAAAAACTACTTTACATCACATGTCCAGCATGAAACGCTTTCCACCCTCGCTCAACCGTTTTTGAGAACAAACATTATTTTAGTCTTCGCACTGGACATGTGTGGGTATACAGCTCTATACATCACTGATATCACTGACCAGGAGTACATTTGTCGTAAGAGGTGGCACTACATTAGAGACAAGAGGAAAGTTTCAAGGTGCATACAGGTTGTTTGTTGGACACCGCACAGTCCATTTGGTGTGTGGAATGAATCAACAAAGAGGCTGTTTATCTGCGCAGGCGTGGGACGCATGCAGATATGTCGCATCGCTTGTTACGGAGCTGGAAACTAGGCCAAGCCGTGATTGGGAATCTGGTACTCACATCAAGGCTGGGTCGCGATACTGGTATTACCCATCATCCTTTCATACATGAGTATCAAAACTTTTCAGGCTTGAGCTCTGGACAGGTCGCTGTAAAGATGCCTCAGTCTTAGGTAAGCGTGTGTGTGTGTGTGCGCATGTGTGTGACGTTCCTCAGTGTTTGTTGGGTGCTGCACGTCCATTCGGTGTAGTTGCGGTTGGTGGGACTGTTGTGTTATATGCTTGAGTGCTGGCCTCTAGATGTGCATGATTCTAAGTGTACCAGTGTTGTCTGAAACTGCATTGGCGGCGCTGCTCTGCATATGTGGGACAGACTATAGGAAAGCACTTGGGTTTGCTCGTGGATCCTTCTGGTTCCTGTAGCGCACAGCGAGCCACACTCCGAGGATCTGGAGGTGAAAAGAGGGTTTAAATGAGTGAAAGAAATCATATTAAAATCTACAAGTTCATTTCCTGTGACAGATTTCCCCCCCAAAAAAACTCAAGTCTTTATTTAGTTGGTAGGTTCTTAATATATTAGGAACATGTAGGAAGAATGAGAACTCAACCGATCAATAAAGAAAATAGAAATAGAACACAAACAGGAAGCAACAAAAACAGTCTCCCTACATATCTGAAAAGGGAGGGGGAAGGACTAAACAAAAAAACCCACAGACAGTGGTTGAGTGGGATCACACACTCACCTCTGTAAAGCTGAAGAAGAGTCCAACGCCCCCAAGGATCTTCAGAGCCTCTGTTGCGTGATTTAGCATCAAATGCCCACAGGCAGAACAGTTATTGTCTATCATACATTTCTGTGAGTAAAAGACACAAAAAGAAGAAAAGCCTTTAGTCTTCAGCAGTATGAGTCAACCGTTTGTCAGATAAGACAGTATTAGCTACACAAATCTATTTTGAGACCTGCAGAAAGTGGCCTACTTCTAAGTTATTCTAGTTTCAGGAAACACTACAGTGACTTTTACTCAGTAGCTTATATTGTGTAACTGAAAACTTATTCATAGTTACATTTACAGGAAACAGTGTTCATGTGCAGTTTAATTATACACTTCAAGAAAAACATATCAGGTTTTAATAAGTTGCTCTATAATGTTAGGACTGCTGAAGTTCTTGATCTGGTATTAGTTTTTTCTAGTCCAGTTTAATATTACAGTAATTTTAGGAAGTGTAGTGTCGCATAAGCATGTTTTTTTCCCAAAGCACAGATTTTTTTTTGGTGACTGCACAACTGAAAAGTGTGAACGTATAGAACAGTTTGACATTTTTATAATGCATTTACTCTATGGTCAGCACCTTAGCCTCTGAGGTACACTAGCTCCTTTTACACCTTGAATTCTGTACAGATTAAAGAAACAAGACATAACATCTAAAAGGTGCAGGTTAAGCATATCTTTGTAATTTGCAGAGTCACACTCAGCCTTTTCTAACTGTTTTCAGTGCTGTACATAGCCTGACTAATAGGCAGCAACACGGTTTAGCTACAGAAAAATATTAGAGTGGTACAAATGTACTCATGCATTCACCAGCAAGAAAGCAAATGTGCTAGACAGAAAACAACTAATTTGTTTATGACTTACAGCAGGACAAGTTTCCTGATTGGCTTGGATATTCAGTACTCGGCTAGAGTTGATTTTGTACAGCCCACAACAGTTCAGCTGGCTCTCCAAATCCATCCTGGTCTTGTTTTCCAACATCCCCCATGCAGAGCTCAGAAGTGCCTCCTACCAAAAAAAGACAGAGGAACAGAACAACAAGTAACAGCTGTTATAACAACAAAATTCCATGTGTGATCCTGTGTGACATCCAGTATACTGTTTTTTGTAACCCAGTGAAGGCCTCTAAAGGCCCTTTTCCACGGCACAGTTTGACTCTACCCCCATTTGGCCCTTTTCCACTGGGGGCTGGACCTGGAACCCGTTACAATTTTTCATACCCATTTCAGAGGTGACTCTAGCCGTGCTGAGTAGGCACTAAAACGTGACGTGAA
Source organism: Ostorhinchus cyanosoma (assembly GCA_029814465.1). Taxonomy (NCBI): domain Eukaryota; kingdom Metazoa; phylum Chordata; class Actinopteri; order Kurtiformes; family Apogonidae; genus Ostorhinchus; species Ostorhinchus cyanosoma. The sequence goes on along the minus strand of JAPTYQ010000028.1, from coordinate 7,077,257 downwards.
CAGGGCTGTCCACTGATTGGTCAGAGGAAATGTCGTCTATACTCACGATGAAGCTCGGGGATCTTAAAATAATCACCCACTATGTGTGGAAAAACATACCTGCGAGAACATCAGCAGCATTTTTAGTGACAACAAGCCACAGTGCAAACAACAGCAGCAGCACCGCCTCCATGTCATCCAGTGCCATCCATTGTTGTTGTTTACTTTACTGACTGCAGCGTGCCACTTTATTAGTCGCCTGAAAACGACATATGGGAGTGTCAACCCCACCAACTCCACCCACTTCAACTAGTCCCGACTAGTAATGGCTGGCAGTGGAAAAACAACCGTGCCGGTCCGACAAGAGGGTAGAGTCATGTCATACTGAAGCGTGCAGAGTAATGATGAAAACAGATCATCCTTATGAACATCTTAACAACATCAATGTCCTTGTAAATCTTACAAATTAGACCTTTTAAACAACTACCCAAGTTCACTTACCTGCTGTCCGCTGTTCATTGCCAGACAAGAACAGGAAACTCCAAATTGGAAAAGAAAAACAATAAAAAGAATCACCATGTACTGGGAAAAGAGGTTAAAGAAACAATAGAGCCAAAACATGACAAAAATGTAACATATTGGCACTTTCAAAGCACTGAAATTCCTGCATCACAATTCACACTTAGACTTGTGCATCATGGACCAACAAAGGGAAAGGATACAAAGAAAAGCATGACTTGGTGGTGATGGATTGCCCCAATGAGCCCCACAATAGCGATGAGCAGCAGGAAGAAGCCCACTGCAATGACCCCTCCGATGATGTGGATGCTCGACACCAAGCCGAACCCCTTCCCCCATGCTGCTACTCCGATCAGCAGCAGCCCAACCAGCTGAAGGAGCAGAGGGAAGGAAGTTAATGTGAGTCAGCTGAGGTAGCATGTATCAGATGGAACAGGGCTCACTGCTCAATCACAATGACATTTTACCACAAAGACACCATAAGTACGGTTTACATGAGTTAAATCACTATTGAGCACAGTGAAAATTTAAGATTAGAGTTTAAAATGGCTGCAAAATTAATAAATACAATTTGATCTGACATTAGTTAAAAAAGGAATTAAGATATTAAAATTGTGCAAAATATACTTCCTACACCACCAGCCAATTCCCTCTGTGTGGCTTTATCTGTTTTTCTCTTAAATCTGTGACTTGGTGGATTCCTCTTTCATTAAGAGTTATGCTTCCTGCTGTTTTTTTCCTGATGTCTTTGCCATGATTTTGCCCAGCAACTGCTACATCACACTCATGACGGTGACTCAGCTGTCAGCAATCATGTCTGAGGACATGTCTGGGCTCCCAAGTTTTCTGCCTGTGCTACAATTTGTCTACACACAGCTCTTGGACTTGCTATCGCTAAATGACTTTCTACCCACCAAAGGGCACCTTTATTACCCTTATAGTAGGTGAAAACTCACTGAGTTACACCCCAAACATTTTGAAATCACATTCTTGGCAGACTAACTAGAAATAATAAGGCAGCAACACCAAGAGAATCTGGACATTTTTGATTCAAAACCTCAATTAAAAATTAAAAAAGACAATCAAAATCAGCTTCATGAACAATTATTACTCTGCTCTGATTCCAGCTTCTTGAACTTGATGATGAAAAGCCTTTCTTTGTCAACTGTGACAGCAAGTTATTATTCACGTGAAACAAGTATTGAGATATTGCCTTAACATAACAAAAACAACTGAACCCAATGTGACAGTTTTGCATATAATATCAGAGGCTGTAACTGGCAGATTACACCAAATTTAAGTACTAAAGTATTTTAACTGTGTGATATGAAGATTAATATATTATATAACAACAGAGAAATGTAATTTCGCATTATACTCTAGCATTAATAGCATGTTGCATTTGGGTGCTTTAAGTTTATCCACACAAGAAATGTTAAAGAAACAAGCACAAAAACACATGGAGGACAGTGAATTTGACATAAACAAGATTCTAATTCTATATAGGTCATGTATTTGAGGTTTCAACTAGGAAAATGAAATAATTAAAACTCAATCCAGTATTGTGAGGTAATTCTCAACCGAGTCTAATTGAAATTTTGGAATAATCACTGCATCCACATATAAATTGATAATAACAGTGCAGATTAAGTTTATACATATAAGGCAGCAGACCTTTAAAAAATTACATAATGTAATAACCATGTAACACCTAATTCCTTCCTGAAAGCATTCAGCTTTAGGGGAGACTACTGGAGATGTTTTTATGTTGCCTCAAGTACATTTTTTACATATTAGTATTATGAATAACTCAAATTAGATTAATATGTATCTGTATAGATACGTAATACACACAAATACAATAATACTGAAATCTGGCAACTTTTGAATAGAAACTGAAAATATCACTTAAAATAAAGACACTTATACTTGGATGGTTCTCATCCAAGTATATCTTCCATTTCTAATCACTCACTGTGACCATCAATTCACGGTGAGTTAGTGTGAGCTGAGGCCAACGTGTTGACTATTACAACTCACATGACTACCTCAACAGGACGTGATGAACCGAATTAACCTCGTTTGGACAACCTCGAATGACAGACCACAGTAATAACAGAGATGCTAGAGGAAATAACACGACCAGGACTCAAATTTTAGGTCAGATGGCCTCCAAGCTAACGGGAGCTCTCATTCACATAATGGCGAAGCTAACAAGCTAACTACAAACCAAGAGTGCTAGTTTGAAGCTATTACTGTCTACGTAACTAGCTTAGCTACACAACGAAATGACTATTATTATTGATATCTAATCAACAGAGAGTACATACCGATAGCCATCTGTGGCTTGAAATCAGGAGCATGTAAAATAAAAGTCAGACATTCTTATACTTCCAGCGGTGCAGCTAAAATTCTGGTCTAACCTCCATTGTGAAGCTAGTCAGTCTAAGCTAATGTAGCTAGCTAAAAGTTAGCCAGATGATCCATTTTGTACACTCACCATGTAAACCACATTCAAGGAACAAAGCGCATTTTTGGAACAGGTGAAGCCGCCACAGACCATATTCGAAAACCCCTTATGAGCTGAGCTGGCTAAAATTGAGTAAAACCCTAAAAACAACCTCTGCTGTCTAGCTTTGAGGCAGCGCTACAGTCTGGACTGAAATGTTTTTGGTCAGCGGTGAGGGCGTGGCCGAGAACGTCAGGACCGAACGATACGTCAGGGTGTCGACGAACGTCACTGTAACTTCATAAAACTATGTGGAGAAACTGAATAGTAAACTGTCAACATTATTAGATTTGTTAATTCCGTAAAGGAGTAGGATAATGTGCGGGAATTGTGACGGTAAAACAATCCCTAGACTGTGATGTTATGAGACGATCATCTGGGGATGATGATGATAATTACACAATGATTACACAATAGGTAATTGCACAATAGACTTTGTGAAGTGAGTGATGTAATGCTCCTTCATCTTTTTGTTTATGTCCCATTGTCACTCAAAGCTTGACTGCTCATTCTCAGGCAGAATGTATTGCATATAATACGAAAACAGCGTGGCCCGTACGGGGATCGAACCCGCGACCTTGGCGTTATTAGCACCACGCTCTAACCAACTGAGCTAACCGGCCCTATACATTGACAATTGCGTCACCTTTGGACATATGCAGAAAACTGGGTGTGTTTGTAGCATTACTTGCCTTAGCATCTGTAAGTACCACACCTGTAATTCTGAAGCATAAATCTTTACTCACAGTAGGCCTAACCATATTTGGATCCCACAAATAGCACCAATCAGCGTTAAATACATGATGTTCATGTGCTTCAACTTTGAAATACATGCTGGAATCAGTTGCAACAACTGGATAAAAGATGTAAAAAAAAAAAAAAAGCCTCAAAAAGAGAGCTACTGCAGCTAGCAGAGATAACTGTTACAAATTGATTAATTTTTTTGGGGGGGAATGGGAATTTTTACATGTCAATTTTTATTAAGAACATAAAAAAGTAATGTATGTATTTTTTTAATTGTTTTGTCTGTACGCTACATACTTGATTTCTAAATAACTTCATTCAGACTGGAATGCAGACACACATTTGACCTTTGTTAAAAAATGTGATGATTTCAGTTGTACATTTTGGTGAGATATTCAGCCCTGCAAACCTCTGCAAAGCTCACATAGGTCTAACAAAAAAAGTCAACATGTGCAGCCATTCTATAACAACTTCAATCAATAAAATGTTGATATTATATAGAAGAAGATGTTTGTAACACTTTCGAAAAGATGTGTTACATTCCACTCCATCTCTGTCAGTCATTATTAAGGTCCTTATATTAGTAAAGTGATTCATACTTTGCTGGAGAGGCGCCATTTCCATCTAATCTAAATTCAAAGTATAGTTTAAAAGTCAGAGCATTTTTCCTCTATAGAATCTGCATGTCAGTTTACAGCAGTGATATCCACCATGCTGGATTACAGAGGAAGTCTCTAAACACTGAAGTATAATATTACCCCTTCTTTTATATCCTCAGCAAAACACAAATGACAAAATATACAAGAGTAATTAAATATGTATTTTGAATACATTTAGCTCAAGTGTCTTATTCTAAAGGTTTAATGAAAATTTGGAAAAAGTGATTACTGCACTAAAAACATCAATGCATCAGATTTCAGTTTAGCATTTACTGTAATGTGAGGTTAGTACTGAAATAATGAAACCGAAAAAAACATGTAGGCCTATCACTTTTGCAGTGTAGATGTACAGTATATATGATGTTACAAGTGAACAACCAGTCAGCAAGTAGAATCTACTGTGGGAACAATTGCATGCTAATACAGGACACAGGTTAATGACTTTGAGTCTGTCTAAGACTGCAGAACCAAAAAATAAAATATATCATATACGTCTTTCTGTATTATCAGTAAACAATTTAAAACAAATAATACAGATTAATGATGAAAACTGAGCCCATTTTCTTATCTGCTCTCAACGTTAGGGTTGAAGCACAAACTGTGAGTACAGTGTCATATATCATCACAATAATATATTATTACATTATAATCTATTTTTATTGTGAGGGTTCAGCATATTATGTGAGGCTATAGATGGTCTGAGAAACTTTTCCAGTGATGTGAGCAGCAGAGCACTTTGAGCTGCTGTTTAGTGAAGAACATGGTTTGAAATAAGGAAGTGAATTCAGTTCAGTTTAAACCTGCAGAGGAAACAGAGACACACATTGTCGTGAGCTGACTTTGTGGTCTGGAGAGAGAGCGAGACAGCCCTGATCCGCCGCTTATTTTCTGCTGCTTTTGAGACTTGAGTTTATGTTCATCTGTGGAACAATCGGCCAGGAGTTCAAATGGGCTGAACAGGTCCTTTGATTCAGTTAACGGCAGATCCATGAGTCAGGATGAACAGCAACAGTAAATCGGTAAACTCCACTGCAATAAAAGCAGAGATCAAGAGGCATGAATCTCTCCAGAGTGCAATCAACAGACTTTCCAAGCAGTTTGAAAGGGTAACAGATGCACAGCTGCGCTCAGGCCTTAAGGTTTACCTCCACAGTATTCAAGGTAAGCTTATCTTTCCTAACTTCATCATGAAATTGGATTTTTTTTAATGTAGAAAAGATAGTAACCTTTAATATTTGAAGGCTTCTATGAAAATTACCTCATGTTATCAGAATTTTGCAGGATGTCTTTACATACAGGATGTTCATTTAAAGGACGATGCATGTCTTGATTTGATAAACAGGAAAAAATGTGAAATGTCTGTGGAAATTGTAAATGTTGACCTTGTTTCACTGTGAGTTTTAGCATTAGACACAGGGTGTGGGGGAACATGATAGCGTAGAGGCGATTGATATCCTCCTCTGTGCTTCCTGTCAGTCAGCGTGTTTTTTGCGAGGAAGCAGTCAATGTTCATTTTCATTCTCATTTCACTCTGAGGGCAAAATTCACCTCCTGGCAGCTGCTGTATAGCGGCATTTATTTATCAGCCAACCTCTGGACACGGGCAACCAATGGCAACATCCCTCAGCAGCCATCGCCATGGCAGCAGGATGAAACCTGCTGTGCGGCCTACTTCCTGTCTGCCAATCTGCAACTGCCCTCAAAGCCACTTCCGTTCAGACAAACAGAACCTTTACATGTGAAGCTGATCAGTTTTACATCATTTCCTCTTATCTCTACTTCCCACTGTTTCTTGTGAAGGTGACACAATGTGTTACTGTATCACTCCTTGCAATTCGTATGTGCAACATTTACCTTAAAAGCAGCGCATGTTGGGGTCACACAGAGGCACATGAATAATGTAAAAAGAAACCTCATTAAATTACTCTTTTTCATCAGTTTATTCATTAGCGTATCATGCTCAGTCTGCTGTTTTTCTGTGAAATGCAGGTCAATCAGCTCCCTGATGGATTTTGGCAAGCTTTGAGGACTTTTTTGGATGTGCCAGATCTTGACATAGCCTGAGAGGGATCCCTTATGTGTAAAAACATTCAGTTGAATTTTTTTGTGTAATTAGGACAGGGTGTCTACGCAGCAGTGAGGATCAAAGCCAATGTAGTCTCCACGGGGCCTGGATCTTTGAGTGTAGAGTTCACTGGCGCTAAAACGAGAGCCACCTCTCGTTTGGACTTAATAAGCGAGTGGGATGTGGTCGGCTGGCTGTGTGCCAAGGACAGGCTGGGTAAAAAAAGGAAGATAGAGGGAGAAAAGGGTAAGGTGCTCCAGGGAGCCAAATGAAGACATTTAAATGTGATTTTGACTGGCATAGTGTTCACTGCAGCATGGACAGCAGAGTGAGAGATTGAGAGGGGGAAAGATAGATGCGGGAGCTAACAATGAAGGAAAAATGAAAAATCACCCAGCATGACCACTGCCCTTGGCCACTGTCCATCTGACAGAACCCGCCCATGGGTGTCAATGTGTGTGTGTGAGTTGGGCGAAAGCTTTGTCTGATGTGTCTATGTGAGTCTTTTCTCAGGGAAAATGTAGAGGGAGCGTGTCTCTAAAACGTCTCTGCCTGAAGACAACCTGATTTTCTGCGTTTTACGTGGGTGTCTGTTTCACAGTAATTGGATTCACTGCACAGCACAGCAATCTGCAGCTCCCTCACACACACTCTGGGCATGGCGGAGCCTCACACTTACGAAAAATTACACACATGTAACGTCATCCTCAGAAAACAATGTTTTCATTTAAAACACAACTTAACTTCCTGTCTGAGGCTGTGTTTTTGATCCTGCTTCCGTGGTGCAGGCAGCAAATCATCGCTTCTCTCAGGTTGTGCGTTTCCCCTTGAGCCAAAGGCGGTTGTCAGAGGTCTTTTGTATTCAGTGTGAGTAGTTATTGCCCTCTCACTGACTGTGAAAGGGAGGGGGGAGCGGGCTGAGCAGGTGGACAGTCAGATCTTGCATTAAGGGATGATGGTGGGAGGTAGAGAGTGGTGCACTGTGGGAGAGGCATCCTCTGATTTCACATCAAGGAATTTTTTTTAATCAGAGACTAATTAACACGAAATTACACCCAGTAATAAATCAAAAGATGGATGTGTAATCACGCTTGCTGCAGTGTTTTTGTTGCTCTACACAGCATAATTGCAACAGTTTTGTCTCTACTTGTACTTTTATTGTTTGCTATTAGTTGTTAAACTGGGAAAACCTTTATTGAACATCATTCCTTCAATCTGAGAAAGTCTTAAAAAAAACATTTTTACACATATTCCATAATCTGGAGTGTGCAATACTCTGGTATCTTGGCTATTTTTAGAGCAAAGATAATTTTTTTTTTAAATTTTTTAAAATTCTGGCTATATTTTTTTTTCCCGGTTGCAGTTAAACACTTTCTGTCCAATATGTCCACATCATCCTGTCAAACTACTGTTTGGTTCGTGTTGCGAGCCCAGAGCTTACCCACTTCTGCTAATGAACACATGCTGTAGTAGGCAATAGACTACAGATCAATACACTCACAGGAAATCTCTTTCCCTCACATGTACGTTACACACACAATGAAAAACACACACACACACACACACACACACACACACACACACACACACACACACACACACACACACACACACAC
>JAPTYQ010000028.1:7037424-7050594 GCA_029814465.1 Ostorhinchus cyanosoma | reverse complement strand
ATTTATTTTTCCATACATGAATTGAATACACATATTGTTTGTTTGTTTGTGTGTGACCAACATAAATCATGAAATGCTGCACCGATCTTTACAAGTCTTAAATGATCAGGGTGATTAGGGTTTGACTAGTATGGTTTAAATTATGTAAATGAGGGGTCATTTTTTAGAGAGGCTTAGCACCAGGCTCTGAAAAAATATTTTGTGTAACTGAAAACAAGCTAAAAAAAGATGCTTCAATGTGTTTCACCTTTTTTACATCCAGAGTAGTTGTCCTTAAAAGCACCTTTTTTTGATACTAACTACCATATCAGAACATATTTACAACCATTATGACTGACATTCAAATACAGTCGCATAAACCCAACCAGTTCAGCACACATTCACACAGAGAGCAAAGTTAATTTACTTGTCTATTATTTATGTTGCTGTTCTCAGTTCCAGTCGTGCTGTAAAAAATTATGCAAGTTAATGATATTTCTTTACTTGATTTGGACTTTCTGCACTGCTTCTCAAAAAATTCTCCTGATCTGCTCTTCACTTCCAAAAAGTTCCCATTTGGAGCCATAATTGTTGTGTGTTTCCTTCATTTACTATGTTGGAATCACAGTTAATTCTTGTAACTGTTAATTATCTTATAATTTAACTTATAAACAGGTTGATATTGAAGGAAAAATATTACAAAAGAGGCAAAAGTTATTTTAAATCCCCTTTGAAGTGTCTCATAGAGGTATTTTCATTTGTAGTGGTATTTTGACAGTATTTTACACAAAGTAATGAATGCATAAGTTTATAAGATTAAGTAAACATCTTGCTTCTTTTTTTTCTTTCTTTTTTCGCAGTATGGAATCGATGTGAAAGTGAAAGACAGCCAGGGTCAGACTGCAATAATGCTGGCCAGAAAAACAGGAAGCAAAGGCTGCATTGATATCCTACTCCAACACGGCTGTCCCAATGAGACCTCCCCGACCACTGCCACTCCTGTCCTCTCCCGTCGGTCCAGCACTGCCAGCCTGGGACGAACCAGCTCCAGGAAGCGGGTGTCGTAGCATGGACCAGGAGAAGATCACAGATTATAAACCTTTTAACAATGTGGATCCAGGCAGACCTGAAATTGAAGGGTGTAGGAAAAATAACTACGGACAGAATTATATACCATAGTACTAAGGATTTAAGAGTTTCTGAAGACTGAACAACATATCAAACAACTTAAAAGCAATATTCCTTCAATTTGTTGACATATTGCTGAAATACTGTGTTGTTGACCTCATTTCAAAATGACTCAAGTAGAACTTTGTAGCTGTCTACTGTAATTGTACAACAGACAGAAGAACTGCATCTGTTTCACTTCCTCCAGAAGAAGTGCAATAATCCAGCGACGATGAAAAGCAACAAGTTTTGAGCGTGGATAGAGTGAAATTTTGGGGATGACTGTATGGTCACAGTTGTGAGAGAAGCGATAGTTGAACGAGAAGATGATGCTTTTATTCAGATTTGTTGTGACTGGACCAAAACAATTTTTTTCCCCCCCTTTGGCTTTACAAATAAAACATAAACCTACAATATGTCATGTTGTTAGTTATGTGTGCCTGTTCCAGCAGTTAAGGTCGGTTTAATCAATATAAACAGTTTTTCAGTGATGAATCAGCTCAGATAATTATGGCATTCTTAGACTAGATAAATTAATGGTTTGGAATATGAAATATGTCAGTGTTACTCTCACAGGTCAAAGATATGGCGTTTTAATATAGTGTAAATGTACCTATACTACATACTGTACTTAATGTTAAACTCTGTAACAAAGCCACAACTGAAAAGTCAGACTCAATTTTGTAAATGATTTCTTACTGGTAGTTTTGAAAATATGTCAGATTTGGTTTTGGGTTTGTTTTTTTCATTGTCTTTTATAATTTCTTATTCTTTTACATGTCATAAAAGCAAGAGTAATGAGTAAGCACATGGTTTTACATAATAACATGTGTCAGCATTTTTGATTTAGGATAGCAAAGGATGAGATGAAGACAATAACATGACTCATTCATATCACTGTTGTGTAGGTCTATCCCATACGTTTACGGTGAACTATGAACTGGTCGCAAGTGTCAGTGTTATTTTTGACACTGTGGGTCGTGTGAATCCCTCATGAGCTAAAAGAAATGACCACAATGAAATAAACTTTTTTATTAGCATTATTATGATCATTTGTCGTGTTTTGCCTCCTCTTTATGACCTGTAGTGACTCATTCAAACAGCACGAGGCGCCATTTCCTGGATTTTTAACTTTTGTTGACATACGTCATCATAAGGCGACGCAAGACAAGAAGGGCTGTAATTACAATACATTTTATAATCCGTGGACGTGTCTCTGAAAACACAAGAGGAAAGAATAGAGTTCTACGCAGACAAACGTTTCTAAATGAGTAAGTCGATAAACGGATAAAATACACTGCGTATTTAAATTATGTTTTCTGGCGAATAATATCTGTATGTTTTAGAGGGTAGTTAACAGAGTTAAAATAATGCAGACAAAAGTGGCTAAGCTCTGCTAGCTTCTCCTCAATTAATGTGACTCCGGCTTAAAATATGACACATTAATGACGTTTTTCAGCATATCTATATTTATCGTGTATAATATTGCGATGGAGTTTATGTAATGCACATCTACAATATCGTGCTGACAAGTAAGTTGATTGTTACTCAACTTATGGTAGACATTGAAAATATGACAAAAATACAGAAACTTGTAAATCCATAGCTTGTATAATCTTACAAGCGGTTTATGGCTGGAAGTAGATGCTGACATAGATTTAAAGTTACTTTATTATTGGCAAACCTGTTGTTTCTGTTAATCAATAGATCATATGAAAAATACTAATTGTGTGTTTTAAGTGATGTATTGGCATAAAAGAAGAAATCAAACAATGTGATTCTGACTCAGCTGATTTACCAACAGGTTTGTCTGGTGAGTGTTAGGTTTATACAGAATCACACTGTGGGGTGTGTGGACTTCCTACTTTAGTCTTGTTCATCTGATCTTACTGAGTGTATCTTTGACCCTCTTGAAATTGGAGTTTGACTGTGATAGTTTCAGGTCTCAAGTCCAGTTTGTGTTTTGTAGTTTACTGGAATCCGAGTATTGTCTTTCAGGAGAGGTAGCTGACACTTCAGTTGCTGTGAATTCTTCATTTAGAGTTGACTGGGCTGTCAGTTACTCTCCTCTCATCCTCCTTAAGATGCTTGTTTGGTTTGACTTTGGTTCATGTATCTGTTGTTCTGAAACTGTACAGTTCACACATCCTCCCACTACACACATTACTGATAACCTCACTTGACTTGTTATATTTACTTTAAGAGTTTTGTATTTTCACCATGTTTGAACCTTTCTCTGAGCCAGGTCATGACAAGATGGGTGCTTGTCTGGGAATAAAAGTAATTATTTATTTAAGATAGCTCACTCAGAATTGTTAGGTTTAACAATAATTGAAGCTACAGATTTTTTGTATATCTTACATGCTTTGCATTCAAGGCCATTGAAATGTAACATTTAGATGAAAATGACAGTTTTGTTTATTTCTGCAGGTGGACTGTAGTGCATGAGCAGCTGCAGCTGCAGGGATGAGGATCCGACTTCAGGGTCCCAGCTATGCTGCCAGCCTCCTCATTGAGCTCAACCGCTGTCGACAGTTACGTCGCTACTGTGATGTACTCCTACAAGTTGGAAACCGCACATTTGCAGCACACCGTGCCATACTGGCCTGTGCTGGGACTTATTTCGGCAACCTCTTTGCCCGGGCTCCGGCATCTTCCACTGCTGCCTTCTCTTTGGAGTTTATCTCTCCTGCCAATTTTGAGAAAGTGCTCACATTTGTGTACACAGGAGAGATCTTGATTGACCTCATAGATGTTGGGGTGCTGTATGAACTCGCTGAGCGGCTAGGGGTTAGTGAACTGGTGAAGGCTTGTCATGCCACCTTCCCTGATTTGCAGGTTTCTGTCTCTGCAAACTGCAAAATAAGCAGCCCTGGAGACCCCTCACTGGACACGAGCATGGTTGCTGCTGCTTCCACAGTGGCTTCTGTTAGTGCTGTCTCAGCATCTGCATCATCTGCATGCTCCTCTGCCGCCTCCTGCTCATCTCTGTCTTCATCAGTTGGTCTGTCAGCTGCCCCGACCCCTGCTGCTCCCTCCCCGTTCTTCCAAACCAGGGCAGGCAGAACTAGCAGTGAAGCTCATACTGATGCTGGTACTTTGTCTTTGGACCTCAAATCAGAAGACATCCATTCTCATGTAGGATATGGGCAGATGGCAGCAGACCACCAGCTCTCAGGAGGGCATAATCTTTTAGCCAGCAGTCATTCCACTCAGAGTGATACTGTGCTGCCTCCGGCTCCTGTGCTCCATCTGAAGACTGAGCGCGGAGTGGAGGAAGAGGCACCTGGTGCCAGCTGTGTGGAAGCTGGAAGACATGGACAAATGATGGTCTCTGAGAGCCTTAGGAGTGAACCTTTGCAGTCTGACTCCTGCTCTTTTCCTGACTCCTCGGCTCAGCTTGGAACTGAAGCCTGTGCTGCTACATCATCCTCAGGTGAGACCCTCGGCAGCTTGCAGGTGGGAGTTGTTGAAGGTGGGGTGGTGGATGTGTCAAGAGACAACAGCCTTTTTGTAGAAGCAGAGGAGGGAGAACATGGGGAAGAGAGGGAAGCTCTGCAAAGAAACGGAGGGATGCCAGTACCAGAGGAGGAACAGTGGAGGCAACTAGCAGGTGAGATCATCGAACTGAGCGATGATGAGAATTACATGGATGAGGGAGAGGAAGAAGAGGATGATGAAGATGACCTTGTGTGTCTGGAGAACAGGGAAGGAGCAAACACAAGTCAACAGGTAATGCCATTGGCCAAGAGCTCTACTGTACAATCCATAATAGTTTTAACAGGCATTTGTGGATGTATCTACATGAAAAATGTTTGCCAGAAATAATCCTGAGCATATTATTCTATTATTTATTAATATTTATTCTATTATTTATAGATAGATGAGAGTTTTTGAGGCAGTGGCATGATCAGAGACCACAGGTATTTAGCTGTAACTTGTGTTCTGGTATTTTACACATAAATTCTTTCAGATTACTTGAATATATTAAGTGTCTGTTGTTGTGAAATATCTAAATCTCCTCCTGTATTTCTTTAACAGAAGTTGTCAATTATTTTCTCACACATGGTCCATCTTTGCACCTAAAGGACTTGGCCTGTCATGGAGGCTGTTTTTGTACAAAATAATGATAATGGTGTCATGATTTCTAGGCCTTAATGGTAGAATTTATTGTGTATTTACAAATCCCATGAAGCTGGCAACAAAAAATTTAATATTTAATTTCAATATTGTCTACAATAAAAAGCTATTCATGGTACATTTAGAAATCTCTGTTTTCTGTTTGTATGTGCATTTTCCAATCTGATTTGGGTTTTATACAGATAATATTCTTCCCTCTTCAGGTGGCAGTGGACATCTTTTCATGTAAAGTTTGTGCAGTGCCTCTCCCAGCTGACCCAGCTGCCATCAGAAGTCACGCAGAGTCCCATCTGACAGAGCAGGGACTCTGCAGGGTGTGTGGAGCCTCATTTCCAGACCAAGCTGCTGGTGCCACACACTCCCTTTCCCACATTGGTGTGCAGCTCTTCACCTGTGACATGTGCCGCTTACAGTTTTGTAGCTTAAACAAACTACTGCGCCACCAAAGGCAGGCAGCCTCCTGTTACGCCATATCACCGGCGTCTTTGACCACCCAAGGCCTGAGCTGTGAGCTGCAGTGTGCCGTCTGCTCCAAAACCCTCAGCAAAGACTTCCAGGTTAGTAGCTATATATATATATATATATATAGTGATTATTTCAGAATTCAAAATGCATCAAAGCAGGATACGTTTTGTTTGAGATTATTTAAAAAAAAAAAAAAAAACCCTAACTGTAATTGCTTTTTTAACTTATTTATCTCTCTCAGGTCAAATCCACCACATTTACACAATATGAAATCCACTTCTTGAATCATTTTGAACAAACAGCAGTACACAGTGGACCACCCTCTAGAAATTATAACTGCTTTACTTCACTCTTTTTCATAAACCAATGTGTCAGTGCCAACAAAGTTCATTGTCTGTGTTTACAAAGAAGACAGCTAAAATGCTTTGTCAAGTAGCCAGTACAACTGTTATATTGACAAGTTTTGATGACAGCGATTTAATGAATAAAGCTCCACCTTTTCATTTAGATACACAAAAGAAAAAAAGACAAATGATAAAAATTAGAACACGAATGAACAGTGCATGTAGCTGTACGTTCACATTTATTAGTGATTCACCTGAGAGCCATTCAGGACAGTTTTTAAAATGTAAGAATTTGTACAAAAGATGCTTCATAAATTGTAACACTTCATTCAACTATTTTGCATACAATGACTTAAGCAATTGTAGATATTTTAGGGGATAAAACTATTGAAATGACAAATAGTATAATACAACTTGGTCAACATAAACAATTGATAATGCAGCAGACAATTCATAGTACATTTGCATGAATGTGCCAAAGCAGCAACATTTTATTCAACAGAAAGCTTTGTGCTTTTAGGATGTTCACGAATAACTAGATGATGTGAGGCACTTTATTGTCAAAAAATACTGAAGGAGCCAATTATGTTTGCAGCCTTCAGGTAATTGTTTTAGAGGGGGAAAAAAGATTTTCTAGCTCAAGATAAGACAGAGTAAATCACTGTTTTTGTTTTTTTGTTTTTTTCATGACTTGCATTTTTTAATTTTCTTTCTCCAAACATATCACGTCATCACTCATCTACTATTAACATTAGAGAATTGGTAAATTACCCACCTGTAACAAGAAGGGTTCTTCATATCAATATAGTGGCTTTTTATCGCAGACATTCTCAGACTGTGAGTGTCCATGTATATAATATATACTTACACCATAAATATCTACACAGAGTTGTCTAATCATAATATACACACATGCATAAATAAGGCATATGATCACTTTATTTTCAGTGTGTATTCTCTTGGTCTTTAATCTATAAAATCTAAAGTATCGAGGTATTTGCTCCATTTCAAAAGACATTTTTCTGTCCTGCATTCTTTATGACATTCTTTCATATGCTGCTACTTTCCCAATTCTGTCATCCACCCCTGGAATGAAGGTTCTCCATATTTCTCCCAGTTCCTCATGATCATTTGCCCTCCAGTCATTAGAACAGTCTGTATCCAGTCTTTCAGTGGTTTGGGAAATTAATCTCGTTAATATCTATCGTATTTGTTTTTATCTTGTTAATGTCTTTGTCTCATCCTGAATAGTGAGAATTCCACTTTCTGTGATAGTAGTATTTTTATTTTTTAATAAAATCATTACCATGTGCTCATCTCACAAGTGAACTTAAAAAAACCCAAAACATACTACTGCTGGGCTCATGTGTTTTACTTCCTCCACAGGCTGTCAGAGACCACCTGCTGAGCCATGTGTGTCCCCAGAGCCTGAGCTGTGGAGTGTGTCACGCCACACAGTTTTCTTTGTGCTCCCTGCTGTGGCATGCACTCACCCACCTCTCTTTGCCCATCTTCTCCTGCCCACATTGTACCCGTTGCTTTGTGGAGCGCCCCCTACTGGACAGACATATGACTGCACATGCTGAGGAGGCGGCAGCCAAGGAGAGGGAGCGTACGGCGCTGAGGGCCTACAGAGCTGGGGCAGATGGAGATGGGGGAGGCATGGCAGGAGTTGAAGAGCTGCACTGCTTCCTCTGTCCGCAGACGTTTCGCTCCTCCTCTGCCTTTCAATGCCACCTCAATGTGCATACCTCAGAATCTCTTGGGAGTGGCGGAGCTTTTGTGGGATCAGGGTGGATAGGCAAACGCAAGGCTGACCAAATTGTAGATTGCCCTCCTTCCTCTTGCTCCTCCTCTTCCTCCTCTCTACGGGAAGCCGGTGGCCCCGTTAAAATCCCCAACCTGGGTCTGGGCATTGGAATGGGCTTCAGCTTACAAGATAAATTTTTTCAGGGGCCTGTACACAGCCTCCCCCCCCCAGTCTTAACCAACGGGAGCTCAGGACAGGATGGGGGAGCAGCAGGAGCTGCAGGTGTTCGTGGGAAATGGTACCGGTGTCGCTACTGTGGTAAACGTTTTGCCCACTCAGGGGAGTTCACCTATCACCTCCGGATCCACACCGGGGAGAAACCATACCAGTGCAAGGTGTGTCTGCGTTTCTTCAGGGGTAGGTCCACCATGATCTGCCACCTGAAGACGCACGCCGGCGCTCTGATGTACCGCTGCACCGTCTGCGGCCTTTACTTCTCCACACTGAAACTGGTGTCATCACATATGGAGCTGCATAAAGACCACCTGCCCCCAGACTTTAACATCGAGCAGACCTTCATGTACAACGACCACTCTAAAGAACCACTTCCCACTGTGGACACATGATCAGCTCTGTGTCAGACTGTTGTTTACCTGACGTTTCTCACCTCCTCTGTGTCTGGTTGTTGTGGACCATTTACTGCATATAGCAGACTTACAGAATGTAGTGAATATATTATCTGTTGGATGCTGTTCGCTGAGTCAACCTGTTTGAGGTTTTTATTCTCTGTGAATTAAGAAACAAAGAAGCCACTTGGTGGCAGTGTGTCCTGTTATGTTTCTGTGAATAAGAGCGGCTGGTTGATTGTTGACTGTGATGTGCTCTGCTTGTATTACGTACTCCAAATAAGTCTGTATCTTTATAACTTCAGGATAGACGTCAGTTTATGATAATTACACTGTTACTAAAGTAGCACTTCATTGTAGCATAGACATTATTGTCCTATATATGCAGTCAGTATTTTCCAACATAGACATTTTCTATATGTCCTTGAAAAGTTTTATTTTTCACATCATTTCACTGGTTTTCTGAATTTTGTCTTTAATAAAGTTTTCAGTTGATTTACTACAATATAACAGGCTACACAGAAGGTGTTAAAGTGAAAATTAATTTAGCAGATTCTTCTCATTTGTTTCTACAACTGAAACATAAAAGTTTTGTTTTTAAATGGTTATCCATTTAGTCACCTATTGTCTTGACTAAATGGATGCCATGTGTATTGTTATAACATCTTGTGCCATAGTAAAATGGCATTTAAGTGCCCGTTCAAAAGTGTATATGTATATTACCTCATATTTATGATAACAGTTTAACTATTTATTAACTAATTATTTTTATGCATTTATATGTTTTCTCTTTGTAAAGCTATCTATACATATTGGCCTTTTTTTTAGCCTAAGTTTTTGGGAAGAAAAAAGGGACACTTTTATCATTCCTGAAAGATTTTTAATCTGTTTTGACCTTTTATGATGTCCTACACCACAAAACCCTTCCATCATCAAAATTCCACTGATGAACTAGCAGAAATCTGTGAAGTATTTGTGACCTTTCTGCTTCCAGGGGCTTATGACTTTTGCCCTTTTAAAACTCCCAGTCTCTTCCTGCTATTGTGCCATCTGTGGACTCAAATCTCCTTTTTCCTTTTTCTGCCTTCAGTTTGGTCAGACTGTTAAAAGTGACACATTGCAGATGGAGAGAGATATGGAAGTAAATGTAATAAACAAACATTAGCTGCAAAAGCATAGATAGCCAAGTGCAAGAGCAACAAACTGGTGTAGAAAAATAAACATAAAGCCTCCAAAAGTGCTTGACTGGTGATTTTTCATTGCTCTTCTAACAAAAGTACAACTCAGATTTTCCAGCTTGGATCCAAACAGTGAGAGGGACTTTTATTGTATGAGAACAGTTAAACAGAGCATCCAGAAACAGATAAGCATGGATTAGTGATATATGTACTAAAATACTTTCTGACATTTGTAAAATTCATAAACTTTGACTGGTATGATCTTATCTGTTACTGGACAGATAGTAGAAGTGTTTACATGCATTCCTGGTGTGGCTGGGTGCTTCCCTCGTGCCATGAGGGTTTACACATAGCCATGAGTTCCTGTGGGAGTTGAGCAGCTTTGAGGAAAGAAAATCAAACATTTCCTGCCCTCCTCACTGAAAACTGTGATCAGATATATGACAAAACAAAAACAAGAAGTGGATTATGACAGGATGGTGTTGAAGTGCCCATTTCTTGCACAACAGCACAGTAAGTCTATAAACAGAATGAAATGATGCTGCTGTTCAATCTTCTTCAGTTCTGTCATATCTTTCTTCACCTCATCACTCAGTAAATGTCTGTGATCTGACAGAAACTTTTGGTTTTATTACAGCAGCTTCTTTCTTATGATCCGACATCAGACTGGCTGGTGCTGGCGTTGCTTATCTTACGTTCCTTTCCTGGATCTTTCCCTCCTCCCCTGGGCTGGTTTGGCGCTCCCATCTGGTCCCCAGCTCCTGGATCTCTGGGAATGTAGTTCACCACTGTGTTGATCAAGTTATTGCGGAAGCTCTTGCTGAGGAAGTTGTATAGGATTGGGTTGGCGACGCAGTGGAAAAGAGACAAGCCCTGCACGACGCTAAATGAGAAGTAGAGGACTTCCACTGCATTGCAGCTGAAGATGAAAGGGTTAATGTCATCTATGATCATCAGGAACATGACCAGGTGATAGGGCAGCCAGCACATGACAAACACCAGGGAGTACACGTGCACCAGCCACACATCCTTTCGTCCCTGCACATCTGGTGCTGTTTGGACCGCTCGAGCAATCAGCACATTGCAAGTGATGATGAGAGCAGCAGGGCCCAGGAACTGGAAGATCAGGCACAGGAAAGCCACAGTGACAAACCACTCAGTGTAGTTGTGTTCAGGCAGCATGTAACAGCCTGGTTCGTCCCACTCCAGGAGATCCACATGAACGTTTTCCATCAGTGCCAAGAACAAAGAGAACACCCACAGGCCTCCACAGACCAGCCAGCGACGCCGGCCCATCACAGGGAAGCATGAAGGGGATGACGGCCTAGTCAGGGACAAGTAACGTTCTAATGTCATGGCGGCCAGGAAGAAGGTGCTACTGTAGAAGTTGACCACATAGATGAGGTTGGTAACCTTGCAGAGAAAGCGTCCCCAGAGCCAGACCTTGTCCATGGTCACCTCCATCATGAAGAAAGGCAGGATCACGATCACCATCAGGTCTGAAAGGCTCACGTTGATGATGCAGAAGAGAACTCCATTAGCTGAGTGGCGTCGGCGCCAGTTTACCCAGACCACCAGGGAGTTCTCAAGCAGACCCACCACGAAGATGAACAGGTAGATGAGGAAGAGGCCAATGCGACGGTAGTCTGCATCCAGCCGGATGGTGCACTCGTAGACATACCATGGAGTGCCATTTAGGAAGTCTAACGAATGGTTGTGAGCGCTCATGGTCTGGAGTGAAAAGCAGAGGAAAATAGTTTAATATCTGGAGGGAGTTTAGATTTACTTCAGGGTTAATCTGATTATGCTTTCAGACGTTGCATAACAAGCATGGGAGGAGGAGGAGGTTGGCAGACATGCTGGGTTTAGGTGTTCTGTTATTAAGAAAGACGTTTTACAAGCACTAAAGTTGTAAATGATAAAACTGTTAAAGGAATCCACTTTCTCCTCAAAGTGCAAACATACCTTATTGTGATGGTGAGTTTACAGGAGATGAAGGAGAGCTTTCTCCTGAGGCCTCGTCTTCTGGAGCGAGAAAAGCTTTTTGTGGTGTCGTCTGCAGACTCAAAATGAGTCTTTCTTGTAATAGTGTTGAGAACTATCTTAACAATCAACCAACCAGGAGTTTCTACCCTCCCATCTCCCATTAACACACACACACACAAATCTACAGGACATCCTCAGTTAGTGGTGGGGAGTGGTGTTGAGGTCTAGAGCCGCCCACACCATTAAAGAGCATAGCTTTAGTGGACAAACACCCAGGCATTATTACACATGAGGAAATTACAGATAAAAAAAAATGTGTGTGAGATTGAAAGGTGTCTCCCACATTATTATTCTAATACACATTAAAAGTTTCATGTACAAGATTTAAATACACATAAAAACAAACATGTGATAAGTCAACCACGCTCCCTCAGATGATAATTACAACATTAGATACAGAACTTGGCTGTATTCATATGCTTTCAATCAGTTTTTGTTGACATAAAAGTTGTTGAAAAGTTGTCTAGACATTACCTTACATGATCCTGGATGTATAGTAGGAATGTTGTGGAGACACTGGAAACAGACACCGCATAGCAGAGAACAATACCAGGATGTCCCCCTCACTCCATCCGATGTTGTGGGGAATGGTGAGTGATGGGCCAAGCACTGGGGAAGGTGCAAACATGAGGGTCACAGAGACAGAGTTTCTGGGAAAACAACTGTTAGGTGAAAAAAAAGAACATTTTCTCCACAGATGCACATGGTAGAAAGTGTATGAAGTAGTGGAATACACGTATTTCTTATCTAAAACATGTGACTATAGTGACCTACAGTCAGTTTGCATAGGTGGTACAGAATACAGGTACATTCCTAAACCAATGGATTACTTTTTAAAGTTGCTGTGAGTGATTCTGATTCATGACTAATTTCCCATAAGCTTTTAACTTTAGACAAAATGTGAGAGTCTACATTTCATCATACAACACATCACTTTATTGTCATTTATATTTTTTCACACGTTTCATGATGCGTAAAAACAGAAAATAACAGCAGACTTTTCAAATGCTATTTTTTTTTTATTTTTGCTCCAGAAACTACAACTGTAACAAAACAATCACAATGGACCACCCGGGATCTGTAAATTCATCATCATGATGCTGTGGAACAATCAAGTCAAGGAAATACAGTGTCTTTTATGCCAGGAAAAACAGTGCTCTTACGTTTGCTAAAATCATACATTAAAGTGTTATGTATTCTGAGTGACTTCCAGGTTTCAGAGCAACTGACAGTAATGTGTTAACGCCAAATCCATTCAAACCTTTACATACATAATAACCAATGATCCACTCTTATTATTGTTCTATAATATTATTAAACCTGACATAAATAATTGTATATGGTCGATGTTTTCATCCTTTTTGTCCACCTCTATGATAGGCACCCAAAGCACTTTACATTGATCCATTATTCATTCGCTCTCACATTCTCACTCTGGTGGTGGTAAACTACATCTGTAGCCACAGCTGCCCTGG
>JAPTYQ010000028.1:7024625-7035417 GCA_029814465.1 Ostorhinchus cyanosoma | reverse complement strand
CCGGTGTAGACCAGTTTTTTGAGACAACCGTTGTCTGCTTTCTATTAACACCCACCAGCACCTGGGGTCGCTTCCTTGGAAACGCGTGGCCTGAACTGTATAAAGTGCACTGTGTTTCCTCTTTCTGTAGAGAATTCTCCCTACATACTCTGTGTGTGGGCTTCGTGTTGAATAAACTCGCTGATTGAGAAATCGACTGACTCCGGCTTCATATTTAAATTATCACAGAAAATTATTTCCAAAACACCCCTTTAAATATTGTCTTCAAATGCTTGGTTTGTTGCACAATAGTTGAATTACAGGTGTACTGTGTAGGATTAGTAAAAATATTGATGAGGTTGCAGAGGTGAATGTTTTTAAACTCCTTAGAGCCAGTGTTTAGTTTTTCATTTATAAATACTGTGGAAACATTGCAGACTTCAACAGGACCCACTCCAACTGGAGATTAACAGCTCATTTTACAGAAACAAACTGTTATTTTCAGGTGATTATAGACAATTATGAACATTACATTTAGGAATCGGTGCTAAAATAATAATTGATCATACTATTCATATTAGTTTTTCTTTTGTTAGGGTTTTTCATCTACATCTCATGAACCTTTCAAGATTTTTAGTTCAATAAGCTATATTTTCATATTAAAACATTTTATATGATTATGTGTTATATTTAATATGCTACTGTTTGGCATATGAGTTAAAATCATAACCATCTTCTTTCCATCTGTTATGCAATATTTCTTACTGCATCTTTTACACTATGTTGTTACATTGTGGTGTATTTTACAGTGCTTTTGTTTTTTGCATCATTTTCACACAAGTAAACATCTGGTTCTTTTGACTTTCACTTGGCACTAAAAATCAGAAAGTTATTTTACATTCATTGTTTTCATTTAACAACTGATGTGAAAGTTTGTCTTGATATCATTTCTGTGCTGTAATTACATTCCTTTTATCCAAATAGAACCTCAAATATCTTGATACCAGCAGTTATTCTTTTATTAATACTAAGATTTACTCATTCTGTGGATTCACCAATCCCCAAATCATTTTCCAATATTTGTGCACACAAAATAAAAACTCAGACACAATTCAGAAATTCTTCGTAAAATATATTTTGGTCCAAAAGCTGATTTGCAAAAATACAACATGTGCAATCATCAGGTTTGTTTCTGAGGCAGTGTACAGCATTGTATCCACTCTGCCTGGTCTGTGTTTGGGAATGCTGTATCATCTCACTTTGTTAAGGCTAACTGCATAAGCTACTGACATGTAGTGTTATTTAAAAAAAAAAAAAAAAAAAAGAAAAGAATAAGTTTAACACAGTACTCAGGTTATCACTAAATACACCTTCATTACAATATACAGACAGTAGTTCCTAGATGTGTTGCTATATATATTTTTCTAAATATTATCCTATCACAATTCACATAGCACACATTAGCCATTTTAATGCACAAAACACAACACTGTGTTCAACATGACTTCAAATGAGGTATGGGCTGTCCCCAGGAGTTGTTGTGTTTGTGTTGCTTATGAGATCAAATTCCACACGTGATCTCTGGTTTAAAAAGGCAGGACTGATCCAAGGATACGGACCGGCCACTTCATTAACGCAGGCTCAACTCGGTGGTCACGTGGGTAAAGAAAAGGTCAGCCACCTCATGTTCCCTTAACAGGCTTTGGTAGCTAAGACATAAATGCTTGGCAAAATGCTTAGAGTCTAAATAGTTTGATATGCTTCCTAATTAACTAGAAACCCTTGTTTCCATTGACAGGTCTTTGGTGCCGTTGATGTATCACAATATTAACAAAGGTTGGTTTAATTGTGCGAAACCTCAGATAAAGCTCTGACCCAAGACATTTGGCACTCTAAACATTCACATGGCCTGCTCATATAGATAATTACTCTTCAAATGTATTACTCATCTCCATTAAAGACGATTGTATGATTAATTATCAGTACATGTCTGTGAAAACACAGCAAAATGGCTGGAAAAGAAAAGAACAGACATTTGATCTAGTACTGATCTGATAGAACACTATAAACACTGATCAACAGCAGTTTGTTTCCCATAAGTACCTTATTGCTCCAGTTATTATATTTACGAATGTTTAATAGCTCTAAGAAAAACATTTTAAATCTTAAAAATAAATATATGCATTAGAAGTAGTACATCATATTGCTACAACGTATGGAGTGTTGCTTCAGATCACTATACACAAATAGTGACCTGTATGTGCATACTTTTTTTTTCTTTTATTGGGGTCGTTGGTAAAATAGACTGAACTCTCACATGAATTGGCCGACTGGCACTATTTGTAACTTAGCGTTATGCAAAAATATTTGAGATGAAGTCACGGAATCGCTTGGCGTACTGCTCAGGGTGGACTGTGGAGATTTCAGCCCCGGCCTGTGACAAAGGGACAGAAAAAGAGCAAAAGATCATCATCTACATCGTACTTTTAATGACTAAATAAAAAAAAAAACCTCTTTGCCCTCCATGTAGGTACACGTGAATATTTTGAACATTTAACAGCTGGAAGTCTACCTCCTCTGCACTTGCTTTCTTGTGCTACTCACCCCGTGTTTGACAGTTTTTGCTGCATGAGCGGCTTTCTTCTTGGTGTCATACTGGGTAAGTACGTCAATCAGGCCCATGAAGTAGACCTCCCTCTGAGGAGCTCCTGAGATGAAAAGCACAACACATTCAGGCTTATTTCACTGGGCTTGTTTTACAGTGGCAGTCATGGGCCTTATTTATTATGAGTACATTCAATGAAACACACAACTTGAAACGCAGGAGGTGAATTCAGTAGCAATATGGTCAGTAATGTTATCAAACTACGAATTAGCCTACTGATTATATAGTATCAGTGGATAAAGTCGCCATCAAAAGAGGCAGAACAGAAATGAAAATATGCTCTCAGGTCTGGATTGGCGAGAAACGGATCATATTAATACATCACCTCATGCAGCATCGTTAACCTTAAAGCAGGGGTGTCCAATCCTGGTCCTCGAGGGCCGGTATCCTGCATGTTTTAGATGTTTCCCTCTTCTAACACCTGACAGTCGCTATCAGACTTGTGCAGAGCTTGATGATAGACTTATCATGTGAATCAGGTGTGTTAGAAGAGGGATCTAAAACATGCAGGGTACCGGCCCCCGAGGGCCAGGATTGGACACCCCTGCCTTAAAGTACGATTACCCAAATTACATTTTTGGCCTAATTGTGATACCTGTGCAAATTTACTCTCCTGATAGTGCTGCTGTATTTCATGCAGATATTACAATTTGGCAAAAATATGACTTCAAAAATTATGCTATGAGGGTAACGATGCGTTTTTGCCCCAAAGCAATAGCTGCCTTCATTTTTGAGAAAATGTAAAGAACTGCTCTATCTCTGAATGGTACAGTATCCTGATCTGGATTTGGCTTTGGATAAGATGTCCAAATACCTTATCTCCATCATATTTCAGAGCCAACCAGCTACTCACCTGAGCAGCTCCTGATGGCGTACACATCCACATATGGGTCAAACTCCCCAGGCCCCAGAGGTTTGCAGGATGACATGTAACCAGCGATGCCCTCAGGAGAGGTGCCGTATGAGCCGACCGCAGCCGCCGGCGCCAGGCCGTTCTCCGCCTCCTGTTCTTCCTCATTTGAAACCTCCTCACCTTCCTCCTCCTCCCGCTCAGCACGGCCCACATCATGGATACCAAGCAGCAAGCTGTAGTCCATGATCTTTAACTTCACCAAAAACTAAGGAAACCAAATAGAGGAGGAAATTACTTTTATGACAAGAACCAGATTTTAACACAGATAGAATAAAGCATCTTTAAACTGACAACAGTTAACATGTCCAAATATCTAAATCTGCCTCTTTTACCAATAAAATTATTTCACATTTATCTTTCTGAAGCCAAAATGACTGCCCAAGAGTCTTATATGTTAAATGTAGTGATACTGCCGCTGTGTGGTGAAGTGGAGCGACAACAGGAGGGACTTTACTCACCTCCACATCCCTGTTCAGTTTCTCCATAAACTTCTCCTTCTGCTCTTCAGTGACATAAACCTTCTGCATGTTGTTCCTGAAATCCATGTCCTTAAAGGTAGGAAGTTCTTTTACCTAAAGGAGTTAATGTTTCATTTTAGCAGAGTGGTTAGCATGTGGTAGGAGGAGGCAAAAAAAATGACAGTCAATGCCACAAAATTGTAAATAAACTGTACTTTACCCTTTCTTTGTCACTTGCTTCTCGAGACACCAGTGAGCCCTTCAAGAGAAAATTTAATAAAGTGACTACACGAGCTGAGAGGATTTAGATAATGGAGCCTTGCCTCAAAGCTACAGGTGCCATGTAGTGAATTAATTCTTGGACATTATCCCAAAACTGTAAGGCTATGTTAAGATGAAAATGGTTCCTGACATTTGGTTGTTGAAAATGAAATGTCACTGTTCTCTATGTGGTTTTTCTCTCACCTTCAGGTCGTACTTCCTATGCACCACCAGTCTGTGGCTGAACATGTTCCTCATGACGATCAGGTACGTCTCCTCACTGTCCACACCGACGCGGTACATCCCCAGGAACTGAGGCAGCAGAGTGCTACCATGACACTTCACTATGTGCTGCAAGGAGGAATCAAAGGTAAATATTATAAGAGGACATTGAGTGAGTAAATATACAGGAAAAATAGGCACAGAGGAAAAGTAAAGTAAGTGCATGTTATACTGTAAGTTAATTACTGACTCTATCCAGGTTGGTCACGCTCAACAATAGCAGTCAGTTAAAATAGACACCGACTTCACACTGACCTCATTCACTTCCACCTGAAGCACACGAAGGAGGATGTTAAAAAGACAGCACACAATACTTCTAAAACATACAACCCCATACATTTGTCTGACTATTTATTTTCTGTTGAACAGCAAATAAATAAAGTCAAATCCAGTTGCGATATTCCCATCCACTTAAATCTGTTATTAGTTATCTTCAATAATAAATCACATTTGATCATAAACTGGAAGCATGCATCAATTAGATTCATCACTCGACAACAATGCCACTTCAGGTGCATCAGTTCTTCTTTAGCCCATTAATGTAGCAATACAATATTTAAACTATAAACTAACATTAAATAATATACTAAATCTGTTTTGATCTGTGATATGCATGTATTTCTGTGGATTCCTGAAGTTCAAGACATATCAACAAATAAATTACAAAATACAAGAGTATTTTTTTTTCTCATCGTGGTAAATTCTTAAATTTCCTCTAACCTAAGAATGCAAAGATAAGAAAACACTAGTAAACTGCAGAAGTCACTTTATTCAAACAAAACTTCAAGGACATTTGTTTGTGTATCGCCTCCTTTTGCATGAGGCCTAATGTTTCTCTTTTCAATATTCATATCTCAGGCATCTGGCACAGAGACAAACCACTTATCCCACACCGCAGAGATCTGGGCCCAATCCCCAGCCAAGCCTGAAGCTCCACTGAAAACACCTGGCACTTTGACAATCAAGAAGCTGGTGAGGTATCACGTCCTTATCACTGCACTACAAACTCCTTACTTTGTATGTGTGGGTTTAAATCTTTGCCAAATAACAGCAGGAGGTTGTTGAAACATTGCTTGTGGTAATAATTCACCTGTGGAACAAATTTCCACCTTCTGTTCACCCACTAGATTCAGAGAACAAGTGCTTTGATTTGTTTTCACGACAAAAAACAGGAGTTTGGTTCAACTTCAAGACTGTATCAAACATCATAAATATTGCTAGAACTCTGCATAGGTAGGACGCTGACAAGTGCAACTACATGAAATCAGAATTAGTCCAATAAAGAGTAATAAAGGTAGAACAGGGAAATACTGGTAAATGTAGAAGAGATTCAGCTCTTGGCTGCATTTCATCCTATTGTTATCAGTTTGAGGATGATTTTTCACCAAGATGGCCTTCTAGACAACTTAACCAGAAGACAGACAGAACTAATGGTATCAACTTCACTTATGTTTTCTCTTTCTATGATCATATAAAGTACCTACTGTACGAAGCATGCAAGGACAACTGTCCAACACAGGCTGTATTTGACTTCCTCATTTATTGCTCTCATGTTGTTTCACACTCTAAAGTCAGAGGTTTACACTGCTGTGCTTGGTTTGTTGACATTTTATATTCTAATCTGGTTCTGGGTGTTTTGAGTATTTAGGACACTCAAAAATTGAGTAAATACAGAGCTCTTAATCATAAGTAGGAAGTGGTTTCAGACCCATAGGTTGTATGTGCACAAGAGCCAGAAGAGCAGACCAAAGGATTCAAGAAAGCTGATTGGAAAATCCTCAGCAACTAGTGAAATTGTCACGATCCACGTAGCAAACTGCAATGCCGACACGAGAGCTCTGGTAACAATGTCCTCATTCAGGGCCAAATGGATCGAAAAACACTCTGAAACAGCGCTGCCATTTTCTTCATCTCCCTCCCAGTTGTATGTAGGCTGTGTAACCACAGGCTACACATTCCACTAAGAGCTGAAAGCAGCCAAAAGTTTATTCAGTGGCATGTTTGCCTCAAGTGAGACCTAGTTTTTGAAGTACGCGCCTCAGGCCAACAAGGACAAACAGTGAATCCACCGGGTAGCAAATGTGCCGGTGACTAACTGAAATACAAATAAACAACCTGAAGGTGGATGTATTAAACCTCACCAAACCTCATCTTTATCTCTCCTACAAAGGCACACGAATATTTACATGAATGCTGGTGGTCTGATATGAACATTTGAATATCTTAAATAAACCAACAATAACATAAAAGGGCATTTGTTCTGTCCTCTGCTGTGCTCTAACCCATTATTCAGCTTTAGTTTTAGCTACTCCCACAGGAAGTGCTACAGTCAGGTCCAAGCTGAGAGAAGCAGCCTGGAGATGGTACAAGTTTACTGTCCTGCTCAAGGACACTTCAGTGGGACAGATGTCCTCAGGTTAAATATGTAGCTGCTGTCCTACACACTGCACCATTCTGCTGTTCCCAACGTGATAGTGAATCTAAATATAGTCATATTTGGGTCGACTTCCCTCACCTGTAGCAAAAAATGTAAAAGTTCCCTCAGGAACATAGCTGTGACAAAAGCTCTTAGGGTTTTTTGCAACAAAGGTCCAAACAAAAGGTTATTGAGAAAGTATGTAGGTCAAATGGAGGCAAAGATGTGAGGATTTATACACAGTTCAGTCATGCAGACAGATGGAGGTGAATGATCATTGCTCTGCTGTTGATCCTGACAGACAAAAACTGAATGAACAGAAGGCAGAGGAGGCAAAAGGATTCATCATGGTGAGGTTTATTTATAACCTGAGCTTCACTGCAGGATCAAAGAGGAATAACTGGGACTCACTCCAAAATTCATGTCACCTATTTATCAACAGTGTTCCTTTGTGTCTATTTTCCAGATGAAATGTAAATTTAATATAAACATATGCGTAACAAAAACCCACTGAAAATGAATCCAGGCCATATGCGACCTGAATACAAACTAACCTTACCTGGTGATACTCAGACAGGATACTGTGCATATCTGCAACATCTTCGCTGGAGATTTGTTTGACGACCAGTGTACGATCGTAGGAGTTGAGGAGCAGACCCTCGCCCTGGTCGTCCACACTCCGTGCTGGGGGGCTGCGAGTCAATGACACCTGAAAATTATAAGACCGGGAACA
This sequence comes from Ostorhinchus cyanosoma, assembly GCA_029814465.1. NCBI lineage: Eukaryota > Metazoa > Chordata > Actinopteri > Kurtiformes > Apogonidae > Ostorhinchus > Ostorhinchus cyanosoma. The sequence goes on along the minus strand of JAPTYQ010000028.1, from coordinate 7,027,710 downwards.
CAGATATTGGAATAAAGATTACCTTTCTCTTATCAAAAACAGAATGATTAAAAACTTTACAATTATCATTCTGGAATTTAATACACTTTGAACAGTGTAAAATCAGTCTAAAATCCTGCAAGAGAACATTTCACCTGGAAGTAAACAATTAGCTCTTTGTAATCTCAATTTCTCAGCCAACCAAGTGAGATTAAATGAGCAAAGTTGCCTACGCATTAAATGACTACTCAAAATATCACAAACCTGGTAATCAAGGTCCTCAATGCCAAACCGTTCCCTTAGATTTCGGAAGACCTGAGGACAGTATTCTTTGAACTTGAAATGTCCAGGGAGGTTTTCTCTGCAAAAGAAGAGAAGTGTGATGATGATAGGATTTTTGTACCTGGAAGCAGAATACACAAACATAATCTCATTTTCCTTCTCAACAATTGTTAAAGATCCTCTGAACGCCTGCCAGGCTCTGGTTAGACTCAACAGGAACTCACTGCTGCAAGTTCACATCTCCAAAGGTCTGACCTCTGTCTCTAATTTACACTCATATCGATAATGTTGGACTTACTTGTTAAAAAGGTGGTTGTTGACTTTAATCTTAGTGTTTGCTTTGAAATCATCAGGCAAAAGCATGACAGGAACTGGTACTTGGTTGAGATCATTGATCTGCAAAGAAAATAAAAACATTTTATTGATCAAATGTCTGCGTGCTTAGTTAGCATATGGCTCTTTACAACTGGCAAAGGCAATCCTAAACAACAATGTTTGTGAGGTGTTGAAGATTAATTGTATGTTACAGTGTGTTGAGGAAATACATTGCTTTATAGACGATACATGGCAGCTGAGACATCCAATACAACATATGTCTGTCACAAACATTGAATGTTATGAAATACATGTTATGAATAAAAGTTGTAGAGATGAAATAATATCATTTCATAGCCAGTTAATGCAAAAGCAAAGAGTATATGTTTTATTTTTCCCCCCACTTCCATAACTGTAGTTAAAGAAAAACTTAAGTCTTGTTTAAGATATTGATAAGTCACTAGTTTGGTGTTTAGTGTTTTTATGTATTCTATCATAATCCTGATCTTCATATTCTACTATGCTCTTAGCATTTATATTTATATCATTTGGTATGTATATTGTGTATTCAATTATATATTACATACATCCAATCAATATTGCATATACGTGCATAATTTATTATATTAATCAGTTTATGCCATCCTTTGCATTTACTGCTTGTTGTCAGTTGGATGAGATCAGTATAATAATATTGTATTATTTATGATTACCACTGCAGAAGAAAGGCAGTCAAGACAAATTTCCCTATTGAGACAATAAAAGACATCTTAATCTTATTTGGTAAATAGTACATAATGATTTGTCAAGTTAAGGTGTCTTTCAAGCCCATATTGTTACGGACTCAATCAAAATGTAGGCCAAAACACGCCACCTTATAATAAAACAAAGTATACACCTTTCCCCCCCTCAGTGTCTGGCATGTATAAGTGTAACCATTAGGCTCATTAACTATCATGGTGGAGCTGTTGTTAGTCCAAACAAATGACACTTGCTCAGCTATGAGTGAACATGAGGTTACATCATGGCATTATTTTAAGAGTTGTTGTAAGTCAGTTCATACAGAGCTTATAATCGTTACAAGTTTTAATAGCAGTGTTGTTTTAACAGAGCCACGAAACTGGTTTTCGCTTCCCACAGGTTGTCGGTTACTTCAGGCTATTACCAGTAACATGTGAACTGACACAGTTTCTTTCCACCTGTCTAATTCACCAACGGTCGTGCTAACTGTTAGCCTACATTTACATACACTGCGGTAACATTAGCATCCAGTGCAACGTTAGCTTCCCTCTCCGACTCACCGAGTGATTCACGCCCCACATAAAGACGCTCAGGACAGGGTCACTGGCTCGGAAAACTTTCACCTTCTGCTGCACGAAATGTTTCTTTTTCGTTTTAGTCTTGGGCGCCAGGATGACCATAGGACTGGAGGTGGCCCCCGAGTTACTGAGGGAAGCCATGACCGCGGACTGGCTCTCCTTCTCCCCGGAGCTGGAGCAGGCACTGACTCTTCTTCCTGATGTCTGAGCTAAACAGGCTAACGAACCAACTGCCGTGTGTCACTCACTGCTCCTCCCCGGTCGGGACTCGCTCTGTCACGGCCACAGCGGCCAAAGGTCACCGGTCACACTCTAGGTATCCTAGGCTCTATCTTAAGCGCTACTTTGCTAACGTTTAAACCACCGAGATGAATTATCAGTCAACTTCACCCATGCGTGACTGGTTACATACATCTAAATAACGTCGTGTAGTTCACCACCGCCCCCTCGAGCCCACCCGTGTTATTATCAACCACGTGGTGGGTTTATTATTGACAGCTAACAGAGACCAACGACAGTCTGCGAAGCTAGGTCAGCTGACCTTGAGTGGGTGGGTACTTCCTACTGAAATGGTGCGTTTACTGTAAGCCGACAGTTGGAATCCTATCACCTCTTCCACAGATTTTTTTTTAAATTTTATTTTAATAATTAAAAAAAATCTTTATTGAAAATATATATATATATGCATACAGAATATAGAAATTTTGAACAAATATTAAGATGTAAAAATAAATAGATAAACACGTCCAAACAAATAAATTAACATTATGCAAGTGTTAAAAGGCACACACAAAAAAGAAAACATTTAAACAATAAACCTCTTGTTCATATCTGTTCTGTACTGAGTACGTCTGTTGACATCCGATCTCATGTGGCATTAAAATGCCCTCAGCGATTTCAGTTCCCTAGGGATGTCAAACATGGCCCACGAGCCAAAAACGGCTCACCTTGGGTCCAAAAGATGCAAATTAAATATTTCACCCTCAGTTTTGGTCAGGGGCCATGTATAGCCCAATTAAATCAAACTAGTTAAATATAACCTCATAGCCTATAAATAATGACAACTCCAAAATTTCTCAGTTTAATATTAAAAAAGTAAAATTATATAATTATATAAATATTGTGTGTGTGTGTGTGTGTGTGTGTGTGTGTGTGTGTGTGTGTGTGTGTGTGTGTGTGTGTGTGTGTGT
>JAPTYQ010000028.1:7001691-7024525 GCA_029814465.1 Ostorhinchus cyanosoma | reverse complement strand
ATATATATATTTTGTGTGTGTGTGTGTGTGTGTGTGTGTGTGTGTGTGTGTGTGTGTGTGTGTGTGTGTGTGTGTGTAAAATTACATTACGAAAATATTTACATTTACAATCTAGTTTCAAAGGTTCTTTTTTATTATTGTCAGTTCACCAGATGCACAGGACTAAAAAACATTTTGATATTGTTTCTCTCTTGCCTTGTTATTTAAATGCCATGCAGTTGAAGAAAAAAGGAGTTAAAAAAATCTTATAGGAATAATAAAGTGGTGTTAAAGATAAACTATGAAAAAATATTGACTTTGTAAATCACACTATTTACAATAGCAGCAGTAGTGCAGTGCAGTAATGGTGATGAAAGGTGAGGAAGTGTATAATGGAAGAAAACAGCAGCAGACAATAGTGTATAATAAATGAATATCAAAGTGCTGAAGACAGTCAACAGCAGATGTGATAAACTATTCTTTCACAAAAAAATGTGAATTACTTGAGCATATATGAAGAACCTGAAATAATATGATATAATTTATGATAGATCCACTATGACCTGTAATAAGCTGAGACATAATATTGTTGAAATTACACTTGTTTTCATAAGAAATTTCAAGTTGTACATGGCTTTTCAGGGAATTCACATTTTTATGATGGAATTTTCCTTTTTCCACACTAAAACAAAGAGAAAATTTTGGATTATTATTTATATGTTATTGTACCTATTATTTTAATCTGGCCCACTTGAAATCAAATTGAACTGTGGGTGGCACTGAATTAAAATGAGTTTGGCATCCATGATTTATTTTTCATTTTCAATTCTTCAGATACAACAAGAAAATACAGGGAATATGTGCACAGTCTTAAAAGACACACACACACACAAAAGGGAACTGATTGGGTTGTAAAGTTTAAAGTCACAATGTAGTGTGACCTTTGACCCCATGACAAGAAGGAGCACAAGCAGTTATAAACATCTGACATGTGTCGAATGAAAGCTGGTATAAACCATCAGGAAAATGAATGCAATAAATCTCATATGGCCTGAACCAAAGAATGTAACTGTAGAATCTATATATGTTTGTACAACAGCCAGTAAGAACAATAAGATGCTCCAAGTATAGTTCTATGTTATTACAGACCCTTAGAAGAGAAATAAACAAAACATAAATATATATTTGGAGTAGAGTTCAATGTTATTTATTTCCCCACATGTATAAGTAAAATATGCATAGATGTACATTCAAGTGATATTGTACTTTTTATGAATAATTAGTCCCTTAGAGGAAAGTGAGGGAAATAAATTATCTTTGGGTATGTTTTGATTTATTCACAACCACAAGATACAATTTAGTCCCATGTTTTATTAACTCGTTCCCACATTTTAATTAATTTGTGGGATGATAATTTAAGACACTGTAAAATTAACCCTATTAACAAATATTTATTTAAGATGAAGATTTGTGTGAGTAGAGTGAATACATGTAAGACACTGTTGGCATGTCAGCTAATAATCTCCCATCTGATGGAACAAATTAATCAAATGTGACCAAGAATTAATTAAAATGAGAAATGAATTAATAAAGTGTGGCATGGGAATGAATTACTTCTTGTGGCCACAAATCAATCAAAACATGGCCTCAATACGAAACCGTTTTTTTTTCTCTCTCCATGTCGATGTTGTCTTTGTTGCTTTTGTACAAGTTCCAAATTGATCATGGAGTTGAAGGAGTATTTATTCTGTTTTTGTATATTGTTTTGGCAGCATACAGGGACACCCATGGTTGGAGGGTTAATTAAAGAGAGACAAGAGAGGCTCAATGTTTTGATGATTGATTGATTTTCACATATATTCTATTCAGTGTCTTTCCATGATTGAGACAGTGATAGAAGAGCTTCTGTGACGTTTGACCTAAAGACATTTATAACCTGTAGAGGGCAGTAAGCTCCTTAAACAATGTCACGACATGAAGACTTGAGGTTAAAACACCTATCTACATTTGTACATTTATAGCGCTTTTTTAAAACTATAATTTTAACTTTGACATCAGTGATTTACATTGACTTGCAGCAGTCTTTAACCTTTCACATTATTCACGATAATCACATATATAGTTAATATCAGAATTACTTACTATAGCCATAATTAATCAGCAATTATGTTTGTTGCTGTGTTTTTTGTTGGTTACTTGTCTGTTTGGTTAAGTGTTGAAGTTGCCTCATCCAGTCCCCTATTGCAGTTTTCATAATTCCAACCTGCTGTGAATGCAACATTATATTATCACTTTTCTCTGTAGAGTTTTTATTTCTGTATAGAATCTAAAATGTGTTGCGAACACATCTTATGACGACAATGAAGTCTCTAGAGTCCAAGATTTACATATGTATTTATTTATTTTTTTTTTTTTTACAATTTTCTATGAAATGAACATACAAAGAAATACTTTAAAATTAATTTATTTATTTGCAGTTTGGTGCCTTTAACATCTGGATCTTTCTAAACTTTGACCCACATAATTTCATACTAATTTATTTATAACAAGGACACTTCCAAGAATTTAAAATTCAGTTCTTGAATTAAAAAAATGCACCGACTTTACTAACATGAATTGTTTTAGTATTTCATTGTTTTAATTAATATAAAAACATGTCAGCGCACATATGTTGTTGGACAGACATCATCAACCTCAGCTCATGCTCAATGCAAATAAATCCAAGAATAGCAAACCCCACCACCCTAGATAGAGAAGTAGGGCGTGTGGTGGTGTGATTCTATAAAGAATCATGCTTTCTCCTTCAGTTTCTGCAAGACCTTCATTTCATATTATGCATGGACAAATTGGATATTCTATGCTGTTACCTTGGAAACAGACATGTATTGAGTTCCTGTGTGCAGAAGCAGGAGAAAATGATCCTTTATGTCCCTAGTAATGGCAGAAAAACAGCATGACTCTAATGTGCTCTAATGTGTGTTTCTGTTTCACTGCTGGCAACTGGTTAATGTCACTGTGACTGCAGAGGGGGATTCTTACAGACACAGCAAATGGATAAAATGCACGTAGCTTCAAGGCTCTGCAAATTATACAAGTAAGTTGTTTGTATCATTCAGGGGAACTCTCATTTAGGTTGACTTTTTTGCTGAATGGCAACATAAAGTGTCAGAGTGACTGTACCTTGATAACGGTTGGTTTTCTTCCTTCTACGCCTCCGTCAGCATCATTTCCATTTAAGACCTTAATTCTTATATCGATCCATCATTATCCACATGTATGATAAAAAAGAACACACAACACCTGCTGTTATATTAATATATGTTTTATTCTTCTCCATATTTATTATCATTATGTTTTATTTAAGTCCTTTGTGCATGGAACTATCATCACAGCACACACATTGGCACAACAAGATTGGTTAGAAATAGATAAATTCTAATCACACTTTAATAGCACACAATTTAATGACTTTTGCAAGGACTTGGGAAAGACATACTCTAACAATAACAAATTTAATCATTTTTACCTCTATTGAAATTAGAATTTATATGATGAAGTGCCAAAGTAAAACATAATAGTAACATGGACATTCTCATTTTCAACTAAACAAAGCATAAATAAGATAAGAACATGAGATATAACCATAAGATGTACAGCAGTTGAATAGCTCTGATGAATGTGATGAGTTTTGCCATAAAGGTGCCATTAAAGCACATCACTTCCCTTAACATGAAATAAAATAATCTCTGTCTTTAAATAAGAAACTGCTGACAATATAAAAATACATGGCATTGTACTGTAGTTCATTAAATAAACCAACAATTCATATATAAAATATTATATTGACGTGTATAAAAATATGCCTTACAACTTTTTGAAAAGGGTAACAGCCGTAAGCTTTTTGTCAGCCACTTTATAACACACAGTCAACCACAAAATTCCAATATATGTACAAACAATCAACTAATAAGCAGTCAGAACGCAATTTTGACAAATAAAATGAACAGAGGCATCCAGGATTGTATTTGTATGACTATTTTTTCTGACTTGACATATATAAGATACCAAGAGATTCAAGCAATACTTGATGGAAATACATACTCAAAAATAAATTAATAGAAAAGAAATATTCTGTCAATTAGTTGTATTGATATCAGTGTATCTTTGGAGAGAGGGAGAGAGGACCGGTGAGGGAGACACATTTTTCAAACATCTGTGTCACGTCACCTGCATAACAGTATTTCAGCCCACTGAGATCAGAACAAACACAGGCAGTGTCAGCTATCCTAAAGTAATAAGGAAAATAAAAATCTACCAGAAAGCCAGGACAAGAGCCAGGGAATATAGAGATCATTCGGAGATAATACCGCTTGGATCACTGAGGCAGTTCACAGAGCATTAATGTGAGCATGCAGCATGTCACCGGACAACGCAGAGGACGTTGCTGCAACTGTTGAACATTCAGGCAGATGTTATTGTTGTTGCTGCTGGACTGTGTAAGTGTGTGTGTCTTGCTTCTGAGAGGACATGAACATTAACTGGTGTGTATTTTCCATAGGAAGTGGTTTATCCCTGCTACCTCCTGTCCAGGCAGTGCCTAGCACATGCTAAAGCCACCCCTCTCCCTGTGCTCCTGCTCCTCCACCACCTCCTCTCCTCCTCCTTCTCCTCTTCCTCCAGGCTCAAAGCAATAGAACAGGCTCATCCCTCACTCCCCATCGCATGGTAAAGTACCATCTTCGCTGGCACGTGATGGCACAGGCGTGCCGAGCTCATCCACACACCAGCAATGGCCACGCTGCATGCCCTTGGAGGAACGACACTGTGCAAGATTAGAAGACAGAGAGGGAGATTCAAAGAGGGTGGAGATTGATAGAAAGAAAAAAGGGGTGAGTGGGAAAGGTGGTGAGAGAGACAGAGGAAAAAATGATATGTCATCATAGCGCAGTACTGAGTCTCTGAGCCTACAGCTGAGCAGCTCAGAGAGTTAAGTGTCAGTTATTCTCAGCCCTGTGGTCACAGACAAATCTGTGGATGCAGTGAATAGAAAACTGCAGTGGAGTGCAGTGCTCACATAAATACATACACCAAATTAGAACAGCAAAGACACAGCAAACTTCTATGGTATGAGGAATACTTCACACGCATTAGTTTGTATGCATGACTGTCATTTGTCTCAGGTGATTGAGATACTCTACCTGCTTTTTCCTGTAGAATCCACGGGTGTCACAGTTGGGTATATAGATGTCACGGTCAGACTGGAAGATTGTCAGCTCAAGACCCCTCAGGACACTATTGAGCAGCTTGCGGCATGGTGCCTAAAAAGAGGGAAGATTGTGACTTTAGAGATCACTGAAGGCAATGACAGAGGACCTGTCTTAATCTAAAGAGTCACAAAGGCAAGCTGTTATTTTCCCTCCTAAGATCGTGTTGGCAGAAATCCTCTTCATCCAAGATATGTGTCAATGTAAATCACAAAAGATTAGCTACAGTGATGCAGCACTAGAGCCAGAAGCAGAGAATATGTATATTCTTGTATATCAGATGTCACATATTGTATAACATTATATAACCATATTGTTACACAATCCTTTGGGTTTTCAGGTCACTGAATAGTTTGAAGTGTTTTTGTGCCACTTTGTCAAATATAACTATGTGATCTTGAATCCTTACATGAATATTACTGCTCTCATGATGATATAGACACACAGAGCTGAGGTACTTCAAAAGCTACAGTTAGTTATTCTAGCTTGAAAAGTGAGAAATCTGTGGCTGCAGCGGACGACTTGAAACTTTCCTGATTGACATCATGCTCAATTAGTTCTGCCGCATAGCAGCACACACATCATGCACCATAATGCACGGCTTCAGAGCAGTGTGTGTGTACATGCAACTGCAACAGCCCAAACAGCAGAGGATCTACCACGTCTTAAGATGCAAAATATTACAGTATACAACCATTTTTTTTAATCAGAGATAATGTGCATTCATATAACGTGGACATCTAAGTATTTGTGTCTGGCTTCATTCATTATAAATGCCAAAATAAGAGAATTAACTTACTTTTTCTATGTCACCACTGTGTGAAGGATGAGGACCTGAGAGGAGATGACACACTGGCATGAAAATGTGACATTAAAGAATTATACTTATTTACATCAAACTACATCCAATATCATAGTGTGCAAGAAACTCTATAAATGATGTGTAATTAATTTGTTATATGGCTTGGCAACACTGAGCACAAGACAGTATTACAGAGTCACCCTGATGACATCTATTTGGACTTGGCCATTCAATAAGAGACCTAATTTCCAGCAGCACATTTCCTGCTTGGATAGAGAATCGCAGTATCTTAGTTTGAACAGTAGATGGAGATCACTGCAATAAAAAGCAGCTTGATCAGGATGTAAGCTACACAGTGACAGTTTCACAGTCATTTTAAATTCTCCACAGAAGGGCTGACTTATAGGACAGACCACTACCATGAGTCCTGTCATTGAAACACATGAATATAACATGGCACAGAGGACATAAACGCAGGTGTGTTCACTTAAACATTGTTGCATCATCTCAAGACTAAATAAAAGATCCTTGAACACAACTCACAATAATCAATTTGGGTTGGGGGATTTGGGAACAATTAAAACATTTTACTAAAATGACATTTTCATCACAGAAGCACTGCAGAGTGGTGATGGATGCTAGAGATTTGCAAATTCCTCTGTGGTCCACAAAAGGCATCCAGGCTTAAATGTCAAACACTAATTAGCCTTTTTTTTTGTTGCAGAGTGACACAGCATCAAATGCAGCTCACAGCAATGCAAGGGCACACTGTACATACAATCATATGCGGCGCCTGTTACCATACTATCAGCCCTGCTGTGGCCATGTCAAGCCTACCTGCAGTGTCCATGCATGTGTCTGTGTGCATGTGTAGGTGCATGCATGTATGTGCATTCATGCACGTGTGTGAGTATATATCTTACCTGTGGGGTGGGGCCTCTCAGTAGGACTAGTCCTGCTGTGCTTAGCGCAAATGCCCCTTCCCTGTAACAGAGCCTGGAGGGGGCTGTGTTCCCTTGGTGGAGGAACACAGCGGAGCCCTTTGGCACAGCTCAGGGTGTACACACCACAGGGCTCTCCCTGGGCCAACACTGACGTGCTGCCGGCAACATTATGGTCCCTGGGGGGCCGACCTGCTCCCAGTGGATCCCTGCAAGAGGGACAGACCTTGAAGGGGCCCAAACGGTTTGCCCCGGTCCATGATCCGCAATGAGCAATCAGCAGCAAAACAACGGTTGTTAAGTTAGAAAGGATAGGCATTTTCTGTCCAGGTCTCAGGTTCTCCACACTGTCACTCTCTGTCAGTTAAATGTGGCTGATGCTATTTCTGGATGTATATTTCTCTTTCACTCTCCCTCCCTTTCTCTCCCCTTTCCTCAGTCTTCTTCCCGTTTCTACACAGTAGCTCTCCTTGGTGCTTTGCCGGTTGAGTCCCCTGCAGTGCCAGAGGAGACAAATGGAGATCGAGAGAGACACAGCAAAGCACCAGCTTTTAAAGATCTGAAAGGCGGTGATAGAGAGTGAGAGAGTGAGTGAGTGAGTGAGTGAGAGAGAGAGAGACAGAGAGAGAGTAAGTGAGTGAGGGGGAGAAAGAGAGAGACACAGAGAGAGAGAGAGAGAGAGAGAGAGACAGAGAGAGAGACAGAGGGAGTGAGACAGAGAGAGAGAGAGAGAGAGAGAGAGAGAGAGAGAGAGAGAGAGAGAGAGAGAAAGAGAGAGCACAGTTATGACACCTTCAGGGGCTGGGACTCAGAGGGAGAGAAAAGGAAGGAGGTGGCAGGGAGGGAGAGAGCAAGTGGGGAGTGGATTATGTTCCTTTTTAGAAATTATTAAAATCTCCCCACCCTTTCCTGTTACTAACATATAATCATATCATCCCCCTCTTGACACTTATCTTCAGCATTTTATAAGCAGAAAAATAATCACATTCAACTATTGTCACTTTGCTTCTGATGTAAATGACTATTCTAGAATAATATTTGCCATGGTAACACATAAAAATGTATGTATGTGCCTCTATCACTGCTGCCACGGCAATGCCCTTTACTGCAACAAATGTAATTCCTCAGGCTGAATTCCATATGAAGTTGTCTCAAACACAAACCTATTCATGTATTCATGAAGTTGGACTCACGGCTAAAGTATTTTTTTTTTCATGTCAAGTTGGACAATTGTCTTACATGTTTGCAGATAAACTGCAAATTTACTTGCAAAACCTAGTAAAGTAGGAGACTGGACATTAACAACATGCTGGCAAAAATGTTAGTATTATGATCGCATTCAAAAATATAGCATACTAATATAAAACAGCTTTATGTCCTACACACTTAAGCAACCTCTGAGTCAGATCTGTAGTGACTCGCCTCTGCAAGAGGGTTAGCCCTACTTTTTTTTTTTTTTTGATAAGAGTGAACTTCTCCAGCCAATCCTTAACATCAGTTGAAGAGAAATTTTATGGACCATATAATATGTTAACTATGAGGGCAGCTCAGGTTACTCCTTGACAATTGTATGAATTGGAAGGGTAATCGTCTTGATAATTAGGAGGATGATTCGTCTTTGCCCGAATGCACATACAGTCCCAGTTAGACTGGTAGTAATACAGTACTTCACTCACAATTTCACTATTGAAAATCTCATACTACTCAACAAGGAATGCCTGATCCTTGACAGAATAAAACTATAATATCTGAACAGCTTTGAAAACTAATGTAAAATAATATTTCTAACAAATATGATGTTCAATGTGTACAGTGTATAAATGATGAAGTACCTAAAGTGCAGAGACAAAAAGAAACATTTCAGTTCAAAGTTTGCACATGAAAATCATTACTAGTGGTTGGCGGTGTGTAGAATGTTGAGGAATTCCTCTCTTATCTAGAGTCCCTCTGTCTCCTGTGTTATCTGACATTGCTTTACTGCTATTGGTGCTCTGTGGACAGATGCAACACGAACAAGATATTACCATCTAATGAAAATGTGAGAATGAGTATAACAGGATTAGGACATTAATCTATTGACAGTGTGCTTTTGTAAATTGCTTCAAGGCATACATGTGCATACACAAAACGTGTAGTATACTCTGCATGGCCTAGTGCTGCGGTGTGCTTTCTGTATGAGCAATTTGCCTTGCATTGGGTGACTTGTTCCTGCCATAGACATGCAGATATGACAGAGCACACAGACATACCCACTGGCCTGTTCTCACTGGATTAAGGGCTACATGAGGCCAAAATGTACCTCACCATCAGCAGCTCATTGTTCTGATTAATCTTGGCAAGTAGAGCAGAAATCACCTGCCGTCTTGTGTTCCCATCAGCTTGCATGCCACAGCTCTAGTCTGTTTCCACATATCAGGAGAATGTTCCAAGACACACGCCAGACAAACAGGGGCTTTCTTTTCCACACACCCCTTCATTTTTCCCTCTCTTTTCTTTCATTTCTTCCTCTGTCTTTTCTCTCTGTCTTCCCAGGTTAAGTCTATCCCAGCTGTCTTGAAAAGTCTGGCTATTGATGCTTTTTCTGTCAGTAAAGCAGACAGTATTCACATATACATTCATATTCTTGCAGGGAGTGATGCTTGGCCTGTTGAGTGATTTCCCTTGAATTCTGAAAAATGTGACCACCACCTGCTCTATCAAAGTCTTGTAAAAGTAAACTTCATGTACCTCTGACTCTCTCTGTGGCTGGTCAGGGTAGATATATCTGTAATATTGAACGTGCACACACATACATACACATTCAATGATTGGCTAAACGATTGTCACCATTTTTCAACACTCACTGTTATTGGCTGTTTGTGTAGCAAGTCCATGACGTCACAGAAAAGCGCCGAACTCTAGTTTGTAAAGTTTTTATGAGGAGCTATGGATAGCTGATGAACAAAAGTGAATATCTGTCTCATTTGTCCACTATATAACAGGTAAGCGACTGCGTTGAGTACAAACATAACTATAATAAATCGGTTTTCTGCTGACCAATGTGAGGAATAGTGTCTAATTATCTTCGGATGCTCTAGTCAGCACCGAGTCTCAGCTTTGAGCAGTGATGCTAGCACATTAGCCATGAACGATGCTAACCTGTTTGTAGCATCGCGGCTTAGCGTTAATTAGACTCCGCACACCTTTCTGTGGAAGTCGCGAAAGTAAACAATTACCTTTTAAACATATTCTTGTAACACCGGGGGTAAATTGCCTTCAGATAGAATGTTGACAGTTAAGTCTCATAAAATTTATGCTAGCGTAACGTAGCAAACGTGCCTTGTCGTTAGCGTAGTGGCTGGTTAAGGTTATGTGTTGACAGCTAGCCAGCCTAGCTTCAGACGTAAACATTGGCACGCCCACTTCAGTTTGTCGCTACGTCTCATTTTCTTTGGATTACTCTATTACCTACGATCAAAGAAATACTATAATTGCGTGTCGGGAGTTAGGACACGATTGATAGACACGATTGTCTTAAGCGAGATAGCATTAGCTACTTCCACACAGATATAAGATAAGCTGTCGATATTTTTAATGACACATCCATTTAAATCGTTTGCTGTAAGATATCTATGATAATACTATTATTTAATAGTATATACATCAAAGAAGGTATAGTGAGCATCTGTAATATTAGTAGACAACTGTATTGTGATTAGTTGTGTTTCCAAGTGTATAGTATTTGTTATTAAATTATGAAATATGACACATCTCACATTAGCTATATGGTCTGAGGACCTTTATTTTTTTTTGTATAGTACCTACAAAACTTCAATCCATAAAATAACCCTATTAACATTTACCATGGCAGTTGGACCTATCTTATGAACAGCTCTTATATAGTCTCACACGCCAGGGTAAATGACAGCTTTGCAAATGTACTTTTTGGTGTCAATCTGATAAAACTATGCTACCGGTCATTTCCCTCTTCTGCAAGAGCTTCACAGTCTCAGTGAATCTTTTCTGATTAAAATATTGTTTTAGTTAAAAAACAAACAAACAAAAACTAAAAACAGTATTTTGTTGCTTTCTTTTTGGGGTATTTTGACCTAACCCCTCATATGGCTATGTCTTAGTGTCAAGATGTGTTGTAGGTAATATGCAAAGACTGAACATTTATCAAAAACTTTCATATATTAGTAAGTTTGTATTGAGGGCACCAGCATGATTGGTGCAGAGGCTTTAGCTTCCTTTTTTGTGTCTTTCTCTAAATCTCATTCAAGAATTATGTAGGTGATGCTGCCTTTTGAATTCATACGAAAGTCCTCATTGTCAAATTTTTCTTACAGATCCATTGTTTTCATACAGATGGATGACATCAATGTACTACACCACAGATGTCTCCTGAATTTGAGGCGTCGAGTGCGTGATATTGGGGATGGGCGACCTGCACAAGAACGTTATATGAGGTTGCTGAAGGATGGGGATACCCTCAGGTTAGTTCACAAATGTGGTTGACCCAAGAGATATCATAGTCTGTTTTTGTTGACATTTTTAAGCTTTTTTGACAGATGACAGGAAAGTTACATACAGTAAAAGAAGGGGGGTATAATATAGGTCACTCAGCTGGAATGAAATTCTCTGAATGCTCACAATACCCTTGAGTAATTTCATACTGCTCATATTTCTGTGTCTACACCTTCCCATAATAACTGACAAAATATGCTGGTGAAGTTCAGAAGAAAAAAACTGGAAGTCCAGTGGTGTGATATCAAAATACTGACTCACCACATGTTAGGTCTTAAGTCTTTGGCCTTAAAAAGAATATTTTTAATCTTTGATTTTATTCCATTATATTTATTGACTGAAATTTTGGAACAATTCTATTGGATTGGATATTGAACAGAGGCTTATAAAACAGAGGTCAAAGGACCTACATCAGAGGTAGAACCTGTATGGCTGACAGAGGGGCAGCTGTATGTGTGCTTTTGGTTTATAACTGACCAACTTTTTACCTTAAAATCTCTTGACTGTATCACATTAATTTAGTAGAATTTAAAGTCAAGATTATCCATAGATAGTAACACTACCCCCAAGAAGAAACTCCAAATTGGTATTACAATCTCCAAAAAAAAGTTTATCTTTTATAAGAGAAAGTATTCTAGTAAGCTTCTGGATGTTATGTCCTGTGGAGCAAACAAAGTCAGTTGTCATATTTTCATGTGTACATCATTTTGCAATGGAAAATTTGGATAAAGAGCAGAGGTTTGTATCTGTTGTCAGTCTGAGTCCCTGCAATCACACTTAAGATTGATAGTTTTTGATCACAATTAAAGGATATGTTTCTCTAATTGTACATGTAACAGTGACCTTTTGTTAACCTACAGTATAATATTTTCTTTTTAGTTACCAAGGGAACTCTGAAGAGGTGGGTTGCTATGTGGCTGGTCATCCTTTATCAAAGGGAAATTGCTATTTTGAGGTAAGACCATTGATGATGATATCTTACATTGCTTTTAGTCAACTCATGTTGTTATTGTAACTGAGCTCTTTTTGGATGTACACCAGGAGTTGGCCATCTGTTTTCAGGGTCTTCTCATTAGTTGAGTCCGTTGTTGTAAACTGCTATCATTAAGTGTATTGCTGAGCTTTGCATTTAGTTTACTATACACCCCTCCAAATTACATCAGCCAGTCACTTGAAAATAACAGGACCATTGGTACTTTGCACAATCTTTCATTTTGAAATGGGGCGAACTATTCACAATATGATAGGCTAACCACATACCATCATCCCTGGTTGTGCCCAAGATTGCTTTTCCATCCAGCCAGCAGTTTTATCCCCTGGTTTCCTAATGCTGACAATTTTCTCTACTTCATATTAAATTCTGAATGCCCCCCCACAGCCCCAGTTCATCAGTGCAAAAC
Organism: Ostorhinchus cyanosoma; assembly: GCA_029814465.1. Classification (NCBI taxonomy): domain Eukaryota; kingdom Metazoa; phylum Chordata; class Actinopteri; order Kurtiformes; family Apogonidae; genus Ostorhinchus; species Ostorhinchus cyanosoma. Next base: position 7,011,633 of record JAPTYQ010000028.1, on the reverse strand, counting down.
CACTACCTCAAGAATGTCCTCGCTACATTGGAATGAGGAACGGGGTGTGGGTTAGGTGGTATCTCTGAGCACAAAGATTAGTCTAACACACAGTGTTTTTCAGCTGATGGGCAGGCAGTCTGGCAGCAACAGAAACTGTTTATTTATACGTATATTTAGTAAAGCTGACGTGCCCCTATGTTTCGAGCCTTTTTAATAGATCTCATCCAAATAGTAGAGTGTGAAAGAAAAGATTCCTGGTGATTTAACACTGGAACACTTGCAAAGGTTCAGTCATAAATTTGGCGTTGAGGACTGCAGATGGTAATTTATGAGCCAGCTTGTTTGCGAATGGTGTACGTCAGAACAGACCCAGTGACGTGTGGTTCGGATGAAAGGTGTGACAGGCATACTGGACTTCCTTGGCTGATGTTTTAGGGTTTAGGAAGGAGCATGAGGCCTATATATTATCTAGTGATATCTTTTCACTGGGACATGGCCAGACAGCATGCAGCATCAGCGTTTCATAGCAGTATCAATGTCCTGTAAATAATCATTCTGCTCTCACTTCACTGACAAGAGGTGCACATTTGCTGTATATCAACATTTTGTATTTGGGTGGATAAGCCAGCAGGTTGACAGTGTGCTGTCACATTGTGCTGCTTATTTTGACAGTTAGGTGTCCGTGATGCCACATTTGTCAGCAATTCATTTAAATAAAATGTTACATGTGACCTCCACATCTGTCTTTCTCCTTCCCAGAAAATATTCATGATAGCATTTGTATTTAAATGAGAGCCATATTGTGAGCCTGCTAGATCCATTTGACATTTAAACAAGTGGATCTCAGTGTGTGAATTATCCTGAGTTTTATGCTATTCACTATGCAATGACGCACATGCTGTCAGCTTCCCAGATATCTTCAAAAGTTTGGAGCTTTTATTGTAATAAAGGTCATGCTTTTGTCAAAGTATGCGTCATTGCTATCCTTGTGTTTCCTCGTAATGCTTTCAAAAGGAATCCATTTTACCTTTGACAGTACCGCTGCATAGTTTTTGTCAAACGCCTCCTGAAAACCGGCTGAACATCTGTAGCATTCCACTTATTTTAACAGATTTATTTGAAAATTTCAGTCATTTTTCAGCACAACCTCATGGCTCATCAGCGAACACATTCCTACTCTTTCCTCATCTAAGTCATCTCACATGTTTTTGTAACTTTTATTTGGACAATCATGTAGACATACACGGTTGTTTAACTTTTTAAGCATTCCAAGTAAAGCTGTAATCTGCTTAGGCCAAGAATTTAGCTCTTTAACAAAGCAGCAGTATAAAGTATTTACTTTAAAGTGTCAAACCACAGACCAAAAGAATTAGGCCTGAATTTTTATACGGGGAAACATGAGAACTTAGGTTTCATGTGTACACATAGAAGACATGTAGGCAGAGGGTGGGAAAGAGAAGCTAGGGATGATACAGAGGAAGACATTTTAAAGAAGAGCGATCACTTGAAAGGTCACATAAAAGGAACATAAACAGACTACGTGGATGAAGTTATTCCTCTGTATTTCCCTTCTTTATCTTTGACCTAATTCTGTCTGGCAGCCTGTGTCATTTTGTTGGAAGTTGGGTCAGTTGGTGATTGTGATTTTTGTTTTAAATAAATGTTATTCACCTAAATGTTCAAAGTGTATAGGTATAACTGGCTCCATGGTTGTTTTTACACGTGTGTGTTTGTGTGTGTAGGTGACAATAGTGGACACGGGGGTGAGGGGGACTATTGCTGTGGGCCTGGTGCCGAAATTCTATCGGCTGGACCACCAGCCTGGCTGGCTGCCATACTCTGTAGCTTACCACGCTGACAACGGCAAGTAAGTTAAACCACAGTCATCTATGCACTTCATTACAGCATGGTTTCTACAAAAGTCATTTCATCTATCACATTGCTCAGCTCTTAAATATTTTCAACAGTCAGAATATGTTGGGTAATTTTTGTATGAAGAATTTAGGTTTTAAAGGCAAAGTATGTGACATCTTCCTTAAAATATATTGTATTGCCTCTTACAATACTAATTCTGTTCTCATTTCACTCAGTATATAACAGAACAGTCCAACAATTATGAACAGAACTATATGAAAACAAAGCGACTAACTTTCATTCGGCACTTCTCTCTTACTGCACTGCTAATGTGGTTCATTTATGGTGTAGATGGATGTGGGTTTATGTCTCTTTTAGATCATAACTGCTGTGGAAACATCAGAAAGTAACATTTTGGGAGTTTTTTTTCTGTTCAATTACCCATCTACCACTCTCTCTCTGCCTCATTTGCTAAGAAGAGAGGATGCCAAGTTTGAACAATTTTTAATAAACACAAGAGAAATGTTGCATACTTTACTTAGGGAGCTGGAGCGCCTATGGTTGCTGTCACTTCAAAATAAAACCTCTACAGTCAGTGATTGATTTGCTTTCTCTGGGTTGCTGTTGAAACATGGTAGAGCAACATGGTTGGGCAAGTTTTCACAGTTATAATGAAAACATATGACTACTATATACTGTTTCTGTGAACAGATCCCCAAAATCTTGTGGTCCTAAAATGAGCTGTCAAAACCAGAATTAAAGTAATAAAACATGACATGTTTACATAACTCAGTGACATTTAGATTGTTAACCCAATGGTATAGAATTTACAGGGATTTTGGAATTTACAGTGTTTAAGTTTTCTAATTAAGCATCATGTATCATTACTTATGAGCACCATAACTAGTTTTTCACTTTCAAGTTGCTCAAGTTACTAAAAGAATCATGACGAATTACTTGCTTAAGCAGTAGGGCTGGACAATATGGCAAAAATGTAATGTACCTTTTATATACCAGTTGATATCGATGATTACCCCTACAGGGTTTATTTACATTTACAGGGATAAAATATATTTTTTCTTTAAGAAACCAGTTGTTTCTGGGTAGTATGTAACATCATAGTAGAGTAAATATTTAATAACAGATATAATGTAGTATTATTATTTATTGGAACAAATATGTATTTTGACAACATCAGCAGTGTTAGGAGAAAAAGGTATAATACTGCAAGAAGAAAGTGTACCAAGGAGAATCCTTAGTGAAATGATATTTCTGCATTTCCTTGAAACATGACAACTTTATTGTTGTGATGTAACCTTTTTCTCCAAATACTGTAACTTAACTGTGGACCTAACACTTCTTTGTATTCTCATCATATAAAATTCTGTTGTCATTCAAAGCAGTAATCATAATTGTCTTACCAGCCCAATTGAGCCGTTGCTAAATTACAGAAGTGTCAAGTTTTGTTTTGGATATTCATTTTAAAGATTTTTCTTTCATTTTAGGTTATATAACGGGAACCCTGTGGGGCAGCAATTTGGACCAAAATGTGCTCGTGGAGACCGCATCGGCTGTGGAATTCACTCTGAAAATATTGAAGCAGGTGTAACAACAGTCTTTTTTACCAAAAATGGCAAAGAGGTCAGTGTTTCTGAGGCCGTTATTCATTATTTAACACACACTGGCATGTAATCACTTTACAGTTTAATTTAGTGGATGTATCTATAAATACATTGCTTTGTGTTTCTTTATATCCAGGTAGGTTCAGTAGAGGTTCCTGTTTCAGCAGAGGGGCTCTTTCCCGCTGTAGGGATGCACTCCATGGGGGAGGAGGTGAGACTTGACCTGCAGGCTGAGTGGTTCCTCGAGGAAGATGATAGCATGATGATGGTGGACAGCCATGAAGATGACTGGGGACGGCTTTATGACGTCAGAGTGAGCGGCACGGTAAGAAGTAATAAGTTACAAAAAATATGCGGCTTGGGGGTGACATTTATTGTAGCTTAAGACGAGAGTCAAGTAGGCCAGAGTAAATGTCATGGTTGATTATTGTTCTCTGTGTACTTACTGCGATGCCAATCTGAACTTTCTAATGATAGATCCAACTATACTGACTCCCATGTTTTTATTTTGAGTTGATATGTGAATATTGTAACGTTAATAATTTTAACCACCTAAAATGAAAGATAGGATTAGATCTGACCAGAGGCTAAACAAACATTCAATCATATACAAATATGACATGTCAAGATGCATAATATTGTCAAAGGTATTGGAACATCTGCCTTTACATACACATGAAGTTTAATGGCATCCCATTTTTAATCCATATTGTTCCCCGAAGGAGAGGTGAAGGTATTGTTTTTGGTTGATTTGTTTGTATGTTTGTTAGTGAGCAACCATACGCAAAAACTACTGGACTAATTTCCACAAAATTTTCAGGAAAAGTGCAAGGTGGTCCAGAATTGATCCCATTAAATTTTGGTAAATGTAGGTCAAAGGTCAAAGCCAAGATCACAAAAATGTGTTTTTGCAATGATAAGCGATGGGGCAAACCAGGTAAAACATTTGCGAAGGGTGGGGTTTGTTTTGCCTGGCACCACTTGTTTCATATGAAGGTGGCCCAGCCTTTACAGCTATACCAGTTTCAACTCTTCCTGGGAAAGCTTTCCATGAGGTTTAGGAGTGTGTTTATGGGACTTTTTGCCCATTCCTCTAGAAATGCATCTGTGACGTCACATTCCAAAGGTGTTTTATCAGGTTGAGGTCTAGGCCAGTCAAATTCCTCCACACCAAACTCACTCATCCATGGACATTACTTATGCATTGGTGTGCAGTCATTTTAGAAGAGGAAGGGGTCATCCTTAACTGTTCCCCTATCGTTGAGAGTATGAAATTGTCCAATATATCTTGGTAGGCTCAAGCAAGAGTTCCTTTGACTGGAACAAAGCGGCCAAGCCCTACCCTTGAAAAACAATCTGACACAGTAATCCTCACTTCACCAAACTTTGCACAATGCATCAGGCAAGTCCCGTTGTCCTTGCAACTGCCAAACCCAGACACGTCCATCAGATTGCCAGACGGAGAGGTGTGATTCATCACTCCAGAGAACAGTCTCAGCTGCTCTAGAGTCCAGTTGCGTTGTACTTTACGCTACTGCATCTGACACTTTGCATTGCACTTGGTGATGTAAGGCTTGGCTGGAGCTGCTCACACATGAAAACCCATTTCATGAAGCTCTCTAAACACTGTTCTTGAACCTGGTGGCACCACTACTTTTACACAGAGATTCCGGAAAAAAGGTGAGATGGTGATCCCACCTTTTTTCCACCATTGACATATTTCCACAGCCAAGCCAAAGGAATAACAGAAGTGAGACCAGCTGGACATTTACACAAGGGACCTGCATTCCATAATCAAAGGGGCGGTGACGCAGCGCAGTGTATAGTGTGAGGTACAACTTGCGTGACGGAAATACCCCAAGCATAGCAGTGTTGCTAACCTCTCCAGAGTCAGCCTGTCTTTCACAGTTCCACAAATGTTAGCATGGATAGAGTCCGCCACCCAAAGTGACAACAGCTTGCTGATCTTGATGTCTCCCCATATCGACATCTTTCTGGTTGCATTGATGTGTTTGATTACTGTACACAGCCCCCACTCATTTTTAAATCCCCACAGCACGGGGGTCGCACACACAATATGTCATCAAAACGTCAAACTTTGTAGAACGTGAGGTGTTCCTTTTACATAACGTTCCAGAATCATGATTCCACCTTTATCACAGCTCTGTTACTACCTCCAGAGGTGTTACAGAGCCGTGGTAGAAGTGGGTCCAAATGATCCCACCATTTTGTTTACACAGATGTCATTCCAGAATAAAGCTTAGATATTCTCCGAATAGAAGTGCTGTGTTAATGGGGCTAAAGTTTGGAGGTGTGTAGCTTTTAAATCTGCAGAAAATTTATGACTTGGCCTACCACTTATTGTTCCAAATTGTTTCACAGTTGTTTGTAGAAGCAGGTTGTATGCCTTTATACACCTGTGGTCATGGAAGGGATCAGAACACCTTTATTCAATGACTTGGAGAGGTGTCCCAAAACTTTCAGCAGTATAAGGTATGTTAATTGTAGTTAATGTGGTTGTAAGATAGTTCAAACAAATTCTCACTCTACTCATGTTAAGCTTTCCCTAGTTCTGATTTAGAATGGATGGAATTGTCCATTACTAGGCTTTGGAAATCTCTCTTTGATGTGGCTTGAAGATATGTGTTTTTCTGTAAAACTGGTAAATCCCTCTTTGTTGACAACTGTACTTAAGACTCTGTGAAAAAAGAAGTGAAAGCTCAAGACACAAATCACTTAAATATGACTTATTTAGTATCAGTCATTGTTTGATCTCACTGTGACTGGATTTGGGTCACCTTCATATTGCTTCATGACATCAGCTGAGGGGATTTTCCTGTAGACATCAGGTTCAGTAACAAGATAAACAGCAGACTAGTAGTGAAGACACAGAGTCTGTTGTCTGTCATTCTCTCTGCGCTACATGAGAGTAAAAGATTATGCAACAGGTTGGCAAATCAGCCTGCAAAGCTCAGGCGCACAAGTAGTGAAAACACACCAATGTGTTTTTGTCTACAGAGCTCAACTGTAGAGATTCAACTTGTACTAAGCACCTGCCTTGCCTTTCGTTGACAGATATGACAGAATGGTGCCATACTGTAATTGTTTTAATTGCAGCCTGTGTTATTATACCCCAATTAAACCTAATAAGTGATAATTAAGCCTATTTTTCAGAATGTGTTACCTTGGTTTTTCACATATTTTCAGTCTCAAATGCATGCCCATGGCCATGTGTACAACAGCGGCTGCAAAAATCTATTTTTGGCCACTAAGGGAGAGTGGCATAATCATTAAATTGGAGATTCATACTGAAGTCATATGGTGCTCTTTTTAGTCATACTAGTCCATAGTAAAAACAAAAATTTTAACCTTGAAATAGTGCAGGAAAGTTGTTAATGCTTGGGAAAAGTGGAAAAGTTATTGAACTGACGAAAGCATATATGATGAACTGCAGAAACTAATGTCAGAGAAAGGTTTTGACAAACCTTGGAGAAGCAAGTGGAATAATTGAAACAATGTTATATGATCCAGACCAGTGGTTCAGTTCAGGAGGGCAAAAGCTCAAGCCAATCTCAGCTTTTGTGACAAAATACCTCTTACTCCACAGTCCACAACTCAGGTAATGTACGAAATGCTATCTAACAAAGTTGTAAAGCTGCAGTACTTGATAGTTTTTTGGCTTCAGTGAGGAAAATTCCACAAATACCCTTTCAACATTTTGTAATTGAAGTTGTCTGAGAGGAAACAAAAAGTACACCAATTTCTTTAGACAGTCTTTTAGGCTGTAGTTAATCTGGCCTTTGATACAGACTTTGGAAAATCACAGGCGTTTTCAGACAGGTACATGGATAAATATGGAATTGACAACTATTACGCTTTTAATCACTTTTAAGAGTTCCTGAGATGAAGGAAGGAGGAAAGTGTGTATGTTCAGATTCTGGTGGATATTTTGAAATGGGGCAATATGGTGGTGAAGTGGTTAGCACTGTTGCTTCATAGCTAGAAGGCCCTGAGTCATGGGAGCATTTTCATGTGGAATTTGTATGTTCTCCCTGTGTGAGTTCTTTATGGCTTCCTCCTACCATCCAAGACATGCACCTCGATAGATTAGTCACTAAATCCGCTGTAGGTGTGAATGTGAGTGAATGGTTGTTCATCTTTACACATGAACTGGTGACACATCCAGGGTGTACCCGGCCTTCACCTGAAGGTTGCTGGGATAGGCTCCAAAATGTCCGCTGTCCCTTAGAGGATTAAGTGGTTTGGAAAATGAATGAATGAATGAATTACAAGGGATTTTCTGAAATTAATTTGGATAGAGAGCCATATATTGTCATGTTCTGGCAATTCTACTGAGACTAAAATCTGATCTCATCTGTAACCATTAGTCCTGGGAACAATTGTTATTAATTGGATCAGGAAGGTAGGAGGTGTTTGTTCGAAGAAGTACAGCACTATTGGCTTCATAGAATTTGCTGACAACAGAAAATATGTAGAATGGTGCCATCCTTATCCTTTAATATTTGATACAGCATTGGTTTTTACTTGCAATGATAGTGCACACAAAGAACACTTGGCTTTGTTAGTGACCAGTTCAAGGCTACTCTCTCAGGCATGGACTAGATATGATTCAGTAGTGGGCATTTGCTGGCTGAATGGCATTCACTGCTGAAAACAGCTGCTTGATCAGAGGCTGTATTCCCACCAGTTGTAGTGAACTGTAACTCCTTTGTCCTGTGTTAAGGTGTGAGCTCTCATCACCCACTCCTCCAACTTCAAAAAGTAACCACAAGACTGCAGTCAGGTTTCGACACAAGAGAGGTGAAGGCTCTGTATGGGTCTTGTATATGGTGTGATAAACGTGTCTGTCACTGACAGCAGCCTGCTACACATAAGCACAGACCATCCTCTTTTTTTGAGGGCAGACGAGGTCATAAATGCAGGGTATTGTGGGTGAGAAGGATGAATCAGCCAGCAGGTTTTCTCTATGTCTCTCTGTCCGTCTCTCACTCTCTGTTTTTCTGGACTGAGGAGTGGTAATGGCATGAAAAGTGTTGATGGAGCCAACAGCCTGGCTGTCCACCAGGTTGTAAAAATTCAATAAGTGGAGTAACGGGACTCTAAGGAATCTTTTACTCTTTCTCATGTGGTTGGAGGTTTTAACAGCTGGGGTGCTGATCCGCTCTGCACTCTAGCAGTAATCTCTTTCTTTTACTTTTCTCTTTCTCTTTTCAGTTTCCTCTTATGACTAAGCCACCATTAGACATACGCTCCAGTAAGCGGGTGATAATATTCAAACTGATAAGACTGTCAAGTTTTGACAAGTACAAGGATTTGGTGTAAACACTGAAGACAGGGAAAGGGTGTGGGACAAAGCAGTAACAGTAGCTGTTTCCTGGATTGACAGAGAAAGTTTGGTTTGGTGTGAAACAAAAAAAGAAAAGGAAAGTGTTTTTGAGGAAATGAGAAGATATTAGGACACAGAGAGGATAAGAAGGAAGGGAAAGAGAGAGGTTTGTTTTGAATGTTAGAAGTCTTTGAATAGCAGGATTATTACGACAAATTTTGCTTTAATGGCAGAATAATATGTCAGCCACAGGGTGGTCTCACTTAATCTCTTGTTTTTGACTTGTAATTCATTTCATTATGTGGTTTTAACCAGTACTGAACCTGCCTCAGCTTTTCCAAATGTCTATTTTGAATCTTTCAGAAGTCTGCTTTCCTCTCCAGTTTACTCCATCCAAACAAAACTCTTATGCATTTCAATAGCTTTTTACTTTTCAAGGCCGTAGCTATGATGTATACTTTGAGAGGCATGGAAATATTTTTTCTATTTTCTCACATGTGGCTATGCAACAGATATTTCCAGCCTTAGTTGTTTCCGTTGACTTACGGATCATTCAGTTGACATAGCTGGATTACACCTTTCTAGCTTTTTAGTGGTTTGTTGTCTCCAGCAGCAGCTCTCTAACATTTGGTCAAAACAGTGGAATATTTTTTACAGGTTGCTATTTGATAAGTGTGGGTAATCACTGTCCCTGATGATAGCTGTTCTTACTGATTGTTAAGAGATGGGGAACAGGTAGACGGAAAAGATTCCTGCAAGATAAATGACTTTTCTGACTGGTATGCTTTTGAAGAGGCTGTATTGAGGAGTACAAAGCCGCAGAATGCATAGAGTACAATGGTGACGGTAGTGACATGTCTGCAGCTAAGACTTTGCCTTTGTGAACTGTTTACATTACAGTTAGGGGGATGGCCCCTCCTGTTTAGATAGGTGGGTATCTGATCTTAGATTTCTCCCCACCATCTTGATGCTTACCTTGTTTTCGGCTCTATATTATCCCTGTCTGCATTTGCATGTTTTATAACTCTCTGATTCTCTTTTACTACTCCTTACTTTCAAATCATTACCATTAGTATTGCCTCCATGTTGTGATTAACTTAGTATAAAATATTTTTCTCTGACCTCCTTCATTTAATT
>JAPTYQ010000028.1:6974981-6988191 GCA_029814465.1 Ostorhinchus cyanosoma | reverse complement strand
TGATCATAATAACCTATAAATAATGAAAACTGCAGATTTTATCTTTGTTTTAGTGGAAAAAAGTAAAATTACATGAAAATCTTTATATTAACAAACTATCTTTTTACAAAAAATGTGAATAACATGAAAAAATATGAACAACCTCAAATGTCTTAAGAGAAGTAATTGTAATTTTACCAAATATTCTGCCTGTTAATAAATGTTTTGTGTATTTGTAATTGTAATGTAAGTTGTAATTGAAGCAAAATATTGTCAAAATTGCACTTGTTTTTCTTGCAGCATTTCAAGTTGTTCATGTTTTTCAGATTTTTCAGGAAACATTGTAGATGTAAACATTATCATAATGTCATTTTACTTTTTTCACTGTTATTATTTTACTGGTTCAGTCCATAGTTCAGATCATATTGGGCTGAATGTGGCTCCTGAACTAAAACCACTTTGACACCCCTGCTCTCTAGTATGCCTCACAGTAACCCATGCACATTTATCCTTTGCAATGCATTTGTAGAGAATGGATCCCCTCGCAGCTCACGCAAAGTGAGGCTCCCCATGGATTGTGTTCTCTATGTAGGGAGGGGCGGCGCTGATCAGCATGAGAAATGGCATGTGTGAGCGTGTGACATAGTTGAAATGCATGAGCCCTGAGTGCACCACAGAGGGGTCAAACCATTTTCTTCAAAGACGGGGACAGATGGGCAAAAAAGGAAAACATATATATTTACAAAAATTTCATTGTTATGTATATTTTGTGTTAAAATTAAGTTTAATGTAATAGTCAATGATTTCAATAAAACTAATGGGCAAATATTCGGTAAAGAAAATTAAGGGTCATTCATGTGCCCTATGGTTCTGAGGCCTGGGACAAAATACCTGGTTAACCCCCCCCCCCTCAATGAGCTTGCACTAATGTGACCACTTTTGGAACCATAGCAAAGCGTTAGCTTTAATAATATGTGCCTCTGTTATGGCATTATATGCTGTGCTGTGCTGGGGGCGTGGCACTAGTAGGTAAACCTGCCATTGAGTGTGTAGTATGTTAACACAGTCCCATTCTTCAAACTAGGCCTCAACAACAGCAGGATATTAATATAGGAGGCATTGATGGCTTTGTAGGTTGATGACCTTTATATGTTTTCAACAGGTCAACAGACTGGCCTCAGCACAAAAAAACCCATCAAAGCAGCTTTGAAAATGTCTGCCTTTGTATTTATGAAGGCTGATTGATGTGAGATGACTTCTACAACGATCAAACTAGTCATGAAAGTTATTTACCTGGAAGCCGAGCAGAATGCAGAGGTACCACGGCGGCCTGTCATTGAGGCAGTAAACCAGATCTACACCTTTATCACCGGACTCCTGCAGGGCGTCTGTGTGCGCCTCTTCAATGTCGACTGTCAGCTGTGGCTGTTCATCACTGTCTTTACCCTTTTGGGAGAAAAAAACGAGGGCAAACAAAACATCATTACTTCTCCAGCATTTGATAAAAGTCAATATTTTCCTTATTAGTCTGGTTTGAATTCCATACAAACCCTGAGCTCTAAATTCTCTGAAAACAGCTTAAAATACCTTAAACTCACTCACAAAGCCAAAGGATCCATTATGGTTTTGTTTTCTATTCTACTTTGCAGCCGTTTAGGGAAAGACTTTTATCTTTGCCTCAAACCAGAGCAGTTGGTTTACTTCAGTTCAAATAAGGGAGATACATATTCAATGTTTTCAATAGAATTAACCTGAGTTATGGACCACAGATCCATCCAAATGAAAACACCGCTGATGAAGGTGTTTAAACCCAACTGAACTGCTCTGGTGGTCCTCCAATAGAACGTTTACAACCTTTAAATACCATGTTTTCAGAGTTGATGGTCAGATTCAGATTGATGGTCTAATATGATGTACTCACTCCCTGGTTATTGTTTTTCAGTCAGTTAAGATGAATGACGCTGTGTTGGGACATGCTTATTGACAAATGTCATACGTTAATATATAAAAAGAGCTTCTGCCATCATGATATAGTTTGGTTTTAATGCTCTGAAGTACAAGAACCACATTTATAGCTATAAAGAGAGAGATAGTTAATATAGAATAGAATAGAATAGAATAGAATAGAATAGAATAGAATAGAATAGAATAGAATGCCTTTATTGTCATATATATGTCATATATATATATGTGTGTGTGTGTGAGTGTGTGTGTGTGTGTGTGTGTGTGTGTGTGTGTGTGTGTGTGTGTGTGTGTGTGAGAGAGAGAGCGAGCACTGTGAGGACACTCTGACAGAATGCAATGCAGGAATAGCTTCAGTTTGTTCAAAAATTTGTCTTTATCACTGTGATTGCTATACGATAACACACACACACAAACCTTACAGCCTGCATTCACATAAAGATAAGAAATGAAACCACTAAGCCTCTTGCTGCTGTGCTTCCTCTGTCCTAGTTTGCCCTGGGAAGTGGTGCAGAGACCTGGAAAAGCCTCACTTCCTCTTCCTCCTGTGACACAGCAGTCCTCCAAATTTTCTATTGCTTTTGAGGAAGTGTTTATTCTAACGAGCCAGTTTTAGATAAAACAAAGACCTCGTTACTGTGCCAAGGCCTCTGATCTGGAGCTAAAGAACACACAGCAGCACCTTCACAACACTGTAGGTGGATGTCCTCACTTGAACTCTCATACTCTCCACGGTGGCTCAAAACCATGAAGCAAATCCAGAACCAATCATTATTCAGGAACAATAATAACACAAAACAAATGTTATATTTGCATTCTTCTTTTAAGACTCATGGCTATGCAAATTAATCTGAAAGTTAATTGAAATGTGTGATCTTTGATGGAATAGAAAATATGTTGTCATAATATTTGTTTTCATCGTGTCCAGAAGATGAATCCTTCTGATTGGCAGGTTGACATTATTGGTTTAAGTTAAATGACTGCTGTCGGATGGATAGACGTTAAGATTTTACTCATGTTCTGCACATGATGAACTGTTGCAACTTTTGTCATTACAAAATGAACAGTATAGTAAACCAAAAGGAAAATGAGTCGTAGATGGGTTTAATCATATTGCAAATATATAAAAACAGATACCACTGACTAGTAAATTCCTATGCTGTGTGCAGTCATATTTCCCACTATCTTTCCATCACTTATTCAATAAAGGAACAAATCAGTAATTTATCAGTTTTATGTTATCCCGAAAGCATTTGCATCTGAAAAAGCGATAAACCTGCCCTAACACATATGCACAGATCGGCTGTTGTTCTGCTCACTCCAGCCACATCATGAGCTAATGTCAGCCGGTTGCTGATATCGTGTGTGGAGCTACAGGTTTTAGCCTAATGACACGAGGTTAGACAAACAGACCTGCATTAGTTTCCTACACAGTGTCTGCCCAGCCCCTATAGGTGAAGCTGTGTGGGCACGTACAAACAAACACAAAACTTTCCCTCCCCTTTTGGCCTCTTGACTGTGCCACACACACCCATACACTCACCTCAGCGGTAATCCACAGCTTTAGTAATATTTTTAGACAGATCTATGATATGCCAGAGCGATATCTGCAGCCGATGATGGGTATCTACTACCTCTGCGCCCGCACCTTTCTGCTCGTTCTCTTTCAGACTTGTTTACTCTGCCACAGTGTGGAAATGCAGGCAGTTTTGATGACACCGCTGTAGCAGCTGCTGATCTGATATTGCAGTCCTGTGCTTTGCCGACACGATACCAGTGTGTGTTGTTGTGAGATGTAGCTTGTGCTCCACTGATGGCTTCTGCAGGACAGCAGGGGTAGTGACCATGTTTGAAAAGTAGGTTAACATAGTTTTCATAATTTATGATACTCTCCATTGTATGTTCTTAGAGATGAGTGCAGATGGGATTTTATGTTTGTTTTTCCTCAGTCAAACCAAGGCCCTTGAGGCAAATTTGTTATATTGGGCTATATAAATAAAATATGGCTAAAGATAATTCTGCCACAAGTGACTTGAAACGCAAAATGGCAGCATTTAAATTATAGTTTTGTTTTATTAGAGGGAAAGCTTCTTAGCTCTCATAACAAATTATGACCTGTGTTTTACTCAAACCTAAAGACAATGGATGAATGACAGAGGAACTGAGGAATATTTATTCTTTCTCTTTAAACAATATCATAATGTTGTTGGTTGCATATTTTAGGCTAGTACACAAGTTGTTGGTAAAATGAAGTAAAAGGCTTCACAATGTCACCAAAAAGTCAGGGAACTGAGATTTGTGCCTACTTGCTTTGTAAATCAGAGGTAAATGTAAAATAATTTTAAAAAAACATACAGTCATCATATTTTACATTATTATTTTCCATTTTTTATGAGAATAATTCTGAATAAAAATGTCCCATGTACCCACATCAGTCAGAGGAAACTGGTTGTCAACCTTTGATTGCATCCATTTAATAGGAAAATATCAGTCACGTAAACTTGATCCGATTGTTTCTCTCTTTCTGTGCATCCTTGACCCATGTGATATAATATTAGGTCACATTATTTGTTTTAAGGAGGGAGAGAAACACGGCACCATGAAAAGAAAACTGATCTGTGGCTGACAACTCTGTTGAAGACTTTAAAATACTGAAAGGCTTGTAATAAGAGTGGAAATGGGAAATATTTTTTTCCCAGAACACGTTGTGGGTGTATCAGCTGGATGGATCCATGTAAACAAAGTTGGAATTTCAGCACAGAAGCTGGTGTCACTGAAAATATGTCCATATATACACTGGACCTTTAGTTTGCTGAGTGATACGTAAGTACGCAGGCTTGTCAGTGTGTTTGTGATTTGACAAATAGCGCAGCTAAAGTACAACATAAAATAGCAAATTGTCAGCATAATTTTCAGGTATCACATTAGCAAAACAGCTGTAGGTCTCAGTTTACTTCAAACGTAATTGATCATTCTGTTTGTCTTTGTGATATAAACACACTTGTATTAATACATGTGTATTTAATATCCAGATAAGGATATAGTATATTACCTGTAAATTAAATGAATAGTTTTCATAAAATGACCACACACTGAAATCCATGTTTTAATTACATTTCCAATTATACACTAGACCAACAAAAGGTACTTAGAGCAGTGTTACTTATTTATGTTTGATTATTTTCCTCCTTTTATGTAGAATCTGTGTGCAAGTTTTAGTTGAGTTTTTGTTAACTAAATGTAATAAAATGTAAAATATTAATGTATAGACTACTGCAAAGATCAAGTTTGTACTGTTACTGTCATAATAAAACAGAAATGACAGAATTGTAAAAAAAAAAAAAATGTATATATGAAATATAAAAAAAAGGTAATGCAAAACATTTTCCAACTATGGTTGCAAATAAAATACAGTTAGTGGTTGTGTGTTCTTTCCAGTAGGGGCTCCTCTTTTTGTCTTGGCTGGGTCGAGGTCGTTCAGAATAACCCAGTTCTGTCTCATATTCGCTCTCCATTTATGTTTGTGTTGCCTCAGTTCAACTTTCCTGCCTGCATCTGTGTGGAAAATTGTAAAGCTGTAAAGAGTGGGATTTTCATCACAACAGAATTAAAAATAGAGTACGATACAAAAGGACAGACATTTTCTGCACTATAGAATCATGTTACAAATTGTCACATTTAAGTCCATCTTCAAATATGCAAATACAGACAGGGGAACATGCTTGTATATTTATTTAGACAAAAGTAATTCTTGTGTTGCACTCAATTGGTTCATAATCTAATTCAGTTAATAAAAAATACACCAGAAAATGAAACCAACACAGAAAAAACATTCAGTGATGTCAGGCTCTTCATTACTTGATAGCAGATACTGTAATTATTAGTTTATTTCAGTGTTGAATCCTCAGTGTGTAAAGATGGGAGTGCTGCCTCTTTTTTTCCCTCTCTAATATACCATATTTGCATGATGGATGGAGCACACTGAATAGACATTCTGAATTAGAGATGATGGACGCAGCAATTACTAGGAAGACGGCTATGAAAACAAGCATTTACCGGTTTGATCCATTTATCAGACACAAGTCTGCGGTTTACATTAAAGCGCTGTAAATCCAGCAGTTATTTGTTTAGCCGTGTCTAATGTTGTCTTATTTCAGTGTGTACCTCCAAATCACTGATCAGATCAGTGACTTTGAGCCATCAATCAGGGAGAAAACGCCCAGACTTTCCTCTGGTCCTCGTGGAGAAGCGGCCCACATGCCAGTCAGCCAGAGGAATCCTCAGGCTTGTGGTTGAGACGAGGGGGAAGAGGAGCAGACTTGGCAGATCAGGGGTTTCAGGCTTGGAGCGGTAGCTGCATTCCTCCATGTCTATCTGTCTTCCTCTGCTGATGTCTCACTCTGTCCTTCTCTCTCGCTCTCTCGCTTTCCCTCCATCCATCTCCATTTCCTGTTCCTCAAGCCCCGATGGGGTTGTCAGACAGGATAGCTGATGGTTCCCTCATGTCTTGGCCTCAAACACCGCTCTGTCTGCTTGGACCAACTAAACTGTCTGTAGTGTGCATTTCTCTTCATATACAGGTGCTGATAGTAATAATTTCATCAGCTATATTTTATAGTTTAGTCATTTATTGCCTCTCTAAGTTGTGGATTGGTAATTGCCTTTTTTTTTTGGACTAAAGCACATTTCCTTTCAATAGTGACAATCTGCTTCAGTGTATCATTCTGTCATGGGAAAAGATCAGCCAGTCTTAAGGAAAGGAATATGTATTGTTTTTATCTACTGTACATTTTTTACACCCAAATGAGCACATCTGGATGGGTTGTCTAAATGGTGGTAAATCCAGTAAATATATACAATCAGCTGATCAGTAGATGAGTTTTCTTTTTTGTTTGTTTGTTTGTTTTATTTCAAAGTATCACTTTTTTTCTTAAAATGCACCAGAAAACAAGAACCAACCCTCAAACCAAGAGAAGCTGTCTTACTTGACAGTGTTGCATCATGAACAATAACAAAAACACAATATTGGTCCTTCAAGGCTTTTTACATGCTGTTGTCTAGTACTTTAACTGGTGCCGTAATGTCATGAAAAATAACAGCAAGACCCCCATTTGTCACGCTTTCCATCATTAAAAACTGGAGACGATAAATAAGAGATAAATGCACGGAGCTGGGTAAAAGGGCATTTGTCTCCTCTGCTCCTCAAACATGGAATATGTTGTTAAAAGACTGGAAACTGACTGAAGTGATCTCCTTGAAAGCTTTTAAATCCAAACTCAAAGTACTAGAGATTAACTCAATGGCTTGCACCTGTTTTCCATAGTTTGACGTGTCCTGTAAATTATTGTATGTTTTAACTGTATGTTGTAAGTGTGTGTTGTATTTTATGCTGCCTCTTGGCCAGGACTCCCTTGGAAAAGAGGTTCTTAATCTCAACTGGATCTTTTCCTGGTTAAATAAAGGTTAAATAAAAAAAAATACCCAGAAATACTAGGGTTTAACAGTATTTAAAAAAAAAAAGACTTATTTGATATGAAGTGAATTTCACCACTAGGTGTTGCACTTCCTGAGACTCGATGAAAGTGTAGTGACCAATAAATGCTATTTAATAATGAGAAGAAGCAGGATTTAAGCTTCCCAGTGGGCATCTGATGTCAATTCGAAATCAATATGACAATTTGATATCAGGTTTGACGTCATATTGATGTGGAATTGACATCAGACGCCCACTGGATTTGTCCAGTTTACATTTTGCCTCATATACATTTTCAGCTTACTTCTTCTCATCTGAAGTCTGTTATGTAACAATATTGGTGCAGTTTTTTCTTTGTCTGGGACTAAACTTGCCATGTTTCCTCTTGTCGTCACCCCAAAAAACACAAGGGCTTTCTAGTAAACATAAGAAAACACATTGTGCACCTCTTTCCCCTCCTTCTACTGATCTTTGTGTTCTCGGCCTCGTCTCAGCAGTAAATTGAACACGGCTTGACTGACACTAGCAGCTCCTGTATTCTTTTTAAAACAATATAATATGATTTTAATTATATTATGGTGCTCATAACGGACACAGAAGTTGTATTTGAAGCCATGGCACTATCGCCGTCAGGTTGCTGATGTACACTTTTTAGTTTGAGGCAACGTGTTGTAACAGCAAATAAAAAAATGTGTGACTTTGAATTAATAAAACTCATTTAAGCTTTTCTCCCGAACCAGAGTGGATCAGTAAAACCTTAGATTGACCCGATGATTACTGCAGAGTCATTTCATTTTCACACTGAAGACTGTGGCCAGATGGTGGTGGTTCTTCTGTCCAGTGTGAAAGTGGTGAGGATGAGTGGACATACACACAAGCACTTTATGAAGATGTAGCCAAAAAAGAGATGAATGACAGGCATAGTTTCAGCGTCGTCCCCGTTCCTTCAGTGATGTTGGTACAGCTTCAAACACAAATACAACTCTCCGGTATCTACCTCTGAGTCATTCTGTGATCTTATCTGAGAGCTGAAGAAAGACATATAGTGTATACTGTACATGCAGACAGATGCTTGGTCTCCCTCAGCACAGAGAGAAGTAGTAGATGCTGACAGATTTCCAACAAAGAGCAGGAAACAGAAAAGAAGATCCTCAGGAACGTGTTAGTATGGGTTAAAAAAAATATATTATTTCAAACATCACTGGTGCACATTCACAGAACTGGTAAACCTTTTTTTTAGAAGTCTGTCGCAAAGAATTAACAGTTGCACGAAAGAGAGTTTTTAACTGTCGTCCTGTATTTAAGCTTACATTGTGTTTTTCAGAATGAATAGATTTGGACCGGCATGTCACTGGTGTCAGTCTGTGCATTTGTTCATTCTGCACTCTGTCTGTCACACAATATCACACACAACATGACTCGGTGGGATGTTGGTTCCAACTGAGTTCTCAGAATCGCAGACTGTAAAAATCTAAATAGATAAAACACAATAAAAGATGTATTATCCATTATTGGTTTGGATAGTTTTGAATAATGTGAAACATCTGTTACAGTGGTGACGCCACAACAAATCATCACTTAACTTGTTGGTTTTTGCTCAGCTCTGCGGAGCCTTTTAACACACAACAACTGTACTGCTTTGCTTCACTCCCACGGCTCTCATCAGCTTCTTGTTCAGTTGCAGTAGACAGTTTCCTTCAGCAAAAAAGCTCTAAAAGCCCATGATATGCTAATTGTCCAGACGACATTAAGACAAGCTAAGGGATGCAGTAGAACACTGCTGTGCTAAAAAGTCAAGCCTGTTTCTGCTGGAATTATGTAATAGTTATTGTGTGTTTCATTGACTTTAGATTGATGTTTGCATTTAAAATTAATGAAGAGTTTGTAACTGTTTTCTGTGTTTGCGCTATTATGCACTAGCAAATAAGATGATGATAGGGCTGATATAGCTGATGATGATTTCTATAATTGGATTTGTTAGAAATTGCCTGATGAAGGCCTTAAAGACTGTTGAGTTGCTTATTAAATGAAGATTTCTTTTTTTCCCCAGCACAGACAGACAGACAGATATGTGCATGTATACATCTGTAGGTCTGTTTTTTCCATATTGGTCTGTGTTATAATACAAATTTCACAGTTCAAAAGTCTTTACTCCTAATGAGTGCAAATGTTTCCTGCAGAATCTTGGTACTCCATGGTGCAATTATGTAACAGTTCTTAAAAAAATGTATGTTTTTGTCCCTACAGGACTACCCCAGGAACAGGCACCCAGGGTGGAGTCGAGGATCAGTGGCTTACCACGCAGGTGAGACCCTCTCCTCTCATTGCTGGTTTAAAAAATTATTCTGCCATGTTTAATCTTTCAGACAGAACTTATTCCTTTGATGGTTGTGGATTTCCCCATTAAAATGAAATCATTTAATCAGACACTTCCTCCAAAGCACCTCTGTGCTGCTTCTATACACAAACATCACAGGATACTGCCTCAGCTGGGCGGTAAGGTGCCTCGCACAAACAGAGATTATGCAGGATTGCGGGCAGATAAAACAGACGGTGACAGCATCAGAAAGACAAGGATCATATCTTCATCTCTCCCTGTCTCCGTGGGAGTTTGGTGATCAAAATGTCTCTCAAACTGATGGACCAAGAAAAAGACAACTCAAAAACCATAGTTATCTTTATCTCTCTATGCTTCCACACACGTTCAGTCTTGGCTGTTTGTGACGACAGGCCTGTGAACATTATCCACAGAGGCATCTGCACAAAACCCCCACAGCTCTGATGCCAGGCCTTAGCACCGCATCTCTATCAGTGCCAAAAGATTAGCTGCTGCGGTAATATCAGAATAGCTGGAGCGATGAAGGTGGTTGTTATTACACTGTGCGATCCACAGTGCTGCTGTCACAGTCAACATCTTGTTAGTCCTTATCTGACTGAAGCAGTTAGGATCTAGCTGGGTTTTATCAGCAGTATTTTGGCCTGAAGCATCCCATTGTTAATCTTTCTCACAGGGGATTTCAGCTGCTCTTACTTTCACAAACGATTCACATGCCACAAATGTCATTTCTGTCTATGTTTTTCCACCAGGAAATGTGTATGATTTTATTTTTGGAGGACAGTTTATATGCTTTCTTCCAGCTGACCTCCAAATCAGCTATCAAAACACATTTTCTTGTTCAGTCCGCACATTCCATTCATGTTTCAAGTTGATGTTTATACTCCTAAATCCCCATATCCCCATGCAGATTCCATCTATACTTAGAAAACATTAATAATAATAACAGTTGATGCTGTGCGTCCTACTGGGGTCTGTGAATGATACCTCACTGCTGAGTGACAGACGAGGCCAGTCATTCACCATGCCAGTCCCAGAGGTCTAACGCTGCGGTCTGCCTGGTTTGGCTGCCGTGCACTGGACACCGCAGAAATGTGCACGCCCCAGCACAGCTCCCATTAATCTTATTTGTTAGAGACTAAAATGATGTATGTGGTTTTCCACGCTGTGTGTATGAGGTTTGCCTTCCCATGCATGGGTTAAGGTGCAGGCTCTGATCCAGCTTCTTAAAATCAACAGCCAAGGCCTCTTCTTCATGCCCCCCTCGCCTCTCCACGCATCTCAGATTTTCATAGAACAGCTCAGGCATCTCATGAATTGAATGCAGATGCCCTTTGGCAGAGTGACAAAAAAGCAAATGCATACATAGTATTTTAAACACTGGGTCATATAACCGCAGCATAATTTGCTTAAAGTAGAAGTGACTTTAGCTTAGTTACTTTGGTTTTCCTGCTCAGTGCAAGCCAAGAATGTAGTGAAGAGGTGTTTCTGTGACACGTGGTGCCTCTGTTATTAACTTAATGGCTCATTTTTGTATTTGACATCAGCATCTAAAGGATCAAATGTCCACCAGGACATTCTTGGCAGGCTCCAGCAATGCTGAAACTTATTGTTACATTTTTATCCTAAAAATGCCCCATGCAGTTCTCTTTACGTGTTTATGTTCTCATTATTAGCTTTCAGGAAAACATTTGCTGATTTTTGACTTGGATTATGCAGCCTAGAGGCAAATGTATAAATTACTTAATGATCCAGTTTAGCGGTCCTTGTTCTCCTGTTTCAACTTTGGGTGAACAGTTTGACTCTTGTGCTGTCACCCTGATTAATGGTGTGTTGTATTAGGAACATGACCAGTGACCAAATATAATGCATATTATTGACTATTAAGGCTATTTTAGTCTGCATATATTGCAGCTACATGCACATATGTCTGCCAACCATATCCCTGCTCCTTTGTATGGCTTGTATAGTTTGAGAGTACCTTGGCCTGCGTTGGTGCTACCACGAGTGTTTATACTGGGAACTGGCCCAGTGCGGACCTCCATCCTGTGCATTGGCTCCACAAGTTAATGGTCCATGGGGCTCTGCGGGCCCCTGTGGGTCCTATCAGGAGCAACCAGCCATCCAGCCAGTGAGTGCTTCTCAGCAAGCCTCATTAACCCTGTCACCCCCTTTCACACCCCCCAGTGGTGACTCACACGTGCTATGACTCAACACCCGCAGCTGAAAGTTGTGCCCTACCACCACTGCCACCATCCATCCCTCAGCACCGAGATAAGCTAACATCATTGTTCTCATTCTAACTCCAGTATGCTCCAACAGTGACACAGCATAATCTGATTATAGCTAAACATCTGCACAAATAATTGTTTAACAGCAACATGCTTTATGGAGATTATTACTAGTGTAGTTTACATAATCTGTGTGGATTTGAATAGTGTCGTTCAACAGTAACGGGCACAAATACAATCCAGTTAAAGTCATTATGACCTGATCATGGCATGTACACAAGCCGCATGTGTCAAGCTTTTAATATAAAATGAATACCGCCAAACAGCTGTGTCCTGTTGTCCTTTAAAATCATGATGCAGCTGAACATACATTACGTCAAGTACTATTTTCTCAGCTGAAAATAGGAATTGTGTTTTTGTTTTATTAGAATTTTTTTTATAAATCCCAGACTAAGATGGATGCTATGACAGTGCTCCCTTCTGTTGTTTATAATTCCTGTAGTCATGGGAGCTGCCATGTTGTTTGTGTGGTGTAGTCACTGTAGAGATGCAGGGACATGAGGTCTGTCCTTCCACTGACAGCGTCATTGATTTCCAGCTGTGTCTGATTAGAAAACACAAATCAGAATTCTACTTAAATGTCTGAAAGAACCCTTAGGAAAAATGTATTGAATCTGTGTTGGTTTGGCTGAAGTCCTATAGAATAACATGGAGAGGAGGATTTGTGACCTATAGTGTATTTCACAACCAGGGGGACAGACATGTTTTGGCTTCACTCCTGAGGAACTGTCATTGTGTCAATCCTCACATACAGTGTTTGGTTTACTTAAAAAATGTATTTCTCTCATTTCTAGTCAAAATATCTCATCTGATTTTAAAATAAGACATAATCACCTCAAGAGTAACTTTTCAGTGAGATTTAAGAACTTATTTTTAGACAATAGATCTGGAAAATCATACTTCAAAAATTCTTACCAAGATGATTTTCACTTGTTCCATTGGCAGATTTTTTGCTTGAACTAAACAAAAAAAAATCTTGAATTATGTTCTCAGAACGGACACTCTTCTTATTTTCTGTAGTAGTGGTGTTTTATTAATATTGTTGCACTGACTGGAGTAGCACTCCTAACTTCATTGTACATACAATGACAAGAAAGCCTATTCTATTCTATTCTATTCTATTCTATTCTATTCTATTCTATTCTATTCTATTCTATTCTATTCTATTCT
>JAPTYQ010000028.1:6910572-6932494 GCA_029814465.1 Ostorhinchus cyanosoma | reverse complement strand
ATCTATCTATCTATCTATCTATCTATCTATCTATCTATCTATCTATCTATCTATCTATCTATCTATCTATTAAAAATATCTAAACATATAACAATCATAAAGTCTAAGTGGCTAAAGAAATACATATTGTACTTTTTGGAGCTTCAAGGAATGCTCCATCTCTACATCTGGGATATGTCTAAGGTAGAGAGCGATATCCTCCTGAGACCCAACAATACATTTTTGTCCTCTGTGGGGGATTTTCCCAGTTTTCCATAAAAACAACAACAACAACAAAAAAACACACTGTCCGCTGTAAAGGACATTCCATTAAAAAAAATGTGTTGCATCATCCCATTTACAATAAATTATTTAATGTAAAAGCATCAAAACTTTTACTTTATTGGGTCTATGTCACACTCATATTAAAAATCAGGATTTTTTGGTTAATTGTAGCTGTTTCCTTACAACAAGGCTGAATGGAGGGACAATCCCTTTATCAATAATATTGGTCTAGCAGCTCCACATTCCCTTCATCTGTCCACCTGTTTGTTTGGACGTCTTTGAAGTTAGAAAGGAAATTAAGGTTGTGATTCTCAAAGGTTCCTGCGGGTGAATGGGAGGGTCCCCAGACCTGGATTTAATTTACCCCCCACTGATGTCCAAACATAACTTATAGTATGTTATCCATCCTTTACTGCAGGCTCAACATGAACATAGATGTACTTGTGTTAGTAACATCAGGACAAATCTGCAAACTGGTAGACATGCCTCAGTAAAAATTATCACAATGCAGAACTTTACAGCAAATCTGAAAGCTCAAAGTATGTTTGTGTGACTGATGGACGTCTGGTCGAAGGTTAAGTCAAGCAGAGGACCGAGCAAACTGTACAACTGCAGACACATAAGGGAAAAAAACTATCTTATCAGTTTTTTTAATTAGAGCCCATGACTATTGACATATGGACTCTGTACACAGGCAAATGTTTATGGTCTCAAAGTTTGTCGGTGATCATAAAATCACCAACTATAGAGATATTGCTCTCAGGCTGCTGAAATGGCTGAGAACCTTTCATGTGAAGAGAGAAGCTTATGAAAGCAGAAACACATCATCACGGACACACAAACGCTGTTTTTACTCGCAGCACGTATCCCTGACACCCAAAATCTCCTGCTGGACGCTCCCCAAAAGAAAATCTGTCCCTCATTCCTGGTTATTCTTGTAACTCCCAACCCCCCCCGTCACCAAGGACCTCCCCCGTCCCATTGTTTTCCTCTTCTGTGTCTGTGTTAGCACTGAGAGAACCGTGTCTCCCATTTTCCCTACAGTATTTGTTGTTCATTGAAGCTCTGTGAGAAGACAGAGGCCAAACACTGCTGACCGTCCTGCCTGTTTCAGGGAGCAGGCCAGACAAATATTGAAGGAAAACCTTCTGCCCTGTGGGACAGAGTCCAGAACCACTGATAGGAGACTCTTAGATCAGAAAAGAGTAACTGTAAGACTTCAGAGACAGCAGTAGGTCATGCCATAGCACATAAGGATAATCCACATCTCACTGCCTCCACTCTTCCACCTAAACTCTGCACTTCTCTTTCTTCCTTTTCCTCATTAGCAGAAACAGTATGAACTATCCAATTAGGCACTGTCACATTACAGAGCCAAGAGCATCCTCACATGCCCCTAGCTGGAAACATTTCACAGAAAATGGTGCTTTCTGATGGTTTTAACAATAACACAAAAGCACATTATACTGGTGGATCCATTCCAGACAGTACAGAGCCCAGAGTTCACCTCTTTTGGAAGTCCTGGGAAATCTTAAAGTGGCAAGTCTGGTCTGATTGGATTTACTGTAAAAGTAACAAAGGCATGTGATTTAGTTTTTGCTGGAAGTTGGAATGTTAATTCAATAAACTGTGCTTTAATGGCTTCGGTGAAATGTGTTGTATACTGTGAGAAAGTTCTGCAATAACTGAAAAACAGCGATAAGAATATACCTGCTGCAATTACTGATGAATCAACAAAAAAATAAATGCTTGAAAGCAGCTGTGATTGCTCGCATGCTGTTGCATTAGCACATCCTCGGACAGTCAGTAAAAATAAAAAGCAACAACAGGAGGTCTTGCTGCAGCTGTAGACTGTTGCAGCAGCTGCATGGTTTTAAATCTGATTTCATTGTCACGCAGTAACACACCCAGACATGGCCTCAAGATGAGCCTTTTCTGCAGTTTTCATCATACTTTAGAGTCAGACTAGAGACAGTGAGCCGGATTTCAGCACATAGTTTAAACGTCATTGGCTTTGTGATCATTTAGTGGATGAATCTCTCGGCCAAATAGTTTCAAACCCTGCAGTTAACGTGACTGAGACCAAAAAAACAAATGTGGGTGTGTGTGTGTTCTTCTGTGGAAATGATGAACATATTAACAGAGAGGTCTAGACCTACGTTTTGGCAAAATGTCTCTATAACTTAAGAAACAAACAATATTTATTTACAAAAAAAATAAGATGAAATCAGATGTTAAAGTTCTCTATATAACACTATAACAGTAAATATGACTTTTGCCATTTGAAGCCAATTTGTTCTGATTTTGAGAGTATTATTAGTGTGCACGTATAATATTCCCTGTTTTCTTAAGTATTCTATGACTAAAACTACAAGTACTACTATTACTACTACTAATGATAGCAATAATAATAATAATAGTAATAAAGAGACTGAGAAATGAAAATGTAAACCCATGAAAACCTATTTTTGAACAATAAGCTGCACAACAGAACAGAATAGAATAGAATAGAATAGAATAGAATAGAATAGAATAGAATAGAATAGAATTACAAAACACAGGTTGTACAGTGGAACAACATTTTGTTTACAAAGTGCCCTCTATTAAAAACAGTGAACAATATACAAATCTAAATAGAAGGGACCTAAGGATAGTTAATGTGCACTATGGATAGATGAAGTAAGTATAAATATGACAAAGTACAAATATATATGGGTAGAAATGTGTGCAACGTACTGCAATTACTTTCTGGTATACGTTATAACAGTAACAAATTAACATCTAGGAAATTACATGAACGAATGAATTAACAACATAATATAATATAATATAATATAATATAATATAATATAATATAATATAATATAATATGACATATTCCTGCGGTGCCCCTGTTCCCCCATTATTTGCTGATATACTCATGTTTACCTAAAACTTTACTGTCGTCATTTCACACCCACTGCCGGTGTCCCTGACCCACGGCACGTGCGCTTTACATCAGATTCCTTCGCCAGCGTTTGGAGCGTCATTGCGCATGCGCGTCACCAGTCGTGTCATCATCACCATCCCAGAAGTTGTGTGGTACCCTGATATCCAGGCTCTACGTCTACCATTGTCAAGTACAAGGACACCCACTCCAGCTGACAGACGCAGAACCGACCTTCCAACGGAGAAGACCCACTCCACGGCAGAACGCGGTGAGTGAAGCTGCGCGTGAAGCTCTCAACGTCCCAGCGTGGCGTGTCCGCACCGCACAAAGAGCCCCCCCCCCACCCCCTTTGTTTTTATTCACAGCTGAATTTCCAATAGAAGCTGAGTTTGTGTGAAATAATATAGGTCTGTCCTCGAGTGGGCGAATGTTTATCCCACGCTTCCACAGTCTGTACAGTTACACTCACACCACGGGACGCGCGTGATAACACAGCCCGCGCGACACGGTAGTTCTCTGCCGTTGGTTCATTCAAGTGGCGTGGAAGGACCGCTATTTTTACATGCACGTGTGAGGTCGGTGAGGCTGCCCCGCGCGCATCTGAGCAGCCGGCGGTGTTCTCTGCAGACCCACTGTGGGTCCGTGACTCTGGTGGGGTCGGCACCGAGCCAAAAACCGCAGGCGTTTTGACACGGAGTAGCTGATCGTGGACCGCTGCTGTGATTTCCACTTGGGCCAGAAATGCATTTTATGCATTATGTACCCTGTCCAGAGCAGAGGCTCCGTGGGGTCAGCCCTCAGTAGCTAGATCACAGGGCCACCCCACGCACTGCCTGCCCAGTCCACTTAGCAGGAGCCACACGTTATCTATTTCAGTATTAACACGTGTGGCAGATGCGTGTACTGAGTGGGTTAAACTGAGTATAGGCAGTGACTCTGCTTTACACTTAGTTTGTCATTTTATAATTCACGTTTTTCCAAAACTCTGTTCACATAGGATGAAGTCCTGTGGCCATTTTGATGGTTTTTATTTAATGTTGTGAACTTTATAATCATTTTTAATATTAGACATTCTAAAACTAAATCTGCATCTTCTCTTTATACCAGCTGTGTGTAGTTGGTGATGGTCGTACTGATTGAAAAACACTGTATGACAAAGTTTTCAAGATGTGGCTCCTTTTGCAAGAGACATTTAGTGTTTCCTGAATTGGTGTAAGGTTTTGTTTTGTGGTAAACATTTGATTGTTTCAAATGCCACGATCAGAAGAAACCGCAAAAAGAGAGTGACCAAAGGCTGTTTTGTAACGGTGCTTGCAAGAAGTGAAATCTACCATGTCATTTTCTATTCATGGAGGCAGGGTGATCTGCACGTAGTAGAAAGATGTGTGCGTTCTGTGATCATGCGGCTGACTCCTACCACTGCACCAATGTGCCTGCTCTAGGGTGTTGTTTACTGAACTCCGACCCCTCTGAGTTACTGAGGCTGACAGTAAAACACCAGTTATAATATAGTAGAGCCGTTGGAAAATGTATTCAACTAGTGTTTACACAATTTATTTGCATGTTTATGAAGGTGAAGTATTCTTGCCTCACTTCCACATAAAAACCACAAGCTTTGCATGACATGTGTTGACTTAGAGTTTTACCGGTGCCGCCTATCCAGTTGGGTTTTTTTGTTGGTAGGATTATATTGAGGGTGTGGTTGTAACCACGAAAAGTACACCATTCTGCAACTTTTTTTTATTATGTTGCAATCTGCAAATGCGCAATATTTAATGTGTTTATTCATTTATAATCAATCAAGCGCAGTCTGAAGTGCTTCCTACCCCCTCCTGTTTCAACACCTTCAACACCTCTCAGCTTTTGTCATTGTAAACAAATGGTCAGACCCTCACATCTGAATGCAAATCCACTTTGTCCTCCTGATTGCATTTGAATATGCCTAATGTCTGATCTCTTTTGACCCACTGCATAATGGTGTCATTGCTGGTTCTCTTTGTTGACCTGCTTTCCCAGACCCTCTGTGTTTCTATAAACTGAGTATATACCATTAGAAACACCATTTCAGTGAACTTTGAACAGGAAATTGAATGCTTTCCTCAGCAGTGTCCAGAGGGTAAACGTGGGCAGGTGTGAAAAGTGTCTTGCAAAGCTCATCTTCATTATTGAGTCAGAAAACCTGATATTTATCAAATATATAGGTGGTAGCTAATGACTCCTAGTATGTTGGTTGAGCCTGAGGTTAAAATATATAGGTACAGCAAATGAGTAGAGACATGTCCGTGATGTACTCTCTGGCTGTATGTGTGAGTGTACATAAGCGTGGTAATGATTAGAGGAGAAGCAAGATATGAGCCAATTTTATGCCTGAAGTTGTTACTCATTATTTGGCCTGCCACTTATCACCATTTCACTGATAGAAACTAATCGAAAAAAGCAAACAAAGCACATTTGCATGTGAATTCAGTGTGGAATGAGGAGGTACGGGGTGTACTGTGTTTCCAGAACCTGGGAAATAAAGTGAATTAGTGTGAGGGGAGGTCTACAGCCGAGCGTGGTCTAGACATTAGAGGTTGAGTACAAGTGATCTTTATTGAAGTCACATTTCCGTTGGGAAATTTGACTCGACAGACATGATTTTGGATTAACTTGCATGCATGAGCTTGTGAACTGCCAACACTGTGGTCACTTGACGACCTGCTCTATCAACTGAACCCCGGCCACCCCACCAGCTTGTCGTTGGTGAATTTTGCCTTGTGAAGTATTCAGACATGTTAAAGCTGTGCCCCCTTTGCCCCCGAGTAGGTTTCCCGCGTGGTTGTGTGTGAACCTACAGGGCGGTACATGCACAGCTGTCCATGTTTGAGCCAGTGGCTATGTATGCAGTATGTGCACATGTCTGAAGTGCTTGCAGAGTAAAGTTTAAACATTATTTTGTCCTGTGACTCTTAAGTGGTCATTAGTGCTAAGCTGGTTTGTATTACGCACTCATTTAGTTGAGGAGAGAAGATATATGGCCCGTAATATGATTTTAAAAGGGCACATGTAATAAGTCAGAGGTTGTAACCCATATAGAACCTGAGCTACTGAGCCAGACAGATACTGAAAAAATACTACCCCTAATGATCTGTCGGCTGTTTCATAAGCTGTAACTTACAGAGCCGTGAATGCATAGATATTTGTTGGGAAATTTTGTAAAGCCTCAGATGTTGAAACTATTATTTGCTCTTAAAGAGATGTCAGGTAACTCCAGTAGCTGAAGTCTGTGTGGTAAAGGGAGCGTTTGTTAGTCCTGAATGAATGGCCTCATTGAGAAAGTCCTTCAGGAGCTGCCCTGCTTTACTGGCATCCCCACACAAAAACAGACACCTAACTAAGCTCCAGTACTCAGCAGTGGGACCTCAGGGGACATGGCAACATTAGGCCATTCCCACTGTTGAAGTTTGATCTCGATTAAGAGCAAACTGTGTATCACATTCCCCCTCTGTCTGTTCCATTTTAACATGGGTCAGTCATATGTTACACATTCGTCTTTGGCACTTTTTAAGCACAGACATTAAAATTAGGGCAGTCAGTAAAATAGTTTTCTCTTTTCTTGTCGATTTTAAGAGGCTGAAGTTCCCTACTTAACTTCCTTTTATCGGGTTTTCTTCAGATTGCACAGACTCCCTGCCCTTTTCAACTCCTTATTACGGCATTTGGAGTAACTGAAATGAAGGTTGCATCCACACAATGTGACCTTCATGCTCCCATGTTCACAGGAAACTCCACATCTAGATCTTGGTTGAACCAATCAACTCAATTGATTTAAAAGTGGGGCTAAATAATAATTCCATGGCTTTCAGCACTGATGTATTCCAAATACTGCAGGCAGTGTGAGATTCATTCAAAGTGCAGGTTTTGGCAGCAGACTCCAAACAACACTTTTAACTTCTCTAGTAACACGACAAGTCCAGTTATGATGCAATGTCGGCTGACATCTTTCTGGTCTGTCATTGGGCATGTTTTATGGTGTCAGCAGATATAAATGTAAAGAGGGCTTATAAAAAAAAAGCATAAAAGTGAAAGACTTGTATGTGTGAGTTTCTTAATATAGCTAACACACAAAGAGGTCACAGTATAATCAGGTCACTTAGACCATGAGTAAAGGTGCTTTTTCTCTGCACTTTATCTTCAGTAATCACATCTGTTTGAGCCATCATAAACAGAAGGGAACATGGAAATTACATTTTCTTTCTATTTAATAATAATCTCATAGACTTAATATCATCCATAGAGGTGCTGTAACTCTTACAGGTTGGGAGCTGTTTCTGTTGGAAGTAAAGGAAAGTCAGGCGGCATACCCCTGTAGTCATCACATTCCTCCCAAGTACAGGAAGGCCACGTTGTGATGGATGTCAGGACTCAGTGCTTATCATGCTGCTGGTATAGTTTGGACATATCCCCCTTGCTAGTGAGGACATGTTTTTGTTCGGATTACACAAGGAACTGTCTCTCTGATTTTCATGAAACTTAAGGAAGAGTAGGGTGTAAGTAGAGCTACGTGATAAAAATCAATGTTAAACTTAAAAGTTGAATAAATAACTTTTGGTAGGCAGTTACTAGACCTTGATCTTTTCTCATTTTGTGCATCGACTAAAAAGCCCAAACTTGATTAACTAATTCAATATACTGTCCAGCTGTAGGCGTTGCCCAAGGACAAACCCATTAAATTCTGGAACTGATCCAGAGAAAGGGACAGATCCTGCATTAGAATGACAAGACAGTGGATGGAAATGCATGTTTTCACCCCCCCCTTTGACTTTTGTTGTTTTCTGGTTGTACTTTTTTGATTTGGAGCTTTTTTCATCATACCTTTTTAGTTGTTTTTCGCTGCAGTAGATGAGATTCAGTTCAGTGGTTTGAGTTAATAAATAAGAGAATATACTTGTCTTTATACCAGCCTGTGATAGTTTGCATAGCTCAGTGTTGGTGAGGTCATTAGAGGAAGGTCAACTTGCCAGATGACTTTGTGGGCAACATGAGAGGGGACATCTAGACTCATTCACTGGCCCTTGGATGACCTGTTAGCTACTACAAGAGGTTTAGTTCATCTTGAAAGGGCCTGATAAATTATAGCCTTGGCTTTAGCGTTTATGCCACCATGACATTTATAGCTGTTGGATTTAATTACATTTCTCCAGAGTTTCCAGGGGGATTAGCTCCTTGTCCAGTTTTCGAGGAAGGGTTATGCACATTTACATTCATTATGCATCTTAAAACAAATTCTGTGGGTTTTTTTGGGTTGTTTTTTTGCTTTTCCTTATGTTGTTGGATGTGCTTTTATTTGTTAGTGGACATCACAGGGCAGTCAGGAGGGAGAGAAACAGATGGAAAGAACTTGCAACAAAGGTCACTCACCCAGGAACTAAACTGGGGATGTTGCCACTCGACTACCAGGCCAACTTATCATGTGTCATTTCTGTATCTCTGAAATCATTCCTCTGCTCTGATCTGGACTGGGTTATGTGTTGAGTGATTGTTGAAAGTTTGGTAATTCGACATCTACTGGCTTTCTGACAACGAAAAGTAGTGTTTCCTGCCAAATAAGTACTCGTGCACACGCCTTTCACTCAAGAGTTTTTGTTTCCGAGGAGGTGTTGTGGCTTAAAGTGTGTGTAAGTTTTCAGATCAGGTGCACACAGAGTACGGGATGTCTCAAAATAACATATGGTTTGTCTATCAGAGTTCGTTTCAAGGTGAATCCACAGATGGCACTTTTGTTGCTCAGTTTATGGCTGCTAATGTACATGCGTGGGATCTGACACCATAAGAAAGTGGAGATGGAGGAAGTGAAACACGCTTTTGCATGTATCTGTCTGCTGGTTTCGTACGTCATCAGTATTTTGTGTTTTAGCCCTTAGGACCAACACACATCTCTGTTTGTTGACCGCAGTCAGATATGTTTGAGCTTGATGATAGAACACACAAACTAATTAAACAGCCGTAATAATAGGCTAATTCCATTTGAGAAAACCCGAGTTCTGTGAGAAAAGACATTAAACACACACAGTCATTTCAGGAATTTAGTTTCGTGTTGGTAAAACTTATCAGAGACGGTGTGAAAGAATAAATAGGGTTTTTTGATGTTATTTGCTAATAATATCAGTACACTGCCCACTGCAGTTTATGATTCACACCATCAAATGAAAAAGGAGCTGTGAATGTTGCATGTGCCCTTTAGGATGGGAGCTATGGAAACTATACATACACTTTTAAACAGGTGGTCTTTGTGTGCTATATTTACTTGGCAGTTATAGATATTGCTCTGTGTGTAACTTTATAGTACATGTCATGAGGCCACATTATTTTTATACAGGTGAAGCAGTACTGTGTTAGTCAGAGCTTGGTTTTGCAGCCTGTTCTCAAATCAGATTTAGTGAGTGTATTAATGTTACCCAGGATAGAAAAATTTCCCCCCGAAAGCAAACTGACAATGAACACCCACACGGTTTCAGTGAAAACTGAGTTAACAGTATAACGTACAGGAGGTTGGTGCATATGGTAGCAGAGTAGAACCAGTATAAATGACATTGTGTTCTCTTCTACAGCAGACCTGTTCCTGCATAGAGCTGTATTAGACAGAAGAGACCATATATTTCACCAGTGAGGCTCCCAATTAAACTTCTATCCAACTCCAGCAGGACACAAGACACATAAGGATATGTCAGTTTTCACCCCCAGAAATTCCTGCAGCTGGATCCACCATGTATCCTGCCACTCGGTTTACTAGTTTTGTGTGAAAAGCATTAATATTTGTCTTGGCTCAGCTGTTGGGTGCTGGCGTCCAGTCAGATCTTTGCTGTAATCTACTGCACGAAGATCCAAAACATGACGTAAAACCAGTAGAACTACAGACAGAGTTGGAGGGTTAATTTACAGAAGCTAATACTAGCCACACGTCTGAAGCTGTTAAATTGTGCATAAATAATGGTTTGTGACTTGTATTAGCCTGAACTGAAACTGTTGTGGCTGAAGTGAAAAAGCTGTGTCACCATTACTGTGTAATGACTTCAAACATGAAAAATGGCAGCGTTGTAAAGCTGTTTAAACACAGGATGTACCTCACTGAGTTGAGTCACCATGACGTATGCAGTATTTAGTTAATGTTATTTCAGGGCAAATACAGGGTGAGCTGAAGCTCTCATTACCCTATATACCTGGGAAATATGTTGCTGTGATGATAAAACTAGTCTATGGCTTGGTCCATTGATAATTCGTATGATGAGGGTCAATCTATTTTTTCTTAAAAGATTGATGGCTGATTTGTGTTGTGTTGTGTCTGTAAAAGATAAGGAAACCAAATCGTTAATTGTGGTTTTAATTTTTTTTTTACTCTTGGTACATGACAAACACTACAAATCTGAGGTGGAATATGCTAGTCAACATGTAAAGGGCACAATGTTCTGGCCTTTTCCTATGTAGCTTAACCCAACAAGATTTATCACACTATGTATTAGGGCTGGGAATCTGAGGGTACCTCACAATATGATATGCAATACCTAGCTCACAATAATGATAGTATCTCGATATGGCGATACTGCAATTATTGCTATATTGCTCTTAATAACCTTTGATATATCCATGAATGTATAGGGATGTATACGTAGGGGTGCATTCTGTAACTGCCGTAACTGGTGTAAACCAAAAGTGAAACTTAACACGTATGTCAGAGCTTACACAAAATTTTCATAACTTCTCTATGGGCCCCCGGGAATGCTGGGCCCCTTGAATTTGTCATGTTTACCCCCCCTTTATGGTGCAAACAACGCTGTTTCACGAGATCAGTCTAATTTTAAACTCATTCTGAAAACATGACATCTCATGTCTCTCAAGTGTGCATGTCTGTTGTGCTGCCCATGTATTGTATATTTGTGATAGTGTTCGTACTTGCTACAAAGTCTCCATCCAGCTTTGTGCCATCCACACTATAAAAGCCAAAGTGAGTGCATACTTTGGATTTAAACGATGCAAGTGCATCTTTGTTTAACTTCACTGGTCGAGTCCATCATATTAGCACCGATGTTTGCTTTTTCCTCTTTTGTGACTTCAGCTCAAATTTCAGCCACTCACCCCCTGGATAACATGCAAAACTGTGATTCGACTCACTCAAAGAGGAAGTGAAGTCAAAGTGAAAGAAATTTATAGCAGCTATATTTTAATAATATTCTAAAAAAGATACATAGTGAGAGCACATCTATAATCCATTGTAAGATTAAATATCATGATAGTTCGCATTATCAATATTTTGTCACACTCCTGCTAGGTATAGTTGCCCTCTACTCACAGGAGATATGCCTGTGGATGCTGCAGATCGATCTATCATGTGCTGTTAACACAAATGAACATTGGTCAGATATGTGTCGTCAATATTTTGGGAAAATCATACTGTGATAATTATCGTTCTTTCATCACCCAGCCCTGTTCTTCTATTTGACTGTTTTTTACCAGACATTCCAGTGCATAGTCATGCTGATGTGTTAAGTGCATGCTGACCCATTTAAAATAATGTAATGGCCATCAGCAGTCAAGTCTTCTGTCCTGCGGCCACTGGGCAGAGTTAACCAGTCACTGCAACAGCTGACAGAGTAATGATTAGCGCAGTGTGCTTGTTTACAGCACCATGCACTCTAAATGCCTTGTAGGGTATCAAGGCGTCTGGTTGTTCATTAGATTTGGCCTGTTTATCTTACAAACTCCTACATTATGCAGACTTTTAACTGAAATAATGTCTTCACAACAGATTTAAAACATGAAGATTCTGTCTTTGGTTTTCCTTCCATAGTATTACTCAGTATTGTGTACAATACATGATCATTACACAGATTCAGGGTGAAGTGACAGGTTTTGTATTTGGAGTCCATTTAAGGCCAATGGTCCAAACAGTAGCAGGGTTGATGTTAGAGCAGCCCATAAATAGCTCCTCTTCTCTGCAAGGCCTAAATTGAAAAGAGGACATTCAGATGGAAACATTCATTGATGAAGCTCTGGGATTTCTAGCTGTTTTTGGCAGGTTTAATTTTTAACCAAATCCTACATGTGGTTCATACATGGGGTAAATGTTCAGCGTCAGATTGCCATGTGGCCTTTTACTGTGAGATGATGTTGAACTGCCAGTGCTTCCCTGAGGCTCAGTCACCTGATCAGGTTGTAGACCTCATTGGTATTTGTTATTTTTACATTCTGTTTGCACACTGACATTTATGTCATGACTCGTGCAGTTAGTTCAAGGTCATTCCTCAATGTAGCAGTTATTTTTCTGTGGTCTTTTATTGAAATTCAAGTTTAGAAGTCATCTTTTGTCACAAAGTTCTCATTTAATGTTATAAACTAAGTAGCCAGACAGGCTTTTCCACTGCTGGTATGTTGGCGTGAAGCCTGGCACAGATGTTCTGTCTCCCAGTGTTGTAAAAAAAGGATCAAAAACACACCATAAATCTGCCTCTTTCATTCCTCCTTCATACACCTGTCCTCACTCCTCCAAACTCGTCCATCTTTTGTTGTGTATTTATTTCGATACCAAATTGGATGAAATGGGAAGCAGCAGAAACGTATGTTACGTACCTTCTTGTACCATCTCTGTCTTCACTAAAATTTACAACCTGTATCTCTGTTCTTTGTAGGATCTGTTTTGACTCCAGACCTCCATCATCTCCCAAAGCCCAGGGGTCCACCAGCAGTGTGCGTTTGACTTCCTCCTCCTTGCTCCTCTCCATCAGCAGATATGCCACCAGCGGTGGGCGGCCCTGTGGGGTACACCCCTCCTGAAGGGGGTTGGGGCTGGGCTGTGGTCGCGGGGGCCTTCATCTCTATCGGCTTCTCCTACGCCTTCCCCAAGTCCATCACAGTCTTCTTCAAAGAGATCGAGGTCATCTTCGATGCTACACCAAGCCAGGTGTCCTGGATCTCCTCCATCATGCTGGCAGTCATGTACGGAGGAGGTGAGCAGTATATGTATATATTCTTTGTAATCGGTACACACCCTTTGCATTATTACAACATTGAATCATGTTGGAAGAATTTTGTCGTAGTGACAACAAATCAGACCAAAAATAAGAGACTATTGTCCCCTCTGTTGAAACAAAGTCAGTGACTGAACAGCTGTTTTTTTGTCTCTAGTGGAGTTGGTCCAAAAGCCCAAGAAATGTTTTCCTTCACATCCAGCTACAGATGCATATCATAACCACATCCACAACAATTTAACAGCAGTTCTCATAATGGACATTCTCAGATTTTTGCTTCCCATAATATGCCCTAAAATTGGTGTAGAGGAACACACAACTAAAGACAGACATCAGATGGAAAATGTGTCATATTACTCACAAGAATGTGCTTCTCTGTGGTATTCTGACACCAGAAACTACTCCAACTCACTGAGCCCCTACAGTTGCATATTATACTTAATTTCATACAAAGTGAAAATACATTTAACGCTCAATTTAGTATGAACTGTGAAGTATCATTTTATCAGGTGGTTGCTAGTGTTTTTACATATGAATGAAAAGTCGTTGCTGTAGGCAGTTGTTTGTAGCAGTTTGTTTTGTCAGACTTCATGCTTCTTATGAGGTTTTACCTCTTACTCTTTCACCCTTCACTGAAGCCAAACAAAACAATCACAAACCTTTTTCTCCCGTGTGCTGGTTTTTCTCTCTCCCCAGTTGTTTTCCTTATTCTCCCTCATTTAGTCAGTGCTTTATCACAGCTTTAATAACACCTACTGGTGCGCAGGAAACAATATGTGCATCTTCCAGGAGCTTCTTGTGCAAACACATCTGTTCTTAATATCCAGGGGACATATTTTTTTCAAATAAAGTACAAATAAAATTCATAGACTTACCATGCCTGGGTTTATACATGGTTTGACATACCTAAATATGATGTAATCAATTTATATCAAATGCAGCCTGGAAAAAAAATCCCCTATTATTTCCTTAAATCGACTTAGGCTTTTATTATAGCTCCCATTCACCACGGTGTCATTTTGGTAAGTTTATGCAATGTCATAACATTTATTTCCATAATTTTTTGGATGTAATGTTGCTGATTCTAGAACTGACCAACTGAAACAAGCCCAGATCATAACACTGCCCCCACAGGCTTGTAGTGTAGGCATTAGTTATGATTAGTAATCAGTTCATTCACCTCTCCTCTCCCTCTAATGCATCCAGTCCTATCTTTATGGTGCCTAGCAAATCATCTGCATCAGTTAGGGTTAAAGACCTTGTTGTAACTGAAACCTATTAACTATTTGACCTATTTGCTGAGTTAAATCCAGGTGGTGATCTTTTTTTAAGCTGTGTATATTTATTATTACTTTTTATCATATCATGAAATATGCTTAATCACAGCAGCTAATGTTTTAGTAGTTGAAAGTAATCCTGTCTAGGGGACTAAAAAAATCAAACTTCTGTATCATCTGTAAACCAACTGTCCATGACTGTCAGACCTCATAACCCCTCTCTCCCATTTAAACCGATAATGTTTTGCATTATAAACATACATCTAACTTCATGCTTGAACTAAGGTTGGATAATTAGTAACTTCCATTAGAACACATACAAAGGACTTTTCACTACTGAGGATGTTAAGCGTAGAGAAGTGGCGTCTACTGTTGCCATGACAAGAAAACTCAGCTGTGATCGAATTTTTTACAAGTTAAAACCAGCCTTTCTCCTGCGTGTGTTTCTCACTCTGCTGTAACCGCTTTCTTTCCATTTCATTAAGAAAGGATTCAAGCAAGAAGAGTCTAATCCAGTTTCAGATAAGATTTGGTTTCAGATCAGCTTTCGCTCGTTTTGTCCAGGGACACAAAGCAAAATCTTTCCCCTCCCTCCTTTCATCCATTTCACACGGACAGTCTCATCTTCTGGATTTCTGTTGCCGTGTCTCTCTGCATGCCAGTCTGTAGTCTTTTTTTAGGAGGGTAGGCTTTTAGGAAGGAGACTCACTGAGAGAGCAAAAAAAGAACTGGAACAGTGAAATTGCATAACAGGAGCCAGATGTTTATGTGCTTTCGAATTTCCTTTATCTTCCGCTTTTTTTTCACAGTTCGTTCATAAGGTGTGATGATGTCACTGCCTGATTGTAGTATGAATGAAGCTGTAGGGTTCGTTGGCAAACTCTGGTTTAAAATTAAACTATAGTGCATTAGTCGCTGGTTACACATGGGGCTGGGCACGTACACATACTGATTTCCATGTAAATGAACCTCTCACGCTGATTCACTGTGGTCAGATGACGTTACAGTTAGCTGACGAATAGCAGGAACCAGTTAAAGTGCACAGGATGTTCTTCACCGACACAAAAGTATATCAAGAACAGGAAGTAGAAAGAGTTACACATTTGAAATTGTCCCTGTGAGTATTTCGACAAAGAAATGCCTAAAGAAGGTCATTTCAAGAGCCATTAAAACATGTAGTTTAAACATTTCAGTGTCTGGACAAACATACTCCCTCTAATTACTATATTTATCACAACATCTCCTGTAGCAAGAAGAATGTGCACCATTTTCTAGTTGTTTTTTTTTTTTGTTTTTTTTTGTAGCACACTGACCCTACCCCATTTTCAAGTGGTGCATCCTTCCCAGAGGGACCCTCTCCAAATTAGCACTGTACTAGTCTGGGAAATAAACAAAAGACTCTCATTTAACTCAGTAAGTCCAATATGATCAATCTGCTGTTACATCAGAAACAAAGTGAAAGTTATCTTAATCTTGTCAAACAGGTTGCTTGTATTATTCATGGATTATAATTTTTTACT
The DNA here is from genome assembly GCA_029814465.1 of Ostorhinchus cyanosoma. Classification (NCBI taxonomy): domain Eukaryota; kingdom Metazoa; phylum Chordata; class Actinopteri; order Kurtiformes; family Apogonidae; genus Ostorhinchus; species Ostorhinchus cyanosoma. The sequence goes on along the minus strand of JAPTYQ010000028.1, from coordinate 6,916,503 downwards.
TCATAAATGTAACTTTTATTCATGGTATTTGCAAAGCAGGATGAGGAGCTGTAGGATACAGATTAGTAGTCAGGAAGACTGATAAGTAATATTTGGAATTGACATTTACTATACATTTGCACTTTGTATCTTTAGTATAACATTATTGCAAGACTGTGTTAATGGCCTAGTAATTGAGTGTTTAAGTAAGAAATCATGTTGAGCCAGAGGATTTTTCTATTCCTGTTGTGTATTATAGAGACAAAAAGGCTCAAGCTGAAGAAAAACAGATGTTTATGTGATGTGAGTCACATGACCTCACATCACCCTTTGTAAAGCTAACAATTGCTAGGGCTTAAAACATTCATGCGTATTGATATAACTTGATATGAAGTGGTCTGTTGAGTAGTTGAGCTTGGATTCATTGCTGTGAAAGAAACGTGAAATACTGTTACATAACACTATTGTTGAAGCCGGACTCTGTAGACAGCAAAGATAGAGGCGTACATTACTGTTGGAGAAATATAACGGATTCCTAATAACCATCGGAGCAAATCCAATCAGCTGTTTCAGAGGTGCGAGTACATGACATCTCCCATATGTTGTGTTTTTCTGGTTCGACTGACTCACTACCAGCTGCTACCCTCCTTCAGACACATACAGAGGTGAAAAGTGTTGGAGTACCGACTGAGCTGGTTTGGTTTACACATGTGTTTTCTCTCTTGTGCTGATCTTTGATGCTGTGTCATAGCTTTGTCTTTTTTTTTTTTTCCACTGTGTGTTTGTTCTTTTACAATAGAGAGAAAAAAGTAATAGAGGCAGGCATGGAACAAATCGTTTATATAATATCTCCGAGGACGCTTCTCACTGCCCTCTTTGTGTTTTGCCAGAGAGCAACAATGACTGTCACTGCTAATTTGTTTATATGTGCATGAGTGTTGGTTGATTGGACACACTCATTCCTGTCCTTGTACAGGTTCACATTTGTTCTCTGCAGAGCTGCCACAAGAAATACCACAGAGTCCACACATGCACAAAACGTATTTGACACAAAGCCTCCTTAGCAGGTCCTGTTTGACTCCAGCGTGGAAACCCACCAAGACGGGCTCCAAGCCAAGCATTCACAGACACAATACAGAAACAAGGTGTCCAGGAGGAATTTAGTGTGTGCATGAGTGAATGTTCATGGTTCCAGAGCGCCCCCCCGAGCCTCTATGGTCTGCTGCCAAATTTCAAGGGTAAAGCTGCTCTGAAGGGTCAGTGTGAGGGGCCGGAGCAGGTTGTGAGGACACAGATCCCTGGTGCATTGTTACAAAAGAAGAGATTTAACCAACCTAATCATTCATGTTCAGTTATCTCTGCTTTTTCTCTGCCTCTTCTTCCTTCAGGTCACTTTATGTAACAGGCCAACACATGCAAATTATTTGTATTCAGGCTCTTCTTAATCTAATTTCTGCCTTCTCCATGAATTAGTTCCTGTTCCTTCATGCAGAATAGTTGCACACTGAGCTGTAGGTTGTGCAGGCTTTTACTTTGTATTCCAGCAGAGCCAGTGTCACCCTAGATCCATGTGAAGGCCCATTCATAGCGTTCTTGGCATGCAGGCGGAGACACGTGGATGCTTCTTTTTTTCTTTTTTCTTCCTCCATCTCATTTCTCAAGCTTTGCATAATTCTACTATTCAACCTCTCCCTGACACGTACCATGTTTTACCTAACGCCGATTGGATTCTTTGTTCCGTCTTCATTTTCATTCCTCCATTCACACTTCTCTTCCTTCATTCTTTCCTCCTTCTCCCTCCATATTTCATCTGAGAACTGTTACACAATCCCTTATTGTCCCCTTTTAATATGTGCCATCATAGCACCACCTGTTGGTGAGCAGATATAATGATGAGTCAATGTTAAACAGCAGGACAGTGAAATGGACCAGTGTGTCTGACAGTATGATTTCATGCATATGATAGAAAATGTGCATATACAATTGAAGATAAAGTTGTTTAAGCTGCAGCAGTTGTTTTTTTTTTTTTTTAATCTTTAATTTTTTTTTCTAAATGTGAGGCACCATAATAACATTTAAGCAAAGTAAACTACACCTCATTTGTTTAACCTCAAAATCCTGCATGTATATATCTTTCTTTTGCTACTCCATCCTTCATCTATCAGTGATAAATTATTTAATCTATCAATAAATTAAATAAAAACTAACAGTTGTGGGGGGGTTTTTTGGTTTCTGAAAGTAAACAGAACTGATATTTAACAAAATAAGATAAATCAGTTAAAATTTTATAAACTATTTTTACACAAAAAAATTAAGTGGCAAAAATAATCATCAAATCTTTTTCCGCACAATAAGGGACATTTAATATTCTGAACCTTAAAATAGACGCGTCATTTCCTCTAGAGTTACTCCTGAAGGCTTACGTAAAGGTGATATACTATACCTCCTGAAGATTTTCCTGGTTGCATATTAAAAAAAAAAAAAACTCAGTACATTCTGGCTGAAGAAAAACACTCCCTTTTTGTATTTAGTGGAGAATAAATAATAAATTACCCTTCATGGAAAACAGGACTTTTTCTACAGAAAAGCAAGAAATACTGTGGAAATGAGACTGTTAATCAAAGGAAACTGGTTTGGAATAGAGCCTCATTTGCATTTTCCCTGTTTATATTAAAGCTGAAATTCTTCTGTGTAATGAACCAAATCTGTCCTCATCTTCACTATCTAATGCATATTTGTTCTATGGAAGTGGAAATATGATTTTAATTTTTTTTTTTTTTTTCAATGTTTACAGATTCACCAGTGTTTTGGTCTCAGTTCTTTACATTTACATTGTTTTTCTTTTATTGTGTCCAGGTCCAATCAGCAGCATCCTCGTGAACAAGTTTGGCAGTCGTCCGATCATCATTATCGGCGGTTGTCTATCAGGGTCAGGACTGGTCGCAGCCTCCTTTTGCAACACTGTGGAGCAACTCTATTTCTTCATAGGTGTAGTAGGAGGTCAGTTGTTTTTCATCTCCAGCTTTAATGTGACTCACAAATATACATCCACTTTGGGTTGAGCATGCTGTCAGCTGTTGTGTTCTTTAATTTACTCTTTTCTACCTCCTTCTGTAGGTTTGGGACTGGCGTTCAACTTGAACCCAGCTCTCACCATGATCGGTAAATACTTCTACAACCGCCGGCCCATCGCCAACGGCATCGCCATGGCAGGCAGCCCCGTCTTCTTGTCCACGCTGGCTCCTCTCAACTCTTGGCTTTACGATGAATTCGGCTGGAGAGGCAGCTTCCTCATCCTCGGAGGACTTCTTCTGAACTGCTGCGTGGCCGGGTCCCTCATGCGTCCCATCGGACCCAAACCGCAGCCAGCTAAGCCCGACGCTGAAACCGGAGACGGAAAGGAGGTGATTGAGCAGCAGCCTAAGAAGACATTACTGCAGACCATCAACTCTTTCATCGACTTGACTTTGTTTAAACACCGTGGTTTTCTGCTGTACCTCATGGGTAACGTGGTTATGTTCTTCGGCCTCTTCGCTCCTCTCGTCTTTCTGTCCAACTACGCCAAGAGCAAAGACATCAGTAAGGAAAAAGCCGCCTTCCTGTTGTCAGTTCTGGCTTTCGTTGACATGTTTGCCCGACCCTCCATGGGTCTTGTAGCCAACACCAAATGGATCCGTCCCAGGGTGCAGTACTTCTTCGCAGCTGCTGTCCTCTACAACGGAGTGTGTCATGTCCTGGCACCGCTGTCCGAGGACTACGTTGGATTTGTGGTTTATGCCATTTTCTTTGGTTTTGCTTTTGGCTGGCTCAGTGCGGTGCTGTTTGAGACACTCATGGACCTGGTGGGGGCCCAGAGGTTCTCCTCCGCTGTAGGACTGGTCACCATAGTGGAGTGCGCACCGGTGCTGCTGGGGCCACCGCTTACAGGTAAGATACCCAGCATGCCTTGGAGTCAGAAGGAGGTTTGAGTGTTGAGGGAGACTTTAGCTGGAAAAAAAAAATCTTTATTTGTGTTTTCATTTTTACTTTTGGTTTATTTACTTTACTGGGTGTTTAAGTAGTTTTAGTTTGAGGAATGGACCAGTTGGAGTTGACTTTTTATTAAGTTGTTGTGTTGCAGTTGTTGTTTTTTCATGTATTAAGACAAAAACTTTGATTTGTTGAAACTGAAAAAGCTTAGATTATAGAAAGCATGATGACAGGTTTAATTAAGCTCACATTGGGCAAATCATTGTATTTTTTTTGTACGTTGATCCTTTATATTTTGGGGAAAATTGAAATAAACAGGATTTTTACCTGACGATCTCTTTAATTTAAGTTGACGCTGCATTGTTCTCAGATTTTTATTGCAGTGAAAGTAATTTTAATTGCAAGTTTTAGTTTTCATTAACTATAGGAACTTTGTAGGGAAGGCTGGAGGTTATCATTTATGTATTCTTGTATTTTTCTAATAATCCCCTTCTTTAATTCCCACACTTAGGTTATTTTGTAGTTTTTGCTACTCTTTCTAGCATTAACTGTATTTTATACACATTCAAGATGTGAGAATACAGGGACACTGCTAAATAGATATCGGCTGAGGCTAGAAACATGAGCACTCAGAGGAGCAGACAGATTGTAAACAAACCCAAAGTGAACTTATTTGAAGGGTAAAGCCAGTCTGATGGTGCAGATGCTCATTCAGTTACTAAATATGTACTCAGACCTGCCTCTCTCTCTCTCTCGTTCACTTCCAGGTAGTTTCTATACCTACTACAAACACTATAACTACACTTACATCACCTGCGGCATCATCCTTATGATCGCCAGCGTCTTCCTCTTTGTGGGAATGGGCATCAACTACCGCCTGTTGGCACGAGAGAAAAAAGAGGAGGAGAGAAGAGAAAGAGAAGAGCCGAAGGAGGAGCGCACAGCGATGTTAGCGCCACCCTCACCTTCAAAATCAGACGAGGAGGCGGACGAGAAAAACTCACCTCCAGCCGTCACACAGGAAAACGTCGCAAGGATGGACGAGGACACAGTATAAAAAGTCAAACCGGACTCGAAGGACCCGCACTGCATCACACACCTCACAGAAACACACGCACGCACACACTCGACAAGTTGCAGTTACTCGGTCCAACCGCAAGCCGTCTAGAGAGATAACATTTTGTATCTCGCACAAAGCCCCGAAGCCATAGACACACCGTTACTTTATCACGAAAACCTGAGACCTGCCGCTGTGACGTTACGCCAGTCGAGCAGCGAGCGGCGCACCACGTTTTGATATGATGTGCCTTTGGTAAACTCGAGTCCTCCAGGAGCGCACACCGGCTTACATAAATACCACATAGACGCACAACAGACAGAGTGACTGTACTATGATCATCCGGTAATGAGGACTTTATTCTCAGGGTCTTGAGCTGCAGTTTAGGTTCAGAACCTTTCACACCCACACACACTGATCTCCAAATCTGATTTAGTTAAAGGAAAGCTCAGATATACTGTCACATATTTCATACACACTGACATTGTTTCACTCCTTAAGGGCTGGACAGAAGTTAAAGGGACACATCCATATTCAGTATATTTATATTTGCAGTGTTCACGTATTAACTTAGAGTGTTGCATTAATTGCACTTCCAGGTCGTACCATTTATGTTGAAGAAGGCAAAGAATTAGACAGTTTTTGAAACAGAAGATATGGGGAACATCACCTCAACACGGGGGAAAATGACTTTTTACTTTGGGAGCAGTAGTATTTCTTACCTTTTTAAAGTTAAAATGGTAAAAAATAATGAACAAAAACTGAACAAAATGAAAACAGCAAAAAGAAGAAAGTGAACCACATGAAGGAAAACTCAGGCTAACGCAGCTCTGTGGCCGAAGGCAACAAGGTTACAATGCAATTTAGCTACAGTTTAAAGGGCGCTGCCAGTCGTGTGCTTGTACATAAATGTGTGTGCACTGTCT
>JAPTYQ010000028.1:6879509-6889628 GCA_029814465.1 Ostorhinchus cyanosoma | reverse complement strand
ACATGATATCATTGCTACCTGCATAGTAGTGTTGTCCACAATCATACTGTCAAAGGCGATTTCAGGGTAACCACTGGCAACCTCCTTACAGCACTCCAGAAAGAGACCATCACCTAACTTCCTGCTCGAACAAACACACACGTCAATGTATTTGAGCAACAAATGTAAATACACACAGACAGAGAATTTGAGGGTTTGTGCACCCACATGATGTTAGCTTTGTGTACAGCAGTGACTCGTCTGCGTCCTTTCTCCCGGGCTGTTCTGAAAGCGTAATCAGCAATACGCAGAGATTTGGCTCTGGTGATGATCTTCAGACATTCAACAACACCAGGAACATTCTGCAGAAGAAACACAGACAGTCAGTATGTGATGGTTTGTTTCATCAAAGTGAACATGAACCACATTTGCTCAATTCAGGTGTTGTAAAGGGGTTCAACTGATATTCCAAACTAATAACTTTATATAAAATCATAATTTGCCTCATACTGCTACCTCTTGAAACAAATATTTTATACCTTCATATGCCTTATAATCAGACTCACCCCTGTAAAAGAAATGTCGTTTGTCCAGCATCAAACTCCTTTCTTTTAATTTAGAGCTGTGTCCAGATGTGTAAACAGAACAGTGCTTTTAGCTTTAGAGACTTTGAGACGGTCTTTGACTATAATACTTTTTCATCCCATCTTGTCACTTTCCGATGCTTTGGCGTGTCTCACTACTCCTTCTAGTGGTCAGATACATTATCTGTCAGTGTGAATACTCAGTTCATATCTCAACAATTTATTACATTAGTATGTTTGGCATAACTTCAGAGATCTATCTTCTAAAGACTATAATGACAATATTATGTATTGAAAGTAGAAAGATTATATGTAGCCCCTTTAAAATTTACAGCTTTTTTTCTGCGGTCAGATAATAGTTTTAAAGCTTATTTCAGATGTAGATCTGACTTTCATCCCTAATAAATCATGTGGAGTATAACTCCCTTGTTATTTCAAAACGGGAAAAATCCATCACCAGGTCAAATCACATCATTGGTCCTATAAAATCACATCATTGGTCCTATACTGTACATCCAAAAATGTGAAGTAGAAAACAAGCTTGGATGTGTCTGTGCTATGCAAGTTGCTACACTTATCTTGCTCTGTTGCATCCCAGGATGCAAAGTATCAGGAGCCACAAGAGGACTTGGGTTGGTCTCATACAAAACACTCCTACCCCAAACAACCCTCTCCCGTGCATATTTTTGACCAAACTGGGACCCCTGTCCTCTACAAGGTCTTTGTGCAGTCGTTTTGGTCCATACTGAGTGCAATTACCTTCCCACATCTGCCCAAACAAACAGCACCAAGGTAGAAAATGCAGTGTAGTTTGATGAAATGGACTAAAGGCTTAACACACAAGATCACCTCATGTTCCAGGCTGCTGTATTCTCCTTCAGTGTTCTCTCTGATGATCATGATGTCGATGTTTTTGTGGCGGGTCCTTACTCCTGGAAGAGACTGGCAGTGCATCACATTGGCATACAGATCCAGAGTGGTGCTGCAGAGAGAGCCAAAAAGTGTAAATGAGATCAAGGGGAAGCAGAGAAGCACTGTCGGCGTGCACTGGTGCTGGAATGGCTATTTCACACTGGTGACTTCTTTTTTTTTGTAAGGTATTTTTTTATTGAACATTTGAGAGAATTTACAACATTATAGAACATTCACCAACCCCCAGTTTTAATGCTGCAGACTCACCGGAGCAGATTGTTTCTGGACTTGTAGGAGGGTGGCAAGTTATGGTTGGTCTCAAGGTTACCTGGGTAAATATAGTGTAAGGATAGCAGAAAGGAGTCATTCCTTTACCTAAAATCTGAGCTGAACTTGTGAAATGTTGATTTTGCTTTTTATTGCATATGCTTTGCACTCAGAGATGGTAAAAGTACACACATTCTTTACTATAAGTATAGTCGAAGAAAAAACTACTCTAACTGAACCTCACATCATTTATGTTTGCATTAGTTCTCCTGGTCTCACGTCTCATTGAATAGATAGCACTCTTTGTCTGTTGTGAAGACTAACCTTTCAGTGCGACTCCATTGCGCCTAATAGCCATTATGGCGTTGTTGACATCATCTTCAGAAGGCATAGCTGAATCCACATTAACAACCTCAAAGTCAACTGGCACACAGCAGAACCTGATGATAAAAAAAGCTAAACATTAGGAGAGCACTGAGAAAGATGTTGATTTGATTCACATACTTTAAATATCTGTCTTTATTTATGAACATTACGTGTGTTTTTGTGCATATATGATGTGTAAATTCTCACCGGAACAACTCACGGACATGGTTGGCAAGTTCTGGGCCAATGCCATCTCCAGGGATCAGAGTCACCGTGTGTCTACCTCCATACAGCGCAGGTGGAGGCTTTAATATATACAAACACATTTAGTGAAACCCTTGACGAAGTTTGCATTTGCAAACCTAATATAGTATATTTAATGTGTTTGCCTTCAATCGATTAAAGCTCTAAGTGTATCAAGGATTCTGTGAGCAATCATACTCACTATGTTCTGGTGTGGGTGGGTGGATGAAGAAGGATCAGAGCAAAGGAAAAAACGTAGGAATGTTAGTAGGATAAAGACAAAAGGACAGATTTGTGATGGCAGAAGTACTCCAAAACAGTAAAAATATCTCAGCGGGGTGGAGGTTAACAGTAACGTCAAAATTTTAAGAGGACATGAGGTCATGAACGTTCTTATTTTAAGTAACTTTTGAGGAAATGTACTTATTATTACTCACTGTGTAGGTGGATTTGTTTCTCTGGTGGCATGTAGTTGCACCATAAGCCTATTGATATAGCAAAAAAATAAAATAAAATCATGTCAGTTCATTTAGTAGATAACAAAGGGTCTCCTGTGTGGCTGTCTCCTAAAAGAATGGTTAGAAATATTCAGATCATTTCAAGAACTTAAAGTGGTCTAAAATATCCCACTACCAATGAAAGTTCTGCATTCAAAACCTTTGTTAACTGTAGTATTTAAGTATTATCAGCGAAATGTGATGTGAAAAGTAAGCAAGGTGTATGTTGTTTTTGGATTAGATACGGGTGTTGTATTACATTCATTACATCATTTGACCTACTTCAGAAACTGTTAATTTAATAAACAGCAGTATACACTCTTTATGTTTTAGTATGTTTTCTTTTGTAATCTTGTTTTTATATGTACTGTCCTTTACTTTTAAATCACATCTATTGGTTTTATTTCATCCTGCAGTTGATGTTGTACATGTTAAAGAACACAAGGTTATGGATGCAGTTGTGAAAGGGGGTCAAAAATGAATAGAGTGCGAGGTCTGATTATGTTTAAAGCATGTAAATGGTTGCTTATGAATGATCCTTTGGGTTTATTTTCTAGTCCAGGAGAAACATTAAAGGTTTGTCGAATGTGTTTGCTGGTAGGCCAGTTGTTAACCGTTGTTAGGTTGTTAACTTAGCCATTAATGGAGGAAGCTGCTGTATTACTCTGAATAATTTATGACTCTGCAGGGAACACTTAAAGTATACATTTACAGCCTTATCTCAGTTGGGGGGGGGGTATGCATGCAGCTAAAGTAAAGTTTAGTTTTCTCTGCAGGGAATTGAGTAAAGTTGACATTGACAGAGTGGTGCTGAAAGGACAGCGACATAAACCCGGCTAGCTTGGTTAGCAACAACTAACTAACCAACCCACTGTTAATCAGCTTAGCTACACTGACTGCTGTCCTGGCAAATGAAAAGAGGAAAACTGTTACAAATAAAGTCTGTACGAGTGTTGAAACTCTGGTTTTAAACTCAGAGGCAGGTCCTACCCGGAACAGCCGCTCTCCGAACCCGGGCTTCAGGACTCTGCACAGGGACCGGGTCGTCATGTTCAGTCTGCGCGCGGACGGATGACACAGGGGCGGGGGCGTGCCGCGCGTTCACTGGTAATCTCCGTCTGTCCCTGTTGAAGCGCACTCATTCATCCATATGTACACATCCATTCACCCACTAACACACACATTTAGATCAGAAAGGATATGAAGACACCGATACAGACAACAGCCCCCAGGCCCCTCAGGCTGTAGTTTTTTCTCCCAATGGAGCTGAATACCCTGAATAAATACCCTTCCCTCTTTTCCCCTGAGGGTCTTTGAGGACTAGTGACCACAAACTAAATATGGGACACTGAAAATGTTAGCGTGGGACAGATTACCAATGATGAGAGGTAGATGTACACTGATATAATGGGTTTTCCTGACTCTGTGGGGAGATTTAAGTAGATTTGTTGTTTTTCTTTGACAGAAAATGGATATTGAATGTTATCTATGGATATGAAAACAAGTCTGATTAACCCTTTATAGGGCACTCATAGAAATACTATGAAATAATAGTAATAATAAAAAAAAGTCAACCTTAGTGTGTTATTGGAGGACATAACAAGACTTTATTACTTTTGTGAAAATTTTCTGAGTTTTTATTGTTTTGCAGAAAATAAACTGAAGTTACCATATTTGGTTCTTTACCCGTAAGTGGCGCACACACACACACACACACACACACACACACACACACACACACACACACACACACGCACATAAACACATGTAACGTCAAAGGAACATGTATTTTAGAACATTAGAACAACATAAGTGCTGATCCAGACCAAGGTCTTTAATTTAATCTTTTTAGTTACTAGTAGATTAATGTTGTTAAAATTCTTTTGTTTCACTAGACTTCTGTGTTTCACAGAATTCTTTAGTTTTCACTGTTGGGTGAGGGGTTTTCTTGAGGCAGAAAAGGTATGGGTCATACCTTAGCTAACACAACAAAGTGGCAGTTTTACATATGTCTTCAAAGGATTGTAAATCACAAAAGATGAGATGGAAAAACACAGTCATTATAGGGAAAAACATCTGTTTGATTTAGAGTCACCAGCCCAGTGTTGGTGACCCAACCCATCTTGCCCACAAGGGGGGTCAGCCCATAGATTGAGGATCAACTTACAAGGAGGATAAAACTGATGTGTTTTTAGAAGATCGGGGCCATTCCACTGTCCTCCATGGGGGTAGATGGCCCTCAGCTGGCTGGTGCTTTGTTTGTGGCACATGTGGTTTCTCAGCTGAGTTATGCTTTGTTTATGGTCACATCAAGTCAATTCAATAAACTTATAAAAAATTAAACTGAAAAGAATCTGGACGAATTCTTGGAGCTTCCAACAAAAGAACATGCTAACAAGAACATACATCAGTGATATAGGATTAAAAAGCTGTGAACGCCATCACAAAATTGGACTGAGGAGTGTGTTAAGCACAAACCCTAGACTAAATATAATGTGTATGTATTAAATACAGGCTGTCTAAAAATGTATAGACTGTATATATTAATTTACATAGACTGATGCATATACATACACAGATTGTATATACAGGTGCATCTAAAAAAAATTGAATATCAAGAAAAGTGTGCTTTTTTCCTTCATGATTTAATTTAGTTAAACTTTGAGGAAAATTTAGATTAACGTTTCAAGACACAAAATATAGTATCTCAAAATATTAGAACATTTCATAAGGTCTTTAAAAAAATATTTATAATATAGAAATGTGAAAGTATGCATATATGATACATTTATGCACTCAGTACTTGGTTGGGTCTCCTTTTTCATGAGTCACATCAATATTATGGCATGGCATGTAAAGGATCAGTCTGTGGGTCTGCTAAGGGGTTATGGAAGACTAGATTTCTTTGATAGCAGCATTCACCTCATCTACATTGTTAGGTCTGATGTCTTGCATCTTCCTCTTAACAACAACACACAGACTGTCGTGGTCATCAAACCAGTTCTGAGTAGTTTTGGTTCTGGGGACAGGTGCAAAGTCCTGCTGGGCAGGGAAATCATCACCTCCATAAAGCAAATCAGCAGATGGAAGCTTGAAGTGCCTAAAATCTCCAGGTAGATAACTGCATTGACTTTAAATTTGATGAAACACTGTGAACCACCACCAATAGATGACATTTAAACCCAAATCATCACTGACTGTGGAAACTTCACTCTAAAAGCAGCTTGGATTCTATGCCTCTCTGCTCTTCCTCCAGACCTTGGCTGGTAGGACCTTGACTTCCAAATGAAATGCAAATTTTACTTTCATCTGAAAAGAGGACTTTGCACTACTGAGCAATGGTCCAGTTTTTTCTCCTTAACCCAGGAAAAATTCTTCTGATATCGTCTCTGGTTCAGGAGTGGTTTGACACTATGAATGTAACCTGTGCAGACCATTTCCTGGACTTGTCTGTGCATGGTGGCTCTTGATGCACTGACGTCTGCCTCATTCCACTGTTTGTGTAGTTCCTGCAAAGTCTTGATTCAGCTTTTCTTGACAATCTTGTCATCCTTGTTGCTTGTGCACTTTTTCCTACCATACTTTTCCCTTCCAGTCAACTTTCTATGAATATGCTTTGCTACTCTGGGTAGCCAGCCCTTTCATCAATGATCTTCTGTGGCTTAACATCCATGTGGAGGATTTCAGTGAGTGTCTGTCAAGTCAGCAGTCTTCCCCATGATTATGGTAGTGTCATTCATGGCATTTATACTGCATAAATAGGGATTTACTCAAACTTGAAATAAAAAAAAAAAGAATTATATTTTTGAGATATGGTTTTATTCTTTCCTTTTTGGAGCAGATGTTCTTAAAATTAAATTAAAATTAAAAAAACCCAGCTTGAAACAATTTTAGTTTACACGTCTTAAGTGCAGAATATATACAATTTTTGTTTTCTGAATTAGCTGACTAAAACACTGAACTTCGCTGCACTATACTCTGATCTTGTCGAGCTACACATACATGTACATTATGTACTGTTTATCATGTATTATAGACAGTCTATGACATAACCACACGGAGGCGCCATACACACAAAGATACAACATGAACAGGACAGTAATTCTACCTGTTACACCACTCAACACTAACTCATAAACACAACTACGACCAGTCTACTATTGCGTCCTCCTTCAATTGATTTACTTGTTTATATGTCACTGCAAGTGTATTTGTGAATGACTAAATAAGGTAGTACTGGAAGAACAGCATTAATTCAATCAAATATGCAGTGCATGAGTGTAAATGAGCAATGAGGAGTCATTTCAAAATGACAACATGATAAGCTAAGAAAACGGATAATTCAAGTCAGTTGAGGACTACTTTAAGTCTATAAATTTTACTCTTCAGCTTTTTATCCTCTTCCAACCGTCTGAGAAATTGTGCTGGTAGTTGTAGTTTTTTCTCCTTTTGACTTCAGCTAATGTAGCGGGGCGTGATACGGTTTCGAGAATACATATCCCATCGTCCCCGCGGCCGCGCCTCCTCCCTCCACTCCGTCCGCCTTCCCTCCCACTCCACTGGGCCGCGAGGAAGTCGCAAGATGGCTGATGTCGCTTGGAAGTAATGTTCCCCTCTGCAACATGAAGCCGTGAGTGTGGAAGAAAGCGAGGGAGGCACCATCGGGCTTTTATTTTTGTTTTCTTTTAGTTACTTTTCTTTTATTTCGTCAAACATCCATCTCATTCCGCGTCGTGTCCGCCCCGGACTTGTCTTCGGGAGTTGACGCGTCAAATCACGCCGGGGACCCTGCCAGCAGCTAACAGCAGCTAGCCACACAGTTAGCAAATATTAGTTCAGCTAGCCACTCTGCCAGGAACACTGCTTGTTAGTTAGTTTTAATTTATATTTTGACAACTGCGAGGCACCAAGCTACTGCTACACATGTGCTAAAAATCCCCGAGGTAGTGCAGAATCAATGTCAAATATTTCAGCTGTCAGATAAAAATAACGATTTGGAAGGTGCTCGGTTTAACATCATGTCCGCGAACTGGCCATCCAGTCTGTGGGTTGCTAACTAATGCGCAGTATTGCATCTGTTTCATGTGCACACATCAGCAACATAATTATTTTGTAGTCATCTCTCAATATTATTCACCATCTTTCTGCATTTCCGTTATTAGCTGCCAATTACATTGGGGAGCTGCTTATGTTAAAGGAAAATTATGGGCGCAGGGAATATGGTGAACTTTTTCTGGCTGTAGGTAGCTACACTGGCCTTGTTGGCATCTCACCAAAAATCCACAGAGATGGACACTAAACTGAGCACACGCGACCAAAACTAAGAAATTGGCATTTCGGTAACTTGTGATTTTCAACAATAACTGAAACACTTGTAGGACAGTGCGCGGTGACTCGTTTCACTAGTCTGGGTGACAGAGAAGTTGTTTTGCAGGGTTAACTTAACTACAGTAAGTCACTACATCGGAGACGAGTTAGCTTGCCAGAAGTGCACAGCTAGCTACAGTCTCGCCCCACATCACATTACAAACACGGCGTACAGAACGTATTCAGAGCCCGCTCCCGGCCAGACACACAGGCTCAATAACACCGTCATGGGAGTACAGGGTTTTCAAGAGTATTTAGAGAAGCGCTGTCCCGGGGCCGCAGTCCCGGTGGACCTCCTGAAGCTTGCTCGTACAGCGGCCCGCCAGCCCCCTCACCATCATCACCCACACCACCACCCACATCACCCCGGGCCCATGCCTCCCCCGCCCCCGCCTGCTAGGATCCTAATCGACGCGGACTCCGGCCTGCAGCGCCTCTACGGCGGCTACCAGACGGACTGGGTGTGCGGGGGCGAGTGGAACGCCATGCTGGGCTACCTGGCCGCCCTGTCACAGGCCTGTCTGTACCAGGGTGGCTTGGAGCTTGTCGTGGTTTTCAACGGCACACTAGGGAAGGAGCGCTGGCCCGAGTGGGCGCGGCGAGCTCAGGGCCAGCGACAGACGGCGCAGCTGATAGTCAACCACGTCGGCAGCAAGGCCACCCCGCCTCCCCGGGCATGGTTCCTGCCCCCGGCCTGCCTCAGCCACTGTGTCCGCCTCGCCATGTTCCGCTTCAGAGTGCGGGTGAGCAATGTGATCATGGTTGTGAAGTTATTTTACTGTGGTCATTCGGCGTGCCAAATTAACACTTGCCCTTTCTTTAGCACGCCCATGTAGTAGGTTACGTCATGTAGCCTCTTTTAACTCTTTGGTGTTTGTGAACAAGTGCAACTGCATGTCCTGAGCACTGAAATGATTCACTGTGAGATTTTGTCATTCAGTCTATTCATAAATGCAAAACCGATCGGCAGTAAAGTGACTTAAGTTTCTACCCGATTCTCGTAGCTGGCATGTTTCCCTTCATTTATGCATATGCAGTGGTGTACTGGGACGAGAGATGTGTCCTGTTGAACTGTTTCTGTTTTTGATAAATGAGGCATGCTACTGGTCAAACCTCCTTGTTAGAGAGAGGTTAAAAACATGCATTGTACAACATGACCTGGTCTAGCCTATATATTACGTAACATGAACCCATTCAACCTTTCCTACATTGTTGAGCAACTGCTGAGTAGAAAAGACTATTTATAGGTTGTAGGCCTTTTACAGGATTGCATTTATAATAACTTATATTGTGCATTTCAGTTAGTTGAAATATTATTTTCAAATTAGAAATAGACATTGTATGTATTTTCTGACATTTCCACGTTTGAATGTGATAAAGTAGAGTAAGATAGATTAATCCTTATGCTTATGGTGTATCTGCCTCATATTATAAATTAAGTGTTATAGCTTAAGAAAAAAATGTTGTGTCATCTGATTGGGCCACAGAATTACTTAATGTGATATGTTTTCAAAAGGAAACATACCTCATGACTCATAACGTTTTGTTCTAGGTCAGTGATAAATGCAGCTAAACTGCTGATTGTCTGTCAAGGTTCCCTAGCATCAGTGTTGCTTGTCTCCTTTTGTTTTTGATCCATTCCTTCATCTGGTTGCATGCTAGTATTAAAACACTACAACATTGTGTGTCCTATGAGAATACTTGTTAGAAAAGAAAAATCCCACCCACACTACAGTACACACACTGATGCTCCTTCTTCTAGTGCAGCATTATTACTCAGAGTTACTCATGTGTACTTATTTATTTTTCCTGGACTTGCATGCATTCTAAGAAACAGCCTTACTGTACCTCCCAGTACCTCAGATCCTCTTAAATTATACATTTGCAAAATGTATTGCTGGTCA
>JAPTYQ010000028.1:6868025-6879409 GCA_029814465.1 Ostorhinchus cyanosoma | reverse complement strand
TAAGAAACAGCCTTACTGTACCTCCCAGTACCTCAGATCCTCTTAAATTATACATTTGCAAAATGTATTGCTGGTCATTGTTCTGCTGCCTCTCAACAATTGCTTGCTGCATTATATTACCAGGATGTAATTGTACATCATATTCATTTTCAATAGAAATTAGTAGTTTAAATAAGTCTTACATCAAATAGGATTCTCATAATCAACCTGTGATCCCTGTCCCATATTGAATTCATTTGATGATAGGGATTTGATTACCAGCTCATTAGATTGATCTTTAATGAATACAGAATGTAATTTAGTTTTCACATTAATTAGCCTCGTTCTCTCAGAGTCATTGGGTTCTCCTGGTGCTATAACTGTGTACCTCAGTCAATGTTTAGCTCTACCACCTGCTAGTAGTTAAGATGTGTGTTATCATTGGAATTTCAAGAAATATTAGTCTGGGCCACGGTACTGGTAATCTTAAAATGTATGAAACACTTTTGCTCCACATATGCATTTCTTAAAGTCATTGTTTTCTAGTACTGGTTTGGGATAAAATTGGCATTAGTGCAAGTTAAATCATTGCCTTACAAAAAAATTAAGCAATTTGGAGTCTCTGGTTTTATGCTCTGACGGTAGGGGTGAGCAAAAAATGAATGTGGTGCTTTTATTTGGTGTTTAAATAAGCTGAAGAGATGTAAACGGAAGAAGTGATGATAAAAAAAGTCAGATATCGATCCAGGCCCAAGTCCTCTGTCATGATGTGTGTGTGTCATGTTGTATTGTATGCATGTTTGTTTGCATACTGTTTATCTGCACATTTCATACAAAAATCCTTTTAAGAATTAGTCTGTTCTGTGTCACATTCACTCTCCTTCATGTTTGCTTGTGCTGCCTTTATGTTAAAACCTTGTCTGAATCTATGTCACATGAGAGAGAGCATCCGGGTGATAAATATTCAGAAAATATTCCTATATAGAGTGTAGTTTTTGGCAACATAAACCATAAAGCATAATGTGTTGTGATATATACATTGTTCTATTGTCACATTATTTACATATACTCAAACAACACAGCATCGGAAAGAGACCACAAACCAGGCAGTGGTGTTTTTTTTTTTCTAACCTCATGCAGACTTTATACGTGACATCTAAAGCTGAGTTTGTCCGCTCTGCTTCTACAGGTTGTACAGACTTTGGAGGACCACCACCAGGAAGTGCTGTCCCTCTACAGGGACTATGGATTTGCCGGCTTGATTGCTCAGGATTCTGAGTTTGCCCTCTGCAATGTACCTGCCTACTTCTCTTCACACGCACTCAAACTGAGCTGGAATGGCAAAAACCTGACCACACATCAGTATCTGCTGTCTGAGGCCGCCAGGCAGCTCGGGCTTAAGACACAGCACCTGCCCTGCTTTGCTGCTCTGCTGGGTAAAGAACCCCATACTCTTGAATTCTTCAGCATGCACACAACAGCATCAAACATGCATCCTACATTTATATCTGTTGCCTACTTATTGCAACACACAGTCATACTCGTGAGTTGTATTTTTGGCAACTCTCTTTACCACTTGCCCTTGTTTGGTGACACTGCCAGCATTTAAAAGAGTTTCTGCCTTGCAGGAAATCATATTCTGCCTGATGAGGACCTGGCTGCCTTCCACTGGAGTCTGCTGGGACCAGAACACCCACTAGCTTCTCTCAAGGTACATTATATTTCAAAATTTCTAGTCCTTTGCAAACTACAACACACTGTTAGAAAATACTGTAGCTAAGCTATTGTACTACTGTAAGTTCTCAATCAGTTGTCTTTATTTTGTACAGTGCTTTATTCATAATTTCCTTTTTCATTATATAACTTTATCATGCAAACCAAATTTGTTCCATGTTCCGTATCTCTTAAAATCCTTCAACCTCTTGCTATGTCAGGTGCGAGCCCATCAGTTGGTGCTGCCGCCCTGTGAGGTGGTGATCAAGGCTGTCTCAGAGTATGTTTCGTCCATCAAAGATCTGGGAAACCTCGATGCCATCGCCAGAGATGTCTTCAAACAGTCACAGGTAAATCACTCAATTTTATGGCAAAAAAAGAGAAGTGTCTGAATTTGTCCCATTTTGATCTGATGGAGTGTAACCAAAGAAATTAAGATCACTTTCAAAGGTTTGGTTCCTCTGTACTGTAGAGTTAATCTGTTTTTTAACCTATGAAGTGTTGTATATATTCCCATTATGAATGGATTTAAATATATCTCTATAATAAAGTTGTGTTTCAAATAATGTTTGACTGTTCCTCCTAGACTGTATGAATGGTCAAATGGTTAAATAGGTCATAATGGTTTACACAAGACTGAAGTCAGTATCTACACTTCCTTACGGATCATTGCTAAATCATGTATTTGAAATACATACTTCATAGTTTCACTTTATTAGATACAGAGGGGCACTTTTGGATGACTGTTTCATTTATGTAAATGAGTGCTTTCTTCAGTAAAGTGTGTTTGTAAGATTGGTTCAATGCACTGAACTGTTTACATTTTTATGCATTTAATTGCTGCTTGGATATTACTCTTGTGCAACTGCGTCCTTGCAGGTGTTCACAAGCACAAAGTCAGAGCCGCTCTTTCAAACATACCAGAGCTGGTCTCTTTGTTGTCCAGAAACTGAAGACACTACACAAAGCCAATGAGAAAACTCTGTGTCTTGTTTGGTCTTTGACTCCCTTAACCTCTCTTCATACGTGTACTGCAGGTGTATCTAGAATATCCAGAGTTAGTTGTGTAACTAAGAGTTTTGTAAAGTGATTTATCTAGAGATTATTCGATATGCATTAAGGTCTAATTAAACATATGTCGTTTCGTGAGCAACTCTGACAGGGTTTTCCTGATCATTTTAACATTTAGGCACAGAACGTAAATATTCTGTCACAGCATCAAAGGTAAAGGCAAAAATTCTGTAGTTTTGCTTTACTCCTTAAACACAATACAAATCCGTACCCTATTGTTTTATCAGTGTCATTGAATGATTATCATTTATGGCAGTGTTACTTCACAAGATTGTGCTTGTGTTATTCATTTTTGCATTTAACTATTTTAGTAAAATGCACTGTCACAATTCCAATATAGTGTGAACTGTGTTCTACATAATATTTTTGTTTTGTCTGCAGTCACGTATGGAGGATAAGGTGGAACGGTTTAAAAAAGCTGTGGAGTATTTCTCAGCTGCCTCAAAACCACGCTCACCCAACATGGGGCCCTCTTTCATTTGTGAGTAGGAAGTAATTGTCTGTACTGTTGTGTAATTATGTATTCATGAAAATAAACTAACAGGCTCCTTTTTTGTTTGTATCCTTTTTTTGTTCAGTACCTGGGTTTGGACCCAGTCCATTCGGGGGACCACCTGGCCACATGGGACCGATGCAGCCTGGAAAGAATCAGGTAGGTTCCTTTGTTGTTTACTCCATCCTCCTTTGTTATATTAGTGTAATTGTTCTCTGCTGTGCATTATTATATAATACAGCAAAGTGGATTGACTGGTAGCTCTATAAAGTCCCCTTTAGCAAGTGGTTATACTGGGGACAACAGCTAAAGGAGGAGAGTACAGTCCTTTCCATCACAAATCCTTCTTTCAGCCTTGATTATAGATCCTTTCAGTATAATGTGTAATATAATCGGGCAGTATTACTGCCTGTCCCCTGAGACATCTTCTCCTCCTCTGTCACCTCCCTCTTTACCGTGCCCTCTTCACTCCATCTTTTTTTCTTCTTTGCTCCCGTGCTTTCTCCATTCCCCCTATCCATTTTCACCTTTCTTCTGCACAGTTCCCTCCTCCCCAGGTTCCAGGGTTAAAGCAACCCTTTCAAAATGCTCCATATGGACCTGGCTCCACCCCTCTGTTCCAGACCCCTCCACCACCGTCGCAAGACTGCAACGATTCACTGACAGGCAAGATGGGTTTATCTGACTGGTCAGCTCCATATGATTCCACTCAGGGGGGAAGTCGATTACCCAATCACCACACCGGCACTCAGTCTGGTCCCTCTCCCTCTCCTTCCTCGTCATCGGATGGAGATGAACCCAATGACAGCAATGCAAAGTAAGTTGCAGAGAAAGCAAAGTCATGTATTTTTGCAAACTGATAGCTTTCTAATTACGCTGATGTGAAAAAGAGATGTTGTCATTTGTCATTCCAGGTCAGGGTTTTCTATTTCTCTGCCATTATAATACTTGGGAGCAACGTCTACTTCTCTTAACAATCTGCAGGAATTGTACCATATTGCACAAAATGAGAGTTGAATAGTTGGCTGTCTCATAGTCACAAAATTAGAATTGTGTTTACTTTACATGTCAACTGATTTGCTTTGTGTGTTTTCAACTATTTTCTAAAAACTGCAGTAATATACAGTAGGTTTAAAACTTAATACGTGTTTTGATTAAACACAAGAACACATCTAATTTCAGTATTTCACCAATTTGGAAACAAAGGGAGAGAAGAAACAGAAAATTCACGAGAGTGCTGGGAGAAAAGCCTTGCAGAGTCGGAGGGATTGTTCCTGGAACTAGTGACTCCTATGGTCTGACATAAAATAATATTAGAGTTGAGGATTGACACTTATTTCCCAAATTGTTTAATTGTGACAAAAAAGGATAGGATATAAAAGACATTTTCAAAGAAAGATAATAGTTGTATAAGGAAACCTGCAACATGGTGCATTATTCAAAATGTTTACTTCAAGAATTAAGAATTTAGTGAAATGTCTATCAGGGTTAAAATTCTGTCCAAAACATGAGCAAACACATTTTTCTTCTACAGAAACAGCTGTGTGGCGTGAACTCTCACTTAGACATGATGAATGTCAAACAAAAATGACCAAACTGTCCCACAATCCTTTTCTTTCAGCCATTTGACGGACAAGCCCTCACGGTGGGAGGATCCCACTGGAAGGGGGGGCTCAGCCTCTGGGGATGGTTCCCAAGGCAACGGGAGCGGGTCAAACATTCCGTCACTGCTGTCTATGGCGACGCGGAGTCACATGGACATAACCACACCCCCTTTGCCTCAGGTATGCATCTACGAATACAAAAATATGCATATATGTTAAAATCAAAGCAAATTTTAGAGAAACTAAATGTGTTTTGTGTGATGTTTAGGTCAGTGCTGAGGTGCTTCGTGTAGCCGAACACAGACACAGAAGAGGACTGATGTACCCCCAGATTTACCACATATTGACCAAGGTACTTTGAAGTTGTTGGATTTCTCTCTTTGTTTGACACTCTTTGTTGCCGTCACCATTGTGTTTAAAATTTGTCATTCATGTCATTTAAACCTAGGTTGTAAAATGAAGAGATGATATAGTATCCTGCTTCTCTTGAGTTCTCTTCTTAATTTACACTGTCTTTTCTTCTGTCCCTCAGGGAGAGATGAAGATGCCAGTGTGTATAGAGGACGAGTGTAATTCTGAGCTGCCTCCTGCCTCTCTGCTGTTCCGCGCTGCTAGACAGTATGCCTATGGCGTCCTCTTCAGTCTAGCTGAAACACACCGTCGCCTGGAGAGGTTAGCCCTGAGGAAGAGAGCTCCTCTGGAGGGTAGGTCTGGGGAATTAATGAAAAATGAATGACCTAAATGGCAGATCATGGATGATTTGTGATCTTTTTTTTAAAGAGTATCTATAATCTGTAGAATCTTGCATTTGTTGTTTGTATATGAGTCACATCTGAGGTAATTATTCTACCAGATAAGATAGCGAATGCTGGACCAGAAATAAAGGCATATATGTTGATTACCAGGGTTCCCGCAGGGCCTTAAAAAGTCTTAAAAGTCTTGAACTTACAAATCTGCATTTAATATCTTAAAAAAGTCTTTAAAATATATTAAATTTGATACGGTAGGTCTTAAGTTATGTTGCCATGAACTTGTCCACTGTATTGTGTTTAAATGTGTCTGGGAAATGTCCAAGCAGCAAAGTATGTAATGTTAGTTGACTCAGTTCCACCCGTTCCAACCCAACATTTATATTGAAATTAGGAATCAATTATCACCAACTTTGCAGAACATTCAGCCCAACCAATGCACATGCAGCTGTTAGTCACGCCCTGAGAAAGCTGACTTTGGGAACTTTTAGGGATGGTTCACAAGTGAAAAGTAAGCATGGGGAAGTGCAAATTTAATAATGCTTGGTTAGAGAACAGATCATTCTCGACCTGGTTGACAAAAGTGGAAGGGAATGTGTTTGAATTTCACTGTGCCTTCTGCAAGACATCAGTTCAACTTGGAACAATGGGAATCAAAGCGTTGGAGTAAATACATTTTCCTAAATTGTAGGAGTCACTAATTTTTGCCAGTATGGTCATGAAATAAACTGTGAAGTGAGCATTAAATTTTGTTCCAAGTAGTCTTAAAATATCTTAGTCTTGCATTTAATTTTTAGAAACCTGTAGGAACCCTGAGCTTTTGTAGTTGTACCTAGTAAATAGCTGGTTGAACAGTTGTCCTAAATGACACAGTTGATGGGTGTCAAGCTCACCTTTCTGTCACTGTGTTGCAGTTCCTCCAGTGATTGTCAAAGAGTGGAGCAGCGGCAAGGCCAAGTCAGCCCTGACTCCGGAGCTGGTCCCGGCCCTGTGTTTCCGGGAATGGACCTGCCCCAACCTGCGACGGCTCTGGTTGGGTCGTGCCAGTGAGGACCGCTCCAGGAGAACCAGGGCCTTCCTGGCCTGCCTTCGCTCTGACTGCCCCGCCCTCCTCAACCCAGCACAGGTCCCACAGCATCTGCTGCTCATGTGCTGTGTGCTCAGGTATGACAGCACTGGACACCTTCTGTTTTGTTTTAATGCCTATATTTATGGTTGTGCTTATGGCAGAAGGACCACATTCCTGAGAGACAGGCTCTGAAAATAAAACAATGGGCCTCATTGCTCATGAAAAATCGTCAAATGTTGTTAAGGCTGCAGTCATTTAGGTCCACTACACAAAGAAAAGCAGTCCACGGTGTATACTACTAAACTGATTATGTTGAGCCTCATGTGCGCACATAAATGGCTGCCACATTATACATTGGGCCTGAAGACTGAGTGCTGTAAAATTAATCGTAATGAGTTATTTGTCATTTTCTTTATATATTTCACAAATATACAGGCAGGCATACTGACAATTACTAAGAGCAGTGCCTCTGCATACAGGGTGTGCAGTATTATTTAAAGTACCTGTCAAATTTCAAACAAATGGAAAATTATGTGGAAATGGTGTTTAAATAATACCAGCTGTTTTGATATTGATGACTATTGCGATATTAAAAGTAATTGCACTTTGCTCAAATAATTGCTATAAAACTATCTATTGATAACACGTTGATTCTTGTAGCAGGAAGAAACTGATTTTGCTGTGCTGAGAGAGCACCTATAATATACACTTGCCTAAAACTGACAGATGCACATTCCTAGCATAATGTACTACATAATGATTGAATTAATAGTAGCCAAATAGTTGTTAAGACTGATATCTCATAGACAGTAGAGACCACAAGTTACTAAAAATTGATGGATTATGTGGGCATCCTTGAGCTTTGATAATGTGTGCTGTGCCTCAAGCTTGACTTATGTAATTTCCAAAATATTAACATCACTGAACTCTGCGAGTGGAGAGGACCGGATTGAGGTTCATAATTTGGCTTCCTCATTTCAATAGTAAGGACAATTATGTTGTAACTTTACATCCATACTCCGGCCATACACATCTTATTTGCTAATAGAATAAATAAAAGCTGTTTATGCTCATTAATAGGTCCAATTATTCCTTACTGGTTTTGAAATTCTTAATGAAGTGATTGGGAGGGGAGACATTAGTGTGTTATAGTTCTGCATTAACTTTACTCCTCTCTCCTCCCTCTCAGGTATATGATGCAGTGGCCTGGAGGAAGGATCCTCCAGAGACATGAGCTAGATGCCTTTCTCGCCCAGGCCGTTTCCAGCCAGCTCTACGAACCCGACCAGCTACAGGAACTAAAGGTAAGACCCACTCTGTAATAGTTGAATAATTCTTGACTTGCACTGATTAAAACACCCTCAAGCTCATCTGGATATATTAGTGTTACAACCATTCTTTAAAAATAATTGATGTGATTTTGTTGCTTTAAGCAAAGCAAGTGTTTTTCTTGAGATGAGCTGTACTGTGTGTAGAGCGTCCAGATGGCTCAGCAGACTGCATACCACGTCTTCTTACCTCATCCTTTAAATTTTTCTCTACTGTTGCTACTTTTAGCCTTCAGATGTTTAAATTCTACTATCATGGTGCTGTCCTAGAGTGTGAAACTACAGTTATCCTTTTTTGTATGTCACTGTCAGGTGGAGAAGGTGGATGCCCGCGGCGTGCAGCTGGCTGCTCTCTTTATGGCCGGCGTTGACACAGCACTGTTCATCAACGATGTATGTGGACAGCCGTTGCCGTGGGAACACTGCTGTCCCTGGGGCTTCTTTGATGGCAAACTGTTTCAGAGCAAACTGGCTCGGGCTGCCAGAGACCGGGCTGCTCTGCTGGACATGTGTGAGGGACAGGTACGAGCTTGAATGTGTTTATAAAGTGTCAGTAACGCTGTGCGCATGTTGTACTTATCCTTTTTATCACACCTTTTGTTTAACCAGTTGAAAACTTGAATCAAATGAACAAATTTCTTTCCAAACACTGGTTGCTTTTACAATGTGTCTATGTAAAGTCCACAGTACAAACCAATCTCTATAAGACAGAATACGTTCTCAGTAAAAAGAAAAATGTCTGTTTATCCACATATAGTCCTTTAATGAAAAATGTTATATAAAAAATTATATAAACAAACTGGAGAGGTACAAATGATCTTGTGTAGCAACAAAGTGAAAATGTTAGATAATAGTTGCAGATTAAAGTGGGAATACAGTCTGTTCAGTCTCACACTCTGAAGGCTGGAGACATGGCTGCATGACTCCAGTCTGCGAGGCTTTCAGTTGTCTTTTCTCTCTGCAGGAGGAACTGGTGTCCAAAGTTGAGAAAATGCGTCAAGCGATCCTCGAGGGCATCAACCTATCCCGCCCTCCTCCACCTCCTCCACCACTTCCACCTCCTGCCTTTCTACCCCCAGCCATGGTTCCCCCTTTCTACCCCATGCCTCCTCTGTACCCACCACGCCCCATGGGCGGTATGCCCCCTCATCATCACCCTCATCATCCACATCACCCAGCCCAGCACAGACCCAGAGCCTTTCCAGGTATAGAGATGATTCTAATTGACTAATGTAAATGTATTATGCTGTTACAAAACATGATATTATCTGCAGTGAAAGTGTTAACACTTTCCTGTCTTCCTCAGGCATTCAGTCCATCCCTCCACAGGGAGGGAAGCTGGAAATAGCCGGCATGGTTGTTGGCCAGTGGGCTGGGAACAAACCAGTTCGTGGCAGAGGGTTCAACATGCAGGTGGTGTCAGTTGGAGCAGGAAAAGGGTAATATAATGATCCTTTAATGAATGAAGTTAACATTACGGCGATATTGTAACCCAACATATGATCTATTAAGCTGTGTTTCCACCACAGGAATCCTACAAAACAGCCCTGTTTGGGGGTAAGACTTTGTGATTTTTTTTTTTATTATTATTATTATTATTTTGGGTGTTGGTCTCATGGCAGTGAACATTATTTATTGGTAAGGACTCAAAAAAAACTTTAATTTTGTTACATGTTGTTGGATTAATTTACGTAATCTTTGCATGTCTTTAGATCCTGGTGAAAGGGAGCAGAGGGGACCTTCAGATGAGGGTTTTAAAACTTAAGATTACTCTGGGTGGAAACACAGCTTTATATATATTCATGGTTTTGATAATGACAGTCCAAGATCAGGTTACATCTAGAGTCTGTTACTGATCTCAAAGTGTTTTTTTTTTTGTTGCAGAAGGGGTAAAGAAATTCCAGCTAAATTAAGGGGAGGAAAAAAGGCAACTGGCAACAGAACACAGGTATGATGCAAGAAACTGCAGTGATTCTCAAACAAAGCTCTGGTCTGATGCTTATTTTCTTTCACATGAATAGTGAAACCATCAAAAATATTCACAGCTGTGAATTTCATTTTCATGTGCCTCCTTTTAAGTTGACCTACTCTTTAAATCCTACTGCTCTGATTTTTTTTAATTCCTCTTCCTGTCCTCTAGTCGTCGTCATCCCCCCCATCCAGCAGTCCCCCAAAGCCCTCAGAGGAGGCGGGCTCCACGCCAGACATTGCGACTCAGCAGCTGAACGGCAGCTCAGCAGCCTCCGCCATCGGCCAGCCCTTGGACCTGGCTCCCCTGGCCCAGCCAATCCCATGTGCCTTAGCCAGCAGAGACAACCAATCAGAGGGGGTGGAAGTGGAGGCCCCCTGTTGCCTTGACGACTGCCCGTCAGACGGAGCGCTACAGAAGGAAGAGTGATGGCATCCTTATCAGGATGTACTGCTCTGAGAGAGTTATCTGTGTTCGACTGCCTTTCCCTGTTTTTGTAGCCCTGCCTGCTAGCTGCGCACAACATCACATGGAGCAGGAAAGGACACCAGGTCCCTCTATGAGGCCCCCACCATCCTTGCTGCTCCATGTGGTCAGCTAAAGCAGTTAGCTGTTACTCCCTTTTTAGTTTTCTCATGTGGTTTTACATTGTTTTATGAAGAGAGGTTTTCTCCATGAGTATGTAAGCGCCCCACCCCTCAAAAATCCTGATTGCCACCCCCCCACACACCCCCTCACTTAAGTAAAATAAGCTTGAAGCCCCGCTCCCATTACACCCCATCACTTTAATGAGCCCCCTCTTAAGTATAGGTGTCTGTACAGTTATAGGTTCTTATTTAGTGTTTTTAACGCTCCCCTTGTTTGAATCTCTGCACAGCTAAAGTTAAGCTTATGGTGACAGTTTGGATGTGGTTTCCATGGTTACAGCATCTAGGCCTGGTCGCCATGGTTGGCAGTTGTGTGTTAAAGTGGATTGTTGCCATAGCCATCTCGTGTAAGGTGTTCCTTGCACGAGTTCAGAGAGTTGTTCTGGATTCAAAGGAACAATGTGATTTACCATTCTTCTGTGCAGTGTCCCTTGCCCCCCTATTCAGAGGGCTAGCCACCATGCTCAACACGCTGTGTTAGTATGTGTGCTAGCAACAAAGCCCTTTATAGGTTGATTGGTTATCTGTCACTGGAGCACTTCTGCACCATCATGGTATTAGTGTGCTATCTTACTCTGACCTATGTAGCATAGCCTAGAGCTTAGCTGTGCTAAGAGACCCCAGGAATTTATGCACCTTAAGCCCTGACGTATGCAAAATTTTATCCCGCTCCTCCAAAAAAAGTGCATTATTATTATTATTATTATTATATTTTATCCCACCCCCCACACCACCCTTGTCCCTTACTCCAAAAGCTTTGAT
>JAPTYQ010000028.1:6856431-6867925 GCA_029814465.1 Ostorhinchus cyanosoma | reverse complement strand
CCCACCCTTGTCCCTTACTCCAAAAGCTTTGATTGTATCATCTCAACAGAAGCACTTAATGTTGTATTTAAATATAATGAATTGAACAAGCTCCTATACAGCTGAATTGAGTCTGTGAGGGGTGTCCCCTGCGCCTAAGTAAATCATTATGACATGTAGAACTACATTTAAAGGTAGAGATCTATTTGAGAGACGTCAGAATGTGAACAGAGTGGTTTCAGACAAAGAAGCACTTTGTTTTAAAAAATATTAAACCACACTGGACAGTCCTCTACCAGGTGAAAAAGAAATGAAAAACTCTGAAGCACCTTCTGGAGTTAAGGCCAAAAAGAAAGAATAATGCTGCCCAGCAAAAGATGGAAATGAATGGCAAGGTTTCCGGTAACTGCTGCCAGGCAGAGTTTCCGTCAGACTGGCCTTGCACATTCACACAAGAACTTTGCAATGAAGCTGAAAAGACTCCTGATTTTCCACGTGAGGGATTAGTAGGAATCATTTCAGATTTTCTTATAAGTAAATTTCCAAAGTGTATTTTAATGTGACTGGCGATTAAGCCAGCTAGTGAAATAAAAGGGGTGTGGCAGCAAAGCCTCAAAGGTCCCTCCATCCTTAGGTGGTGGTTGAGCAACTGTTGTCACAACAATAGCCCAACACTAAGAGCTGTTGCCCAGCAGAGCTCTGGTGTGTCACTTTAGACCAGCAGGAAGCACTTCCCTGCCCTCAAAGCTCCTCAGCTAAACAAGGCAGAGGTTTTATGGGTTGGATCACATGACAGGGGAGAGAGAGACCTCATGGCGGACCTTAATGTGCCGCTCACAATCTGAGACTTCTAAGATACTGAATTGTTTTTATAGAGCACTTATGTTTATAGAGAATGAGATGTGTCCCCCAAAATAGGTTTCATCTGACAAAGAAAATACAAGTATTGACATAACAATTACTGGTAGCACAGCTGCAAATGAAAAAGCAGTAGACTGACAGATACAGCCTGAGAGATGCTGGCCATGAACATTGTAATCTCTAGAAACTTACTAAGAGAGGTTCAAATGAGCTCATTATGTTAAAAAAAAGGCAAGTCAACAAGAAGCACCTTATTTTCTTACTATGTTGATGACTTACGCTCTATCGTGTGCCACATAATTGACATGGAAAAGCTCTTATGAAATGCCGTTTCTGAAGGAAAAAACCCTGACTATATATATGTAAGTGTTAATGTAGTCGTGTCAGACATCCCCTCTGTTATGAACTCAACCATTACAGTGATACGCTGACAGCTGACCCAGCGATGAGCGTAGGCCTACGCTCATCACACCACTGGGCCCCACCGCCGTCTCTTATACCAACACCAAATGAAATCAGAGGTTTGGACTCGTTAGCCGTTATTGGTAGGCATTAAGCATCCGATACAGAGAGCCGTAGGTGTTAATAGGTTAAGAGTAGGTAACAGCGTCGGGCTTAACACATGACTGTAATACACAGACACCAAGACTAGGCTAGAGAATATAGCTCCACTGGCCGAAATACTAAGTCTAGAATTACTAGGAGTCATATACTTAACTGCTTTCAACTTTTGACATTAGTACAAATGTGTATTGCAACAGTACATTGTTAGAAGATGGCTTTTCAGTGGCGAGCCAGAGTGTAATCTGTTATACGATGCCCTCTCTTGATTCGCTCGCCAGATGACACAAGCATACACGTAAACACACACATAATGACACATACACACATAGAAGCATAAGACACACAAACGACGCAAATACACCACAGACAGGTATTCAGTTGCATCTGTTACCAGCAACATTCTCTCTGCTTTTGTGCTGAAGTGATTTTGTGCAGTTTCAGTTCCCAGTGGAGTGGTTGTCAGTCCATCAGAGATCATTTGGTAACACATTCTACTGACTATAAAATCCCACATTCAGGTTTGCATGGACAGATGAATAACACACGTAAGAGGTGTCGGGTAGGCACACCGCAACGGTCATCTCTACACAATACATTAACACAGAACACACACAAATACATAGATGTTAAAACCCTGAGTTACACAGTAGCTAGTATGGAAAAAAAAGTCAACACAATACATGATGTAGTGTCCCGCTTTTGTCCTTGTCTGTTTTAGTTCGATAGATATTTGATCAGTGATTTTTATGCTTGTTATCCTAACCCCCCTGCTATGACACTTTCTCGCCTGCCCTCCTCTCTACCCCGCCGTTCGGTCACCTCTTTCTCTGCCCTCCTCTGATCTCCCCTGACCCCACTATAGTACATGCATTCAGTCATGCACACAAACACATCTACAGTACATAGACACAACACACACTTGAAGGTCTAATTGACTGCCCTCCGATTCAGGCACTCATTACACACAAATGCACATTCATATTTTACACACAGGTTAACCATTCCTGTATTTCAGTTCTCTCTTTTCACTCTTATCACCCCCCTCTCTGTCTCTCCTTACGCCCTAGAACCGTTTCTATTGGCCGTTTTCTCTTTCTCTCTGGGCTGCCCCGCCCCTTAATCAACCCAACTAACAGTAAAGGTTATATTAACGTTGATAATCAGTTTCTGTATGTATCTAGCCAGAGTCTGGAAAAAAATCAGAAAAAAAATCAAAACTGTTTTATTCGATTGTGCAAATGTGTTTTTTCTTACTATTTTTAATGTTATTACATCTTCTAATCTAATCCTTCTACCATTGCTTCAGTTAGTACTGAAATACGCTTAGCCAACCTAGAGATTTGAACTGTAATGATTGCGATTTTCCTTACCTGTATTTTATATGGCATCTTTAGACCACTTCACCGTTTATTATGTACGTAAGTAAATATTGCCCGTTTTCGAATTGAAAATCGTCGTCTGCACTATGTTTGGTTTTCATAATATCCCTAATAACAATTTTGTGGTCAACGCATTATCAATCTAAGCTGATCTCTGCGCCCTTGCACAAAGCAGCGAAAACATCTCTTGTGAACACCTGAGAACCAAAGTACACCTAGAAATCCCCTATCCCCTCCCCCTATAAAGCTCCGATAGCCCCCTCCCGTATCCCCGATATTGACGGTTTGCCCCAAGTAACAAGTTTTCTGATGGATATGATTATATATGTATAATGACATTACAGCACGAGTGATTTTTCTGACAAGTCTGTGAGGATAACGATGTATTTACGCTGTGGTTGTCGTGGAGATGCAGACAGACAGGGAAGAAGAGAGGAAATGTGTTTGCGGACATTGAGTGAATGAGCGAGTCATCAAGTAGACAAGGGGTGTGAGAGGTTGCCTCGATGTCAGAGGTCAGTTGTTTTTGCTCACGCTCGGATGCTAAGTTACTTCATTGACTGAATCGAGGCTGTGTGAACCACTGCACAAACATCAGATGTACACTTTTACACAGGAAGGAATAACATCTGACATATACTTTCAGTCATGCTGGGTTTTGGTACCCTCTTTTATATATTTTTTTTTATGTTTGTCGACTCCCCAGACTTGTAAAAAAAAAAAAAAAGGCGGCTGCATTTTCCTCAAAACACGAATCTGAGATCGGTCCGCTCTCAGTTGACTTTTACTTGTGCTGAAGAAATTTGTTAATAGTTAAAAGATGTGCTTATGTGTAATGTCAGCAAACTCCAAATGCACAGAAATGAAATGATGTCAACACTAGAGAGAATCCTTAAAAGGAAACCAGTCTTAGACCAAGTGTTTTGAGGAAAATTCACCTGCCGGAGAAATGAGTGTGTCCAGTGGAACAATGCCTGTGCAAATAAGAGCATCTTTGAAGAGCTAAACAATGTTAAGAGAACCAAAAGTCCCAGAATAGAAATGTATTATGTAGTTTTGTAGAAGTTGAACAGTATTAATGTCTGTTATACAGAATGTAGAAAGGAATCATCAGATCTGTGTTGTATCTTTTCTGATCTCTCTGCAGGATTCTCACAGCATTTTGTCCAGTTTGAATAAAGGTCCCTATTCTGTCTGTCTCTCTCTACACTGCCACTCCCCCCCTCAACAGCCCCCAGGCTCCAGTATAACCCCCTACCCTCTTTGAGTTCCACTAAAGGGGCTCAACGTGATGATCATTGTGGACCATCCCTTGTCACGTTGGTCAGTAATGCCTTCAGCATCATGTGTACCGATGCACGTACTTCAATACCCAGGGCCACCCAAAACTACCTGTGCAGCGAAAAGGGTTAAAAATTTATCCATAATACTATTGTTATAGAAATATTATCATCATTATTGCTGTTATAATTATGGTTGGTATAATTTGTCATCATTGTTAGCATTATGGAAGCACCAGACTGTTTGTGGAAAGACGAGAAAAAGAAAGCTTTTTTTAATTTGTCTGGTTGTTGGTGGTCTGATCTCACAGAGGGAGGGGAGGAAAGGTTCAGAAAGAGACAAAGATGGCAGTCATGTTTGTACTGGTTGGGAAATGACTTACAGTGCTGAAATAAAATTTATTCTTTTAGTAAAAAAAAGGATTTCTTGTCTCGAGTGTCCTCATTTCAGATTTACTGTAACTGCTGGGTAATCTGACTGTGGATTTATTAATTATTCTGTAATTAGTGATTTTGTCAGACAAGACTCATTAGAACACTTCAGCCCCTTTCAATGGTTCCTTGCACTTGATAATACTTTAATTTTATTATAGAACATCTATTTTTCACTGTCTCGTATAGGTGGATAATGTCGAAAATTCTTGACACTTGAAGAATATTTAGTTTTACACTAATCTTTGTGGTTGGAATATAATAAGGTAAATGTTCAAAAGTGTAACAAAAATGTTTTCACCACCGTAAAAAAGTGAAATATGTTTTATTTGATAGGCTGTATTTGTCACATACACAGTTATGCATAGTACAGTGCACAGTGAAATGTGTTTTTGTACCTGTAGCCTCTAGTAAAATAAAATGACCACATGCTGCACACAATATAAAAAAATACAAATATAACTGCATATCGAAAACATGTAAACTTAAAGGGGTAACTTCAGTATGTATGAATAATTTGACAATATAAACAAACCATAAAGATATATGGTGTCAAGGAAGAAGGAACATTCTAATATAATCTAAAAATTATAACCCTGTATAATATAAAATTGTATCATGATAATTATTATAACTCTGATTCACAGTTCCAGCCTAATGTCATCATTTAGTTTTAGAAGTGTATCTTATTTCTAATTTTCTTTCTAAATAGCAAGGTATTTAGATTATCAATATTTTTCAATATATTTATTTAACTTTATTGCCCCTGTTCTGAATAATATTAAATAGGATATCTTTGGGGTTTTCACTGCTCTTCAGACAAATAAACCCCCAAATATAAAGGTATTTTTGCACCTGCAGCCAATATCAAAAAAGACTAGCACACAAGATAGAAAAAAAGTATCAATTATGTAACAACGTCAACTTAAAGGGGTAGGTGTAGTATGTAGAAACAATTTACAATTTACAGTATTGACTAATTTGACAATGTAAACAAACCTTAAAAGAATAGTGACAACTTTCATTGTCTGTTGCCAAGGAATATGATATAAAAAAAATTATACCAAATGATATAAAACTATTTCATGGTAATTCTTCTAACTCACAGCCAAGCCTTAGAGAATTAGTTTTTTGGATTTAGAAAATCAAAACAAGATAAAATGTTTAGAAATAAAAAGCCAGGCAAACCTCTGGAATAATCTGGACCAAAACCTAAAAATGTCTTCTTCAATTTGTACATTTAAAAGGATGTATAAATCCAGTATAATAACAAAATATAGAACATTATCCGAATTGCATATCTTGGGGGTTTTCACTGCTCTTCGAACAAATACATCATCAAATGTATCAGTTATGATTTCGGTTCATTTTGGGTGGCAATTTTAAGTATTTATTGATACAGTAAATATCTGAGATTTACTCTGTGGATGGAAAACTGCCAACACGTGAAGTCTCGTTCTGGGCGCGCTCCACAGACCTGTAAATCTCGAGATATTTACGCGTGCCATCAGCAGCCAGCAACGCAGCAACCACAAACCGCTCCGATAGGAAAGATGGCGAGGATGATACGCGGAGCCACCTGGGTTACATGAAGGCAGAAGGTAAATCTCGCTACTTCGTTTTAACACCAGACAGAGAGCGAACGGGGAAAAGCGCGTCTTTACGGGACACTCCGGTCCGCGGGTGTGTGTGACCGTGTGTGGGACGGCGGATGTAGCAGCAGTCGGAATGAGAGGTCGAGAACCGCCAATTCTAGCTAGCTGTCAGCTAGCTTGTTAACACTGTGGGCTAGCTGACGTCCAAGGCAGGCTGCAGGTGAATACCAAATCGTCTGCTGTGCAAGAACAGCAGCCAGACTTTACTGGCGCTCATGTGTGATCCACTGCTTTTCCGTCACTACTGTTTTAATGGCTTCACCGTTGTAGCCACCGTTAACTAGCTTTAAATTACATGTTGCCCAGGTTAGCCTGTTAGCCTCATCTAAATTATAGGGAGACGATCTGAATAAAAAAAAACATACTAGTTGTTTAATGATGCTCTGTTGACTAGTAGTTCATGTGTGTCGGCGTTGAGGCCGGTTGATCCTGTCATTCAGCTAATGGTACATGATTTTTGTTCTCCAGGTACAGGTTTTGCACTGGAGACTATCCTCAAGGACAGGAAGCCTGTGAGAAGTAGCCTTCATCATTTTCTGAGGATGGCTGTCTCCTCTGTTTTTCTCTCCCTCTCGTTTTGGCATTTTCTTCACCTCTGTCCTGATTATTACATATGTGCTACCAAATGCGCCTGAAAACCTGGATGCTTTCAGTACCAGACATTTTTTTTATCCAGAAGAACGGGGGCTGTGGGATGAGGTAGTAGTTTGTATAGTTTTAGGATCACACCAGATCTGGGAGATAACTATACAGCCTACTGTCTTTCTCACGGCAACCAAACCATCACCTACATTACTGAGACTGCCAGCCTATAACCATCTTGCCTTCTGTTGCCACGGTGACTGAAGTCTCTGTTGCCATTGGTGACCAACAGTGCTTAAAAATTATATTAAGCGCTAAAAAGACATTGGATCCATTCCACTGGCCGTAGTCTGTATCTGTATGTAACTGTACACTGTTCCTGGTTAGTAACAATTTGGAAACCCTCTCAGGTTTTAAATAAAGCATTATTTAATTACACTTTTACACAAGACCTCCTGCAGCACTGACCTGACGCATGCTGCAATCATTCAATTCATTTCCGCCCATTTTCTCCTCCACAGATACCCTGCTACATTCAAGTACAAATTACACACTTACAAACCTGCAGTTACAGTAATTGTCTAATATCCTGTTCTCATTTATGAATGCATCAAATGGCTTTCAGCAGTAAAGCCCAAACTATTCTAGAATGTATCAAATTTGTTTCCTGCATAGACAGCAGATCTATGAGAAACCTGTTGTGTTTTCATGATGTGCTGCGACAGATGTGTTTGTGGCTTTGTTGTGGTGAGGTAGTAAGTTGTGTTGTTGTGGGGTGTGGGATATTACAGCCCCTATTTTGGAGATGCAACTATACAACTTACTGCCTTCCACAATATGGCAGAAAAATGTCTTTTGTTCCAGCTCAAAGGGTGTGTACATTTTTCTCCCTTTTTCATTGTCCTCACGTTCACTTTGCAAGTAAATGAGTAATTGCATGAATGGATGGAGTATTCAAGTTGTATTTTTTTTCTTTAATGAACAGTGTAATAAATAAAATGTATGTGCATATTAACTGATTAGATGTTTTTGCTTTTTGTTAATTTAACTGTGACTCATGTCAAGTCAAACATATTAATTTCCCTACATAGTTCCATTAATTTAGTTTATTCACAAATAAGCTACAGTGAAAAACATATAAAAGAGGCTTTGGAAATGGATTCTCCTATTAAAGCTTCCTAGAGGTTGAATGTAGTAACTCAGACACTAAGTAAATGATATTATAATACAGTTACTAACAAATCCAGATTTAAAGAATAGCATTTTCAATGTACAGAACATTTAAGGCTAGCAAAAAAAGAAAATCCAAAGCTAAATCTAAAATCTTCAACCAGTTACAATCTTAACTTACTAAATAGTCAGTAAATTTTTGATGTGTGACTCAGACTATTAGCTAAACAGATAGTATACACATAATGTAAATGGAAATAATTGTCACTCATTCTGTAGTTTTATCAAATGAATGTGCACCTACAAAACTATTACCATGTAAAGACCAAACCGGTAGCATCAGATATCGCCTGAGCTGACCTTGGTGAGCTACTGTGATTGACATCCTGTATAAAGCCTACATATTACACACATGTACGTAAACACCACATCGGTCGCTTCTGGCCGTTGCTGTGATACGTCAAACCCCCCACCATTTTGGACCGGGCAGGACGTTCCTGTCAACGCCAACAAACTGGGCTCAGCTGATTTCCCAGATCGAAAACACTACAACGTGAATGTTTCACAGTTAATATTTTAAGGTAAAACTTTTTATTCCCCTCGTATTGTAAACTTTGGATAACAAACTCGATAACCGTGGAATGTGGACATTATAATGATGTCCCCCGGTTACTTGTACGTGTTTAGAGGATGATTTTGACCGGTCCAATATGGCGGCCACGTTGGTGTATGATCCAGCGGCCAATACGGAATCTACAGGAGGGGGCGTTACCAAAAACTTCTGTCTATTGGTTAAAATATACCCATAGGTGGGCGGGACTAAGATTAATTTCCGCTGTGTGACTTGCAACACGTTGTAACCAAAGAGAAGTTAATTGAAAGAGCTCTCACACTGTGTAATATTTAACGCTTCATAGTGATACTCGTTTCTACATCACTCTTTCCTGTTTATTTCCTGAAATCAAGAGGTTGCAGGTACTTTTTTATGAAATTTCTATCAAAATAAAAAGACATTTGTTTTATAATTTCTGTTGTCAAAATTTGCTGTTACATCATCTGTTATTTCAATGGTGTTGGCTGAATTTAAAGAAATGTAATTTGCAAGATGGGTCTAAAATGAAAGAGTGTAAGGGTAGTAAAGTATTGGTGAAGAAGTTATTTAGATTTTTGATTAGAAAATGTACACATATTTTCAATATCTAAATATTTAAAACACGGGTGTCAAACATACAGTCAAAGGGTACAATTCAACCCATTGGATGAGTATGTGAAATGCATTTAGCTACAGTCTAAGCTGTCCTCGTATGTGTGTCTGTGTGTGTTGTTCAGGGTATTCCCAACCCACTGTTGTCCTTGTCTCTAGTTAAATGTTTGTCTATATTATGTCTATGTCCGCATGTGATTGGATTAATGTTGTTCTGGCTTCATGTTGAAATTGTATGATGTGAGCAATGTAAAAACTGAAGCCAAATTCCTTGTATGTGTTCATATACTTGGCCAGTAAAGGTGATTCTGGTTCTATATACTGACCAATTCCTTCTCAAATGACTCACAAAACTCCAAATGTTTCTCTTGGTTTTTGTGTAAAAATGATAATAATAATAATTCAATTACATGATAATGTTTACATTTGCAAATTATCCTTTCACAGAGAAAGGGAGTAAAAAGTGCAATTTTAACAATATTATGCCTTTTACTGAATGTTTTATGCTTTTTGTAGATCAACGTTGATCTGTAAGTTGTAGTCCACATGCTTAACCAATAAGATGAGGCATAATATTGATTTTTTTTTATTCTATATGAAATGTCATGATGTTCAGGTGATTCACATATTTTGAAGGACTGTTTGCACATATAAACATTTTCATAATGTAATTTTATTCTAAAACACTGAGAAAAATTTACATCATTTATAGGATAGTATGCACATTTTTTATTTTTTTTTTTTACTAGTCTGGCTCACTTTAGATCATATTCTGTGTGTGGCCCGTGAACTAAAAAGATTTTGACACACCATATTTAGAACAATACAGGTCGGTTGGATATATGTTACACGAGTGAGTCCTCTGGTACATACACGGTCTTGGAAGTGACGTCACGACTGCGCGTCTGCATCAACATGGCGAACATTCGATGTGTCAAGGTGAGGAAATTACACCAAATAACGTGTCCCTGCTCCAAATTGAGCCTCGTGTGGGCTTCAGACTGATAGAGCAGGGTGCAGGGGCTTGACGGCAGCTCGTATTGGGGTAGTTAGGGCTGTTTTCATCCCGGTGGCTTGTTTTTTTGGGTAGTTCAGAAGTTTCATTGTGTAGCTAGCATTACAAAAGCTGTGTAGTCCGCACCACACAGCGACCTCAGCCCCAGAGCTGGATAAAGATGGACACTGACACTGGATAAGGAAAGAGGAGGTGACTTTGCTCCAACTGACTTTAGCTTTGGGGCCTAACTCTGTAGTAAGAAACCATGTAAGAGGGTTAAGAAAAAGAAAAGCAGTTTAAGTTTTGTTGTTGAAATGCACCTGCTTCTCTGTATAATCTACAGACTTATTTTACTCACACACAACTGGTGGTTTTTGTGCTCTGAGTAGATTTTCATTCATGTAATGTATTAGTTTCTGTGGTTCTTAAAGTTGCACTGCTCAGTCTATAATTCCTGTTCTTCCATTGGATAATTACTGTAGTGATATGTTTCAACTGCTTCTCATTTCTTCAACCAAGGATGTCACTCATTTTAGTTCAGGCTAGTAAAATAATAGCATAATAATATGTAAATAATAACTGAAAATATTATTTTTTGTTAAAAAGTAAATATATTATCCCTCAGCCTCTTATTTACGCCTGCATTAGAACTTACATATCACTGTGGATCTACAAAGACAGAAAACATTTAATATTTACTTAGCTTTTGTTTAACCAGATAAGACCCATTGAAATCAAGATTTCATTTGCAAGGGTGACCTAACCAAAAGGTCAGCAACACTCACTAAATACAAGTTAAAACACAGTCATCTGTTTTTTTTTAAAATGGTGTGAATAGTGTTTAGTAACAGGCATAATAATAATGTTCCTTTTATTTTTCTGAAGAAATTTAATTGTCATCATGTAATTGTACTTTTTCACACTAAAACAAAAAAGAGGAAAAAAGGGGAGTTGTCATTATTTATTATGCTATTATTTTATTGATCTGATCCACTTGAGATTGAATTTGTCTACATTTGATCCCTGAACTAAAATGAGTTTGACACTCTTGATACCCTTAATATCAGTGCAAATTCTTCACTTTGCAAATTCATCCCATAGGCCAGATTCAACCCTTTGGTGGGCGACTTTGGACCCGTGGGCCAAGTGTTTCGCACCCCTCTCTTAAATAATCATGTTAGACATTTAGGGCTGCATGGTATTGGAAAAAACTGATATGGCATTTTTTTTTTCAACCCTGTGATATATATTGCGATATGAAAAAATACGTAGGAGTATATAATAGCTGTGTGGTGCAAATATAAATGGTCAAACTAGTTGTTAGCTCTTCTTGTGGTGACAGGTGGACTAAACAGCTGTGTACCTATCAGTGAAGCTGGTCAGGCATAGGT
>JAPTYQ010000028.1:6715525-6725544 GCA_029814465.1 Ostorhinchus cyanosoma | reverse complement strand
ATCTATCTATCTATCTATCTATCTATCTATCTATCTATCTATCTATCTATCTATCTATCTATCTATCTATCCACTTAACAACAAAAACAAGCAAAGAAAAGAAATCCTGTGTATTTCCCATTTGACTTTAACATTGATGTTAAGTCTTGACTGTGTAACCGCTGTATGTCATAAGGGGGTTCTTTTGTTAAACTATCATGTGTATAGATCCAAAAACCTTTAATAATCACCAGATCAATTACCACAGTAATGCGATGTGAATAATTATATCCCCCTGAGACCCACGGAAGTAAGTTTCAGCTTTTTCTTTTCTTACATTAAATGATTGCTTTGATTGGAAACAGCATGATGCAATTTTTTATTTCAGCTCTTTCAGCTTTATATATATATATATATATATATATATATATGGAATGTCCTTTGTAGTGGACAGAATTTTTTTTTTTTTAAGTAAAGCTGTGCAACTCTTGTGCCCCACAGAGGACAAAAATGCATTCCTGGGTTTCAGGAGGATATTAAGATTAAAAGTGTGTTGAGTGCACTATGTTTGGGTCACTGCCAAGTATATCTAGCAGAAGTTTTGATGTACATCTTCCTTGGTTCATCCATGACTAAAAATGTTCCACTGACCACCATAGAGGAAGGTAAGTGTGGACTGCAGGTTTGTTTCCACTCATACACACACACTGCGGGAACAAGGCTGGAGGTCCAACTGCTCACACATTTGCATGGATAACATATGTCAGTAAATTTCTATTAATGTCATGCATCTCAGATCAGTTTGGTACATGATGAGAGCTAAGAAAGTTTTATTTGTGATTTTCATTTTCCCTTAAATGTTGGTTATTGTGAAGGCAGCCTTATTTTTCACAAATAGCATTAAAACTTCTGTAAAATATGAAATGTACCTTGTCTTAAACTGTAGGAAACCCTGTGTTTGGCTGATGTTGATATTTGATGCTGCGACATTTATTTTTGATGTATTTTGTGAGTGAGGATGAGTAGGAAGAGGAGCGTCTTCTTCATCACGGTCACATGACCTCCCTCGACGTCACCTGCTGTCAGTTGGTTTAAAGATGGCGACGACAAGGATACTGCATCTCAGCCGCATCCCTCCGTGTTTGGCTGTTTTTCTCGGTTTATTAAATATATTCAGTACAGGAAATTGCGATGAGCAGGTGCCGCTTATTCTGTGGACAAGCGAAGGGTGAGTGGTTTATTTTCATTCATTTATTTGTTAAATAGCGGTGGTGTCGTGCAGAGGACCTGGGTTAACGGTTTTACGGCTGGTGCTTCATTTGCTAGCTAGGATAGATGATATCAAAATGTACACTGACCTCTGTAAGGCTTTCAAATATTAAAAATCTTTACATTGTGGTATATTACATTAAAATACGTCAATTAAGCTTCGTAATGTAAATTTCTAGTGAATGCCAGGTGCTATATCAGATGTCGTAAACCGCCCAAATTGTCGCTCAGGTCAACTGTCTGAAACGCACACAAAATGAGTAACATATTTAATAAAATAACAATTTTTTTTAGGTTAATATACATTCTTTCCACCTTAGCCGTGAATTCAAACCAAAGGCAGGGATGTTGCACCTGCTAGTCCGTCTCTGTTAAATAAAGGGGCCTTTGTAGTGTCACCTATTTAGCCCTTTTTCTTTTTTTTTCATTTAATTTGTATTTTTTATTGCTGAAATGACCATCCTGTTAATCAGTTTATCACAAAAATATTTTCTGTACATTCCATTTTGTACATTCTTAAAGATAACAATGAAAAAATATTTCTTTCAGTTTTTCTATTGTATTTACCAGTTTTTCCTGCCAAGCTCCACATTTGCAGTAACCTGAATGCTTTAAAATTTTGTTTAGAGTCTTTGTTTCATTCATTATTCATCCTCGATGGCAGATGTACTTTCAAGTTTATATTTTTTTTGTGTGTGTGTGTTTTAATTTCCATCAGGATTTCCATGCCAACGCAGTCCCCTCCAACAGCCGGTCACATTGTTGGACAACAGCAGCTGGCTTCATACCTGGAGAAGGCACTCAACGTCGGCCCCCGAAATGTAGTACTGTTTCTTCAGGACAAGGTACAAACAAAACCATGCACAACCATGTGTGGTATTTGTGTTTTTCTTGTTATGTTACTATGTAATTTTACCATGACTTCTTTAACTAAAAGTACTTTACTCTATGGAAAGGAATGGCGAAAGGTCATAATACTGGGATGCATAGACCAAACATTAGTACTGGCCACTATATATTTACTGCTTTTGCCAAATAAGATAACATTTCACCAATTGCAGTGGCTGATGTTTATCTGATATTATATATTATGTATTTGAAGGGGTTAAGTTCACCTCAGCTAATATTGGATAAATTATTTTGATGATTGAAGTTGTGTTCATCTAAATCTACAATTGTAGAAAGGGCTCAAACATCAAATCTGTCCTGTCTCTGGCACAAAATAGCAGAAATGGAAAACAAAATATACAGATAAATAGATCATTGTCATAGGCACTGGCTACTGGAGTCTGGTTTTATTTCTTGAGGTGTTTTTCATAGAGATTTATTTTGTAATGATGCAAAACAGGCTATATTGAATTTTGAATCTATGAAGAGCATAAACATTCAATTTTTATTAATCATCACAGCAGTAAATATTATCTTAGTACTCACTGTAATTCTATATTTAACCTATTTGAATATTTATGTTCCTTTTTGTCTTCCGTCCAGATGAGCATTGAAGACTTTACAATGTACGGTGGGGCTTTTGGAAACAAGCAGGATAGTGTATTTCCAAACCTAGAGGTAAGATGCTATTCAGTGAAGCTGACTGAAATATTTTTATGTGTGAGAGTATGAATTTCTAAGTCTGCCATCGGAACTTCATTGTCATCGACATACGTCTTTATGTCTGTTCTGTGCCATAGGGGGCTCTGAGGTCCTCAGCCTCTTCTGTGGTGTTGCCTGCTGTGTCTTGGCCTGCCTCTAATGCAGTGATCGGCCAGCTGCAGGACCAGTTAGAAACATCTCCTCTGTACATGGACCCTGAGACTTTAAGTCAGCTCAGACTCAACGCTTCCTCACCTGCCCTGCTGGTGTTCAGGCTGCCTTATGGCATTGGGTAGGTGCAGTACAAAACTGTCAAGGTCAAATACAGTTAGAAAACTATAACTCAAATAAGTAAAAGGATTCAAACCTGTAACTGAAATGAACAAACTGTTGAACAATCTATAATAACATAATTGTGCTTTTAAAGTTTTTGCAGAAAGTGGTAATTTACAAGAAATGTGTCTCAGTGGAACAAGACATTTATTGATGTGTTTGACATTGGAAATAATGCAGCTACATTGGGTCATGGATACATAAAATATACTGTTTGTGTGAAAACTTCACTTCTGTCTTGGTCTTTCCATTAGATTTGTTGACATTAATAAATATATATATATTTTTTTTTTAAATGCCAAAATTACCCTTAAATTGCTGTACAGCTTATTTGTGGATGAAAGCAGTGAATCGCCAGTGTTATAGTTGGTTATTCGTACTACTTAAGCTGTTGTTGCTTTTTCAGCTGGTATTTTAATTACTGAAAGTAATTCAGACACTACTTTAAATCCTGTTCTAAATTTCTAGTGTCCATTGTTTTTTCTATTTTGTAAATATCTCCTCATTTGATGTTGTTGCAGGGCTGATCTGATGTCTGCAAAAGAGGTTCTCAGTGGGAATGGTGAGGCTACTACATTGCTTTTTTTTTTTTTTTTTAATCTTTGACAAATTTATACATTTGTTTCCCACATAAAGGGCATATACAGTTTGGTAGCAGATTAAAAAAAATATGAAAAAGCCTCTAAGTAAACCATCGTGCAGTAAAGATGTTTTTCAGGTTTCTGGAATAATAGAAATATCATTAATTTATTTGCATTTGAAATTTTCCATGCCAGTGGTTGAACTTGTTATTTTATTTTTATAGATGAGGTGATTGGCCAGGTGTTGAGCATCATGAAGACCCAGGCTGTTCCATACACAGCTATTTACACAGCCCTGCGCCCCTCAAGGGTGGGTTCCTGTGTTTAATCCAGTGTCACCTTGGGTATCTAGTCCATATTTTCTGACCTTATGGACTGATCCCTGTCATATCTCTCTCTGTTTGCTTACAGGAGGCGGCATCTCTTTCTCTGGAGGCGGGTGTGGGTGGAGGACGCTCTCTTCTGCAGTACAGGGGTCCATATAAAGACAGGCAGCGAGAAAGAGAGAAGCAGCGTAGGATCAAGGAGAGGCCTGGGGTCTATGCGCCAGTGGAGTTTAAGGTGAGGTGACGGTGTTATTTCCTCGGAAACCCCTTTTATATCTTCATTTCTGTACCACTCTCTCTACCCACTGACTTTTTTATTTTTTTCTATAGGAAGGTGAAAATACTTGTATCCTCTTGTGGGCAAAAGGTCTGTCAGTGAGCATCCTGCGTAGTGGCAGCTGGCAAGTTCATGACCTGGCTTCATCTACCTTTGGCGAGGGAGCCAGCGCCAAACTTCACGGCTCAAGTTGTGATAAAACCAAAGCAAGGTATAACTGCTGTAGTGGACTGTTACTTTTGTAGCAGTTATTAACCTGAGGCCTTCTTATGGGGTATAACATTAACTCCTGTTTAGTTTGGCACCTGGAAATTTTAGGAGAGCAGTTTTTACTGGATTTAACAATAAATGACAGTTTTATGTTTAACAAAGAATGATCTGCACTTTAATAACTAGTTGTACGATTATAAAAATGAGTGTGGAGCAAATACTGACTAAAAATGGCAAGTCTGTGTGTTCTCCAGGTATACTTGTCACTGAAGGTTAAGAAGCTGCATCTCACTCACACCTGGTTATCTTTGAACACTTTGGTGACTCATGGCTAAAAATAGCTGAAGTCACTAATAAATAGACAACCAATCGTTCATGAACTAAGACAAAGCATTGTCATTAAGCAATAACTACTCTTAAAGTAACAGTGGCATCAAGTGGTGAAACCCTCAACTACAACATTGAGTTACATGAGAAAACCCTCTAGCTGAGCACATGAAACTGTATCCTTACAACTAACACATGATAGTCTACAGTGGCAAAATGTTAAATAAATTATTAGGTGTTAATAAGTTTTATAACCCAATGTATTTTCTTATCCAAACTCAAATGTACATCTCTAATGTCAAATTTAAGTTGCTAGCTTTACCACTCTATAGTGTATCACTATATTAACATTTGTCTACTGGTACAGGGATTTAATTCTGTAATCTAATACAGACAGTATCATTTACTTCTC
Organism: Ostorhinchus cyanosoma; assembly: GCA_029814465.1. Lineage (NCBI taxonomy): Eukaryota > Metazoa > Chordata > Actinopteri > Kurtiformes > Apogonidae > Ostorhinchus > Ostorhinchus cyanosoma. The sequence continues at coordinate 6,720,240 of JAPTYQ010000028.1, read as the reverse complement.
TTCACCCATGTTATCTTACACTTATTTAAGGTAGCACAGCCCTTAAAATGTTATTAGTGCTTAAACTACATTACATTTGAACTTATTTGTAGCTGATGCAGATGTTTACAGATGTTGTGGTTGATTATTCAGTCATAAAAATGTTAAAATATAGAAGTCATAAGAGAATTTTGTACAAACCTCCTTCTCTCTGTTCTTTGCAGGTTGGTTCTTAACTATGAGAATGTCCTTGGGCACCGCAGCTTCAAACTGATGTGAGTCCACAAAAACATACACATTTACCTGTGCACATGCCCTAAATATTCATACACATTTGTATTAAAAAAAATATTTATAGTAAATATGAGTCTGCGATCAGCCTGGATGAATCTAATAATATGTGTGTATATATATCTATGAATGTAGCTTTGGTATGAGTCAGCGTCTCTACAAGGTGTCAGCACGCCGCTGGTTCACACTAGACGTTGTGGAGCTGGAGTATGATGGTATCAAAGCCACATTCAATGGCAGCCGAAACATTTACGCCCCTGCTGAGTACTCCTACCGCTGTGAGTTGGTCACCAACTTCCCTTGGTCCTTGCTTGTTCCATACTCCTCCAAAGATCCAGCCAATCAGTGGAGGGTCACGTTTGAAGATATCCAGGTAAATGTTTTCTTCATTAACAATTTTATACTAAAAAGGGGTTTATATCTAGTTTTTTTTACCTTCTGTCTTGTCACTGTAGTCAACAAACAGGTATAGTTTCCTTCTTACTGGTGTTTGACTGTTAATTGTTGTTAGAATAACAGATTAAATTACAAGAGACCACTGATGACCACTTGATGCTGGATCCCCCCCCAAAAAATGTCATTCCACTCTCATGCCTTTTATTTGGATCCTCTGATAAGTCTTCTGCTGGTCCAATAGAAAAGACAGCTTGACTGTAGATGTTCTCAATACTGGGGCGCAGTAACGAGATAATCATATGACTCTGTTATGAAAGTTTTTGAAGTCTACATTTTACTGTCAGTAAGCTAGTGTTAGCATTAGCTCAACCCAGAATCCCTTTTGCTTCCCTCATTCCACACTTTTGTCCCAGTATGGTCTCCTCTGGCCCCATGGAGGTAACATAGCAGCAACCAAAACGCAGACTGCAGGCTTCAGAACAATAGTCTAAAATCCAGTAGCTGATATGGTCATAATAGCTCTGTCCTCTTTTGTAAACCGTCTAATGTCACAGGCAGATAGGATGTTCATTTTATTCACTTTTCCCTGTAACATCTGGTTTCATCTCATCCTCTTTGTTCTGAAATGGGCTTAAAAAATAGTTGTCATACTGAAGCCAAGAGTTTACTATCTATTGATAAACTGCAGTAAAAGGTGAAACATGAGTCAAGTTTATTTTTGATGTTCTTATCTTTATTCTCTCCACAGATCCAAGGCTTTAACGTGACAGGCAGTGAGTTCTCCTATGCTAGTGACTGCGCAGGCTTCTTCTCCCCTGGCATCTGGATGGGCCTGATGACCAGCCTCCTCATGGTCCTAGTACTTACCTATGGTCTGCACATGATCATGCAGCTCCATACAATGGATCGTTTCGATGACCCCAAGGGCCCGGCTATCTCTGTGCCCCAGACAGAGTAACACACATGTCCAGTCTTATGCAGTGTCCCTACACTTCCATTTCCATTCCTTTTTTTTTTTTCCTCCCACCAATTCTCCCTTATTTTAATGCTTCCTCTCTAACCCTTTACTCTCCTTTAAACATTCCACTCACCCTTCATGTGTAGTTGGGCATTATCAAAGCAAATTCGTAGTGTTGTCATTAGAATAAGGGTTTATATATCAGTACATCATGTGTCACCATTGCAATCCAGTTGTTACTCTAAAATGTGCATCCTGAGACTAAAGGATATTGTTTTCAGGCTGCCACAGATTGGGATTCACCTCCCACATGAAAGGGATCGAATTGTATATAGAAGGGACAAAAATATCTTGCGAAAAAATGTTATAATAGGAAATGCTATTTATTGGTGAAACAAATTTCTGTGCGTTTACAGTTGTATTTGTGTCTGTGAGTAGACAAGTGGAAGTTAGTTGTTGAATGAAGGGAACACGTTTTCTTGATGAAAAACAGTTCAGCATCATATCCACTGTGTTCTGTTAACCTCAGTATTCTTGATCAGGACATTTTGATGAACTCTTAGCGTTTTTTTTTTTTGGTGTGGGAATAAAAAAGTGAAATCTTTTTAAAAGCAAACACTACAGCAAAGTTAGAAATATCCCATGGATTCTGAATAATCTGGTGGTTTTTTTCCAAATCCCAAGCTTGAGTCGCTGTTTCATGAATGCTATTTTATTTATTATACAAGCTAAGCTTTCACATCTGATGTGCACTGACATATACTTAATGTGAAAAAGTAAATTTTACATTTGTTAATTTATTTTTGTTTGATCATTTGTCGTGAATATCAATGATGTAAGGTCCTGAATGTGGTCCTGTGTCGTGCTGCTGCTGTGAACCCAATAAAACATGTACGAAGACGACGTTTTTCGGATTTAATATGATGTATAACAACTAGTAAAATCGTAGGTTAAGCATGTTGAGGAGCTGTAGAATCTTTTACTGATCACAGGTTGTTGATTTGCCTCTGGGTGACACTTTCTCAGTTTATTTGTACAGTTTCCCCGAAATATGCAAAATATAAATTCTATTTGTCATTTAAAGTTTACCTTCTCCATAGATCATTTTTTCATTCATGATTTACAGAGTAATTCAATAAAACAATGACAACATTTTATAACCCATTAAATCATATTTTAATGAACCTTTAAAGCCAGCGATACAAACTTCATCTTTGCAGCAGATCGTTCTAATACAAACAGAACAAGCAAACTAGAATGGCGTGTACTTGTAAAGGGTGAGAAGGCGTATACGTGGTAATGCCAGTTCTTCATGCATGACTTCGATCTGAAAAAGAGCACATTTACTTCAAACTGATTGCACAAAAATAATTAAAGGTTAATTTATTTGTTGCAATAAGTTTGATGTTGATAATTACAGCAAGGAATCTAAAAAAAGTTAGGAAATGAGTGACTTGTGTTTGGCTTATGTCGTTATTGAGTTGTGGTAAAAAAAAAAAAAAAGTATATAATGTCAACCACTTACACTGGCAGATGTACGCCACCTCCAGGTACTTGTAAGTACCCACGCAGGGGTCTCCAAACACTGAGTTGCTTGCTCTGATAGTGCAGCTGTTTTTCCCATTACAGCTGTGGATGAGAGAATACAGGCTTGTAAACGTGTGTGAAAGCAAATATTAAATCAGATTTCGAATACTTTTCATCCATTGTACCGTTGAGCTACTTGGCTGGCAGGCGTTGAACAGTCCACCTTTTGGATCTGAGATGTAGGTCGTTGGTAAGAGCATGTGGTCTGGTCATGGCGCCCGTAATGAGCTCCGTACACAAATATTACCAGCCCATGATCTGAAAAAATAAGGAAAAAGTGTTATAGAAGAAACGTGCAGACATTAGGCGTAAATACTCAGATACAGTGTAAACTTACCACAGTGGAGGTGAGCCAAAGAGTGTTCACAGGTTACACTGTGGACTGTCAAAAAAAAAAAAAAAAAAAGAGGGTTAAACAAGGACAAATCTCTGAAAACTGAGTCATATTTAAGCAGCCGTTAAGCTTTTATTGTGCTGAGTTGAAGTATTTATTGTAGTTATTTTGGTTTTCTTAATTTACACTATTACTATGGATACAAGTCCTGTATACATTGCAATAGGCTGATAAAATAATAAATATATTTGATATTGCTATTATTAGTGAGCTTTGTGAATGATTAGATTTAAACCAGGGGCGTTTCAGTTCAAGGGTCACAGACACATTGGGAAAAAAAAAAAAAAATCGTACCAAGTGTATTTTTCTCATTTCTAGTGCAAATATTTCACACTTCAAATAAGACAGAATCACCTGAAGAGGAACTTTTCAATGAGGTTTAAGAAATTATTAAGACAATAGATCTGGAAAACCTTTCAAGAAATCTTAAAGATCATTTTCATTTGTTCCATTGGCAGATTTTTTTTTTTGCTTGAATAAAGCAAAAAAAAAAAAAAAAAAACTGCCAATAGAACTAACGAAAATGATCTTGGTAAGATTTCTTGAAACATTTCAAGCTCTATTGTCTAAAAATAAGTTCTTATATCTCCCTGAAAAATTCCTCTTTAGGCGATTATGTCTTTTTAAATGTGATGAGATATTTGGACTAGAAATGAGAAAAATACACTTGGTACGATTTTTATTTTTGCAGTGTAGCCCACTCTGATCTGAAGTCTGGTCAACTCATAACATTTCTCTATGTTTTAGAGTGAAAGAAGCAAAATCACTTTAAATGTTTACATCTACAAACTATCCTTTAACATATATATAATCTCCAAATACACAAAACATGTAGTAACAGGCAGAATACTGGTAAAATTGGACTTACTTCTCTTAAGATATTTCAGGTTCATATTTGTTTTTGTGAAAGGACAGTTTGTAAACGTGAACATTTCATTGTAATCTTACCTTTTCCACATAAAGAGGAATATTTGGTGTTTTCATTATTTATAGGTTATTATGATAGTATTTTGGATCACAGGCCTTATATTTTACACTCTTGATGTATCCAGACTGGTACTGACTTGCAGGCTCGCAGGTGTAGGTGGTCTGCAGGTACTTATAGATGCC
>JAPTYQ010000028.1:6362507-6378486 GCA_029814465.1 Ostorhinchus cyanosoma | reverse complement strand
TGTGTGTGTGTGTGTGTGTGTGTGTGTGTGTGTGTGTGTGTGTGTGTGTGTGTGTGTGTGTGTGTGTGTGCAGTCGGACAGGTTCATGCAGCAGCTCAGTGCGTTTGCAGGGGATCATGGGATGAGTGCCGGACCTCTGAGGAACCTGATGAAGAGCGTTCTGTTGGTTCCACAAGGTGACGAACATGAAAAAACACAAACTAAAATCAGCTAAAACAAATGAAAATAAACTAAAACAAACTAAGATAAATTGAAATGAATTGAGATGAATGAAAACAAACTAAACCAACATACGTGTTGCGTTTTTCCATTTATAAATGTTTTTTTTATCTGCATACATAAGTGCTGTTTTTTTTTGTCTACGTATGTGCTTTTTTCTTTACATACTTGTTTTTTTTTTCTTTACTTGTATTTTTTTTTTCCACATACTTGTGTTTTTTTCCTCTACATACATGTTTTTTTTCTCTACATGCGTGTTGTGTTTTCTTGTTCATACGTGTCCATGTCAGTTGACTTTTCCCACATCATTCGTCAACGTGTGAACATATAAAATGACAGAAAATGTGTCACTACATGAACTAATGTCTCTTATTTCTGTCCAGGAGCCCTGAAGAAAAACCTGTCAGAGGAGCAGATTAAAGAAGACCTGGTGACGTTAGGTACGATACGAGTCCACATCTGGGTCAGGATCGGATCGGGGTCAGGGGGAGCCCCAGACATGACCTTTAACCTTTACCCATCAGACTGTTCCGCTCTAATCCACCTCTCCTCCTCATCCAGGTCTGAACGAGGACAAAGCAGCTGGTTTTTCACAGCAGGTACTCGACAACGCTCTCACTGTCACATAATCGACTCCAAATTCACAGTTTGAATCAAACTTTATTGAACATGAACTAAAGACAAAAACATGATTCAGGAGCATAAGTTATACTTATGTAATGTTAATTAAAAACAGTCAATAGTGTCATTAATGTAAAACAAATGTTCATAAATGTGAAATGAAGGAGCTGTTACATGACAATCAGAGTAAAATATGAGAAATGACAAAATTAGAACAAACAGGTTTTATTTTCCATTTCTTGTGAGCAATAAAAGAGTACATTTTTTATTATTATATTCTTAATTTTTGTTCATTTTGTTGATTATTTTGTACATTTTCGTTCATTTTGTTGATTTTTTTTTCATTCTTGCTCCTTTTATTGATTATCTGACCTCTTTTCCTGCATTAAAGAAATGGAAAATAAAAGCTTTTGTTATTTTGATCTGGACTCGACCGTTTTGGTATTTTTTTATTGTTTGGTGAGAAAAAAAAACTGGATCAGGTGAATTAGTGAATCAACAAATTCATCAAAAATTAACAAAGTAATCAAGAAAATGAACAAAAATGAAGAAAATAGTCAACAAAATGGAAAAAAATAAATACAATGATTAACAACACGAAGAAAACAATCAGGAAAATGAACAAAAATGAAGAAAAGCATCAAAAAATTTGACAAATATAAATAAAAGGATCAACAAATTCAATAAAATGACCAACATAATCAAGGAAATTGACAAAAAGGACCAAAATAATCAACAAAATGAACAAAAACAAACAGTATAATCAAGTTTGATTCATGTCATATGTTTCTGTTTGTGTTCCTTCTTTTCATGGGGTCAGAGGTCACATTAAATAATGACTTAAACCTTTTCAACACATTTAGTTCAGGTTTTTTGTGTCTTTTATGGCTGGGCACAATTTTACTGAATTTTATTGTTTATGGGAATAAAAGAGTATGAGAATAAAATATGTTTGATCGTTTTGACCCTGAAAAAGGTGGAATTAGACTTTTCCTCACGACTGTTGATGTTAACAGTTATAGATTAGTTTTTATTCTTGGTTTTTCTTTGTTTTTCTTTGTTTTTTGGCGGTTTTAATGATACTGTCACATCCATGTCAAGTAAATAAATCTAAATCTCAGATCCTCAACAGACTTTGTAGGTTAAAAGTGAAAAACTGAATGAATGTATGTTGAATAAACGAGTAAATAAATAAATGAATGAACAATGTTAATACTGATAATAAAAGAAAACTAACCGTCCTCCAGCCCAGTATCATGTAAAACATGGGAGTCTAAGTCCTGTAGAGATGTAAACGCACTGTAGTTACGGTCGTTATGTTAACGTTAAGGCAGTGGTTTTAATGAGGGGGGGGGTTAATGAGCTGCAGTTCAGTCCTGTTGACATGTAAACCTTCATCCAACCCTGGTTAATCTACTACATCAAATGATTATTGTTCTGAACTGATGGACTTCATCGTTTAGTGTCTTCAAACCTTAAAAACATTAACAAAAAATTTGCGAAATATGTATAAAAAAAAAAAAGCAAGAATGAGTAAAATAATCACAATAGAAAAATAGAAAAGCAGCAAAACAAAAGAAGACTATGAACAACAAAAAATGAGATAAAAATGTAGGAAGTATATTGAAAAGTAATCAAATGAAAAGAAAATTAACAAATTTAACGCTAAGCTTAAAAAAAAAAACCTCATCAAAACCTGAGTAAAATAATAAAATTTGCAGAACAATAAGGAATTCGAACAAAATAATAAAAAAAATCAGAAAATGGGCAAAAATGAAATTAAAAAAATGTACTTCTAAACTTAAAGAACAATTTCAAAATAAGAAAACAATGAGCAGAAATGAGCAAAATCAGCAACATAATGAAAATACAAAACAAAATGAGCAAAAATCCTATAAAAATCAAAATAACGAAAATGAAATGAACATGACAACCTCAAAGCTTCCAAAATTAACAAGAAACAGTAAGCGAATACGAGTAAACAATAAGAATACGAACAAAACTAAAAGTATGCATGGAAAATTTGTACAAGTCAGATAAAAATATAGGAAGTACATAAAAAATAATGAAATAAATGAACAGAAAATTCAGCAGTTTATCTCTAAACTTAAAACGTGAACAAAACAACTTTCAAAAATGAGTAAAATAATCATAAAAAGGACAGAAAAATGTTGGAAAAGGACCAGTTAGACTGAGTGAAATGGTATGAGACATGTGTAACTGAATGACCTTTGACCTTTGCAGTGGGCGGAGCATTACGCTGTTCTGTCCAGACTCGCCGTCCGACAGACTCTGATGGTTAACCAGCTGGTCGACATGGACTGGAAATTTGGAGGTAAAACCACGTCTCGTCCATGTTTTTCTGTGTCGTCATTATCAAACTGTTCATATAATGTCACTAAATAAGAATATATATAAATAATGAAGAAAATAATCAAGGAAATGAAGAAAATAATCAAGACAATTTACAAAAATGAACAAATTAATCAAGAAAATGGACAAACATGAGCAAAATAATCATCAAAAATGTGCCAAAATGACAAAATAATCAACAAAATGAATAAAATAATCCTGTTGTTTTTTTCCAACCTTTTCCTTGTATTTAACATTTCTAAACTCACAGATGATGTCACTGTCTGTTTTATTCGATTTATTTTATTTTTTATTGTGTGTTTTATTTTTCTGTGGATCCATGTTTTTATTTGTGCTTCTGGTTCTGATTCCAGTCACCGTCGGCACCAGTGAAGTTCAGAAAGTGGGAAACATCTTCCTGCAGGTAAAATACGAACCTGGAAAATAAACTCTCACAGTTTAGTATTTAACGATAAAAACTCTGACGCGTTAAGGTTAATTCACTCTGTGGTGAATTAAGTTTTCTCTTTATCCTGACTTTAAACGTCTCAAAGCACTAAATGATATTAAAATACACATTTAAAGCTGATCATGTGGAAATAATTCAACACAAAACTGAAAAACAAGAGCAAATCTAGATAAAGCTTTAAAAACAGAGTCGACATCAGGGTTTTCGTTAGGTTTATTGTTGTTGTTTGACTAAAAAAAAAAAGCAACATTTTTGAATAGTTTTGGATCTATATTAATACAATTGTTAGAAGATGAAAAAATGTTCAACAAGATAAATAAAATAATCATCAAAATATAAAATAAAATATCAACAAAATGAAAAAAATATCAACAAAATGAATCAAATAATCAACAAAATGAACAAAATATCAACAAAATTAATGAAATAATTAACAAAATGAATCAAATAATCAACAAAATGAATCAAATAATCAAAATGAACAAAATAATCAACAAAATTAATGAAATAATTAACAAAATGAATCAAATAATCAACAAAATGAACAAAATATTCAACAAAATTAATCAGTCAACAACATTTATCAAATAATCAACAAAATGAACCAAATAATCAACAAAATCAATCAAATAATCAACAAAATGAACAAAATAATCAACAAAACGAGCAAAATAAACCACAAAATGAACAAAATAATTAACAAACTGATTCAAATAATCAACAAAATGAACAAAATATTCAACAAAATGAATCAAATAATCAACAAAATGAACCAAATAATCAACAAAATGTATCAAATAATCAACAAAATGAACAAAACAATCAACAAAATTAATCAAATAATTTAAAAAAAAACGAACAAAATAATCAACAAAATGAACAAAATTCAGTCCTTTCTTTTGGTGTGCATTGAAAATACAGATGTGATCAAATATAGACATGGGGTTTATTCTGGTTTTGTCTTCAAACCTTAAAATCTATAAATAATGCATAAATAATGGCATAAAAACAATAAACCGATACCTGTGAATAATTAAATGACATAAAACAATAACTGATGAGTGACAGATTAAAATAAATCTTTATCCTGAAACGATGACGTGAAAGTGAAAATAACTGAGAAGTGATAGATTTTTTTTTTAATGTGATGAATGTGAACGTGTGTTTGCAGTTAAAGCTGGTGATCCGGAAAGGAAACTCCACGGAAAACGTCTACATGGGTGAGTCTGGATTTAACCCTTTAAGACCCAAAACATCCACTGATCAACACATATTAGACACGAGTGTAGTGTTTAATCTGTTACTGTGGTGCTGTCAAATGATTACAATTTTTAATCAGATTAAGAAGAAGAAGAAGGGTTTTAAAAAGAAACATGGTGCGGTATGTTCGGACACAACAGGAAACCACATCATTTTTTAATTTAGTACGAGATAGAGAGGAAATATATAAAAATAATAATGAATATATCTGTAAAACAACTTTACACTCGTCTCCATGTTTATGAATAAATAAACAAATCATCGCATTTGTGTTTTAATGGAAAAATCGACGTTGCGACATTTAGTAAATATCGGTAAAGTTTCACGCATATATCCGATGGAAAAGCGACTAGTGTCAGATTTAAGGACTAATGATCCGTTTAAAGGCCGGTCGTACTTAAGTGCTTTTAATAATCGTGTGTTCAGCGTCTGATTTGAGCTTTTTCTGTAACAGTCGAGTCGATGTGATGAGGTTTTTTTTCTGTTTTCGTTTTTTCCAGAGTTGACGCTTCCTCAGTTTTATCATTTCCTGCATGAGATGGAACGAGCCAAGGCCAGTATGGACTGTTTCAGCTGAGTCTGGTCATGTTATACAATATACATCCCAACATTTCTACGCACATCAACCATTAAAGTGAATTCACTAAAGCAGTTATAGTCTGTGGTTTTTATTAACAGGAAACACAACATTTAATCCCAAATAAAAACAGAAAACTGAGTGTTTAACAGGTCATGTGTAGAACAGTTAAACTATGTGGACATGTTAAATAACAAAAGAATAAAGATGCAGAATATTGTTTTATATATGGATAAATATTGTATTGGTTAGTCTCAGATGGTTTGGATTTAATTTATCTCAACATTGATTTTTATTTATTTATTTATTTTTTATGCATGACTATGATTTTAAATGTACGACAGTGTTTTAGGGCCAAATAAGAAAATAAAAACACTTGTCACTACGAGAATAAAGTCGTAAAATATCGAAAAAGCCCAACTTAAACCAAACAAACCAATACAATGATATTTATCCCAATATAAAACTCTATTCTGACATTTGTCTTTATTGTTTTGTTGGAACAAAAACACCTGAATTCAACGTGTCCTCATACTTTTGTCCACATAGTGTGTTTTAATCTCACTTTTATTGACATAAATCCTCTTAATAAACTCAAATACGTGTTCATTATCGTTAAAACCAGAGTTCAGGCGTTAAAAACCTGAGGCCTCAGTCCATGCGTCTGCAGGTTTGTGTCCTTTAAACGTCTGTATTTTCACTGTATTTTCATCGTCAGTTCCTTGGGTTCGATGGAGGAATGTGCTCGTCTCGTCGACATTAATGGCGTTTTTTTCTCACATGTGGTGAGTTTTACGCAGAACAAAAGGCTGAAAGGTTCATGGTTTCGCAGACGTGAAGGTCTGATTTATTCTCCACCTCTTCAGACGTGTAATTTGTGTTAATAACCCGTCACAGTTCCGTTGGCGGCGTCTGTAAGCACACCTCGTCGCCTCGGGAAACGTTCAGGCGAAGCTTTAGAGACGAAACTAAGATGGCGGATGGATGCGATGCATTCAAGGGCCGTGGGTCGTCACACGGCTGTTTTTTTGTAACGTCAATGGGCTTATGGTGGAAGCATAACAAAAAAATTAAGGTTTGTCATGGCGTCCATTTTTTTTTTTTTTTTACATTCGTTCTACTGTCGTCCTGCTGAATGATGACGATAATCGAAGAAAATATGATGGATTTGTTTTAAACTCTTTAGACTCTTTTTCCACCGAAAATACCCCGAAAAAAGTTTACCTGATTAAAGTTTCTAGTAGTGGGCGGGACTTTTCAGATTCCTGGAATTGTTTTGGGGCGGGGCTGTGTGTTGAAGAGCTCTGATTGGTGGAATACTGCCAGCTTTGGTTCACCCTCCTTGTTTAATCCAGTGGCGTCTGTCAACTGGTTTATTACATTTCTATAAAATTCACTTGGTTTGTGTTTTGATCATTTGAACTGGACGATGATGGCGGATATTTGAGTGAACTACCATTTTATTTTTGTTCAATTTGTTGATTATTGTGTTGATTTTGTTGATTATTTTGTTCCGTTTTGTTCAATTTGTTGATTATTTTGTCCATTCTTACTCATTTCATCAATTTTATATATATGTATGTTCATTTTGTTGATGTTCATTTTGCTTCTTATTTTCTACATTTATTGTTTAATCTGTTAATTTTTTTTTTCCATTTTTGTTTGATTTTGTTTATTTTAACTTATTTTGTTGAATATTTTAGTTCATTTTGTTGATTATCTTTTTTTTTTCATTTTTGTTCATTGGCTTTACTTTTCTTGTTTATTTTATCGACCTCATCGAACATATTTACTGAATAAATTCAAAATATATTCAGCAGGACTTCAAGTCTGTACCGGAAAATGACCGAACGTTAAGGTGGAAACACACCACACAGAATGACAGGAATTAATGCACCAGGTTAATATATTCCTGGTAATAAAAGTTCCTGGGAATGTTGGTGGAAAAGGGGCTAATCTGAGTGTTCAGTGTTCAGTCCAGCGGTCTGAAGGATCTGATGGACGATTGGGATCAGATGTCATCGGTCCGTAAACAATTTTTCAAGAATCTTCAGGAAATGACTTGATATTTGTCGTGGAACATCTTTGGGGTAAAGTTGGTCCAAATAATTGGAAAATATTGATTTTTGAATTTTTTTATGAATTCTTGACATTTTCAAAATCCCCATTGGTTTATATTGACAAAACATTTAAAGCGTTATAACTTGAAAACAGTTGAAGATATTGATAGAATTATTATTGGCAATAGATGGGAAGTCACATGTGGGGCCATGACCTTTGACCTTGAATGACGTTGAAAGGTCAAACGAATGTCAATTGCTGCCTTTAAATATGCCGTTGGACTTCAGGAGCCTTGGTTCTGTTTTCCAATTCTATCCAACTTTATTTGTAAAGCACTTTAAAACAACCACAGTGGACCAAAGTACTGTACAGAAATGAATTAAAAACAAAATAAAAGAATAAAATACAGAATAGATTAAAAGACATAGAAACTGTACAGAAGAATAAAATAAAACCCAAGTAAAAGAACCAAAATAAGAGTATAAATAAAACCATACAAGTAAAAACCATTATCAAATAAAAACAATACAATAAAAAAATAACACCTACAAATATCACATCTTTTCAAAAGCCAAGAAAAGATGGAATTTAAAAGCAGACACAGAGGAGGTCTGTCTGATATGGAGAGGCAGATCCTTCTACATTCATGTGACGCCATCATGTTAAAACTGTTTCAACTAGAGGGAAAACGTGCACAAATCTGTTGAGTCTCTCCAGATTCTACACCAGGGTGTTAAACTTATGGTCCACAGACTGAAACCGGCCACCAAAGGATCCGATCCGGCCCCTGGGATTACTGTATGAAATAGAAAAATGACACTGAAGTTACAGTTGCGGAAAAAATTATTAGACCATCAAAAATCATCAGAAACAATGGTTATGCAATCCAGTTCTAACTCCTGTGTGGATCATGTGACTAAAACAGACAGAAAAGAAAATACGGAATGAATAAAAGCACTGTTTGATGATGTAAGAACTGAAGTGATTTAGTTTTTTATCAAGAAAACATGGAAAATGGATAAATATCAACTCTGAAATTCAACTATTTTTGTTTTTATCATTATATTTGTCCAAAACATTTAACTTTTAATTGTACCAGGCATTAAAATGTACAAGAAATTGAAGAAAACAAGAGGTGGTCTAATAATTTTTTCCTCGACTGTACGTCTGTATGAACGAACAGCAGATGAAGGTTCATGTGTGAGTCTGGAGCTGATGTTCACGTCTGCCGTTGTTATAAATCAGGCCCGTGAGTCAAACCTTTAATCTTTCATCTTCGGTTTCATCTAAGCTACTTCTGTCATCAGTTACTTCATGAACCTCCAAGTAATTCTGCCAAATGTCAAAACCTCTGCACGATTTTATCTGAGGCGATGACAGGGAAATTAAGTGATCAAACTGGGACGACTTATTGAGCGTTTCACCGCTTGTTTTAGTCTACGTTTCATCGTGTTATGTGTTCAGCCAGAGGGTTTAATAACAGCGATGATCAGGAAAACAAGAAAAGAGGGAAGCGAGGACACACTCTGGACCATTTATAATTATTACACTCTTAATGCATTTAAGAGGAATTATAGAGGATTAACATCAAGACTGATTTATGCCAAAAATCTGTCCATAGATAGACTTTATTTATATTTATATCATGTCACATCATAACAGAAGTTCTCCGATGACGCACAATAAAAATAAAACACAAGAGCAAACACTTTTCTTAGTAATAAATTAAAAGTATCCAAAAATATCTGGATAATAACTGTAATGTGCCGAAACTCAAACTGTAATATTCAGAATGAAAATAATACAAACACAATAAGATGGAGATGATAAAAGAACAGACAGAAGCAAGACAAAAAAAAAATTAATAGGACGAATGCAAAAATATGACAATAATAACAAAAGAAAATAGACAGCATGGACGAAATAGCATAAAAAGTCATGAGAGAAAAATGATGTTTAAAAAAAAGAAAGAAGTCAGTATAGAAACATATGAGGAAAAAATGGTGTAAAATGTCGCAACTGGATGAATGATGTAGAAGATATGACAAAATGAAGAATTATAGAGGGTTAAAGGGTGGTGGTGGTCCTTAAAGTGTTAATTGGTGGTGGTCCTTAAAGTGTTAAATGGTGGTGGTGGTCCTTAAAGTGTTAACTGGTGGTGGTCCTTAAAGTGTTAAATGGTGGTGGTTCTTAAAGTGTTAAATGGTGGTGGTGGTCCTTAAAGTGTTGAATGGTGGCAGTCCTTAAAGTGTTAAATGGTGGTGGTTCTTAAAGTGTTAAATGGTGGTGGTGGTCCTTAAAGTGTTAAATGGTGGTGGTTCTTAAAGTGTTAAATGGTATTGGTCGTTAAAGTGTTAAATAACGGTGGTGGTCGTTAAAGGGTTAAATGTGGTGGAATGTGGGAGGCTTTTCCCACAGGGGCAGGATGTCAGTTGGTGAAGTCGCTTCACTTCCTCATTCTCCACCTGAGTGAAGGTGGAGGCGCCTGAACCTGGACGTCCACGGGGTCTTTATCGACTTCATCTGCTCAGATCCGCCTCCAGTTCTGACAGCAGGAAACATGTTGTGTTTAAGGTCTGGGCCCCTGAACGCCACACAGAAACCACAGGAGCATGAACCCGATCTGTATCTGCATCACAAACCCTGGATCCAGGTCCAGGTCTAGGTCCAGGTCCAGGTCTAGGTCCAGGTCCAGATCCAGGTGCAGATGGTTCTGAAGGGGGTTTAAGAGCCTTTACGTCCACCAAGGAGCTCATGTTTCCATCTGGGTTTGTCTGTTTGTCTGAACTCAAACAGCTATGGATGGATTTGGATGAAATTTTCAGGAAATGTCGATACTGACACAAGGAACCTGTAAATAATGACAACTTTTTCTCTATGTTTTGGTGCAATAAAAAAAACATTAAATTACTTATTATATTATTTGGTAACAAGCATGATATTGTTAAAAATGTGGAGTTTGGAACTAAAATAAGAACAGTTTCTCATTCAGTTTCATTTATTCAGGTCATGGTTCTTCTTGGTAGTTTTTCCAGGTTCAACTCTTCAACCTCGAACCCAGAAAAATGGAGTTGGGACAGTTTACAGGTTATTATACTATTATTTTACATTAGTTCATGTTGGTCTGTATGTGGAACCTGGACTGAAATGAGTTCAGTGTCATTTTTGCACTTCGTGGGCCAGATTTGGACCTCTTATGTCCAGGCCGCATGTTTGAGAACCCTGATTTACAAAGTTTGTTCACAAAAAATCTGAAAAACCTCAAATGTCTTAATATACGTCATCTTTCTTTCTCTGTAGCACTTTGAGATTCTGTTAAATGAAAAGTGCTTTATAATGTAATGTATTATTATTCTTATTATTATATTAATAATTAGTGTTTTGTGTATTGGTAGATCCACTGTGCTCTGTAAGTTATAATGTATATGTGTAAATGATCAACTGAGACATAATATTATTTAAACTGCACTTATTTTTATGAAGTAATTTCAGGTTGCTGATGGTTGTTCAGGTTATTCACATTTTTTTAATGGATAGTTCATAGATCTAATCAATTTTCATTATGTAATTGAACTTTTTTCACCTTAAAATATAGACAAACATTTGGCGTTGACTTTATTTATTTATAGGTTCTTGTGTTATTCTTCTGCTGGTCTGGTCCACCTCAGATCATATGGAGCTGAATGTGGAAGCTGATGTCTAATAAATTTGACCCTCTGTCATAAATCTTCATCCTGTTGAACAGAATCCACATCAGTCTGTTAATGAAGCAGCTGCTTTAGAGCCCCCTCTGCTGGAGGACACATGAACTGCAGCACAGGAAGGAAGGTCAGCCTCTGGTTCCTGTTTTAGACTGAGCTTATTCACACTTCCTGTCTGACACCGAGGATCTGTCTGAATCATATTTGCTGTTTTGATCTCTATTTATTTCCATTTTTGTTGTTATTTTGATCTCTATTTATTTACATTTTTCTTGTTGGTTTGATCTCAATTTGTTTATGTTTTTCTTGTTTTGATCTCTGTTTACATTTTTTCTTGTTATTTTGATCTCTATTTACATGTTTCTTATTTTGATCTCTATTTACATTTTCTTGTTGTTTTGATCTCTATCGATTTCCATTTTTCTTGTTGGTTTGATTTCAATTTGTTTACATTTTTTATTGTTGTTTTGATCTCTATTTACATGTTTCTTGTATTGATCTCTATTTCTATTTTTCTTGTTGGTTTGATCTCTATTTATTTACATTTTTTTAACTTATGTGTTTGTTGATAATTCCTATCACTGAGTTGTATTTTCCTTTTAACTTGTGTTATATTTTCTGCCTCTCTTATGCTGTAGCTCATGTTCTGCCCTGTTTGTTTTTTTTGTTTGTTTTTTTTACTATCTTTGTTTGTAAAGCACTTTAGGGGCTACATCTGTTATTTTTAACCCATAAAGACCCAGTGCTACATTAGTACATACCAAAAATACATAAAATACTAATATATCTTACAAACACATGATGCATTTCATTAAAACAAGGAATGTATGTATCATTTGTCCATAAACTTACTCAAAACTGAATCAGAATACTTTATTAATCCCAGGAGGAAATTATTGGTTGTTGCAGTTGTTCCATTAAATATAATAAAAAGTAGCAGAAAAGAAATGAATTTAAGGCTAGATTACAACATTTTTGATTGTATTGTTTATATTGTTTGAGCTTCTTACATTCTGTTGTTCTTTATGCATTCGTTTAATTCGCTTTTTTATTTTAATATTCATGAGAGAAACAGTAATGATTAAATAACCCGCTGTTACCTGCCCACCTCCTCATCTCTCTTGATTAGGTTTTGATTAGACTGCCGTGGCGTTGTGTCTATTAATGTGTTTACTTCTTGATAAAACTCTTAATTTTTGCTTCTTACTGTGATTGACAACATTTAGAGACTGATTTATTCCTCAGCTTTAATTTTATAGTTTTGTGTGATAGGGAAAAAATTGCATAAAATGAAATAAATTAGCACAGTTTTATGGATCACATGTGTTTTCTGTCTTTGTCACAACAACAAAAGACCCAGTAAATGATGTTATGATGCACCGTGGGATCATGGGAGTTGTTGTTTTCAGCTCAATTTCTGATTAAAATCCATCAGACTTGACAGTAACTTAAACCAGACACATTTGATTCACATTAGACTAATTCACTCTGTAAGTTCTGTTAATAATGACATATATATGCAATGAAAGAAGTCCAGATATAAAAGATGAACATTGTTGAAAATGATTAAAATGATATGAAGTAACGACACATTGTAAATATATACAAACTCAGAGTCTTCATCAGGAGTTGATGCCTCTAAATGTGCATTAAGAGGAAAAAAAACAGACAAAACTCATCGCCAATGGTGGTATCTGTGTATAGGTCATGACCTCTGGATGCAAAGGGCGGGGCAAGTAGCCAGTTACCAGACACCAGCCAATCAGGTGTAAATTCAATTGGGCCTTCATAGAAAGTTAAATATTTTTTAATTGAACATTTTTCAGTCTATTATCTCACCGATAGAAAAAACAGAAAAACAAAGGAAGGAAAGATAATTGGTAATTTTCAGTGTTTTAACCCATAAAATGTACGTTTTCTAGAAAAGTATCAATTTTTCTACACATTTTCACAATCATAGGTTATCTTAATCTTGGATTTATGTGTCAAATAATTGTCTACAACTAAACATTTGGATGGAACTTTAATGCACCAACAGATGTTGCAGTAATAAGTAGTTTAATGCGCCGTACACCAGCTTTGATTGATCATAAGATCAACCAATCATCTACTAAATCGAAGAGATAGCCCCGCCCCCGGGGATGTGTTTCACTTGGAACTTGACGTTCTGGGGCCGCTTGACGGACGGAAACAAGATGGCCGCCGCATTTAGCGACAGTTAATGTTTTTATGGAGCCACTCTGGACGGTTTTTAGAAGATATAATCATCAGAGGAAGACCCACACATATACCGGACTTTACCGAGGGAAGGAAAAATGTTGTTGATCCATGACTCAGAAAATTTACAATCGGTTTGAGTGGCTAACAATTAGCAAATACTAGCAACAATGTGGAGAGCAATTTGTTTCTTAATTCATCAATCAAAAAGAATGGATTTGTAATTAAAAAGAAATTTGAGAGCAAAAGACAGTAAGTGACAATAAAGAGTGGATTGTTTTACTTATAAATCAGTCCTCTTTGCTTGTAAGTTAAAAACTTTTGCTTGAGCCTTCAAAAGTTTTGCTTGCTAATTAAACTGCACTTAATGGGCGGGGCCTACGCTGACGGATGACAGAAGAGTTTCTATTGGTGGGTTTGTCCTGGGTCCAGCACTGCTACAGCTTCTGCATTAAACCCACTTCTCCGTTGTATTACGTTTTTAGGAGGTAAGTTGGTAGTCTATTGCTCTTTGAAACTGAAATGTATCTCATAAGTAATGGATTACATTAAACAGTGTCAGCTACAGCCTACGTTATTTAGTGTAATCCATTACTTATGAGATACATTTCAATTTCAAAGAACAACAGACTATCAACGTACCTCCCAGCAACATAACACAACAGAGAAGTGAGTTTAACATGGAAGCTGTAACCGGCGCTCCAGCTAGGTCAAACCCACCAATAGAAACTCTTCTGTCACCCATCAGTGTAAGCCCCGCCCATTAAGTCCAGTTTAATTTGCAAGTAAAACTTTTGAAATCGCAAGCAAAGAGGAGTGATTTTCAAGCTAATTTTTAACTCATAAGGAAAGAGGACGAATTTTTAAGCAAAATTCTCTTTTTTTTTTTTGGATTGCCACTTTTTTTTGGTCTCAAATCTCTTTTTTGGTCGCAACTCTATCATTTTTTTATGGCAGATCCATTATTTTTGATTGATGAATAAAGAAACAAATGTCTATTCATACTAACGGTGTTTACATTTTCACACCAGTGAAAATGGTGGACAAGTTCTGGATTTAACCTCAACAGAATCATCATAGCTCACCCGACATTAGCTGAGTGATCTTCTTCAGCTCTCATCTATATACATGTATAAAAAAAAGAGAAGGACTGGCTTTGTCTTCACAGAGAAGGATCTTCGTCAGAAAAGACTAATGTATTTCATTTCCTCATGATCGGTAAGTGACACTTTTTACTGTGTTTAAGAAGGATAAAGTTATATTTTACTGCTGATACCTGATTGTTTTTGGTGAAAGGTGTTTCGTGTTTATTGTTATAAGTAGAGCTGGGTGAAAAGGCGGAAAATGTCCATATCAGTCATGTCAGTAATGTTAAATCAGTGTTTTTTCATGTTTAAAAGGTGGCTTTTTGAGGCTGAAAGTTGGTGGAACAAGACGTAAATTAAGCTACATTATTGAATTTAATTATTAATACTAGAAATGACTCGAAGATGAAACAAAAACACACCCTTAGTCTGAAATGTAGTTGTTAGGGTTAAATGAGGACAATACATACTAAGCTCTTATTCAATAGGATGTAAATAATGTCAAATATCAGGAAAAAATCTACAGGTAGAACATTTAAAAGTTTATTATATTGATAAATATATATTCAGCATCAGAATATACAGGAAGAAATAATGAATTAAAGAACAGAACAATGAATCATTATGTTTTATTTGACAGTAAGATACACCCTTAAGAGCATGATGCTAATAACTATGTGAATAAAAATGTACAAAATAAACAAAAATATTTCCAAAAATGTACTAAAAATGAACATAGTTAATAAAGAAGGAAAAATAATCAAAATGGGCAAGAATATGAACTCAGTTGAACAAAATAATCAATAAAATGAACAAAAAAGAACAAAATAATCAAAAAATACAAACCTCTATAGTAATGTCGCTAGCTTTGTAACATTACCCATAATGCAATGCTCTCTAAACTATTTTGATTGAAGTGTTAGTGTTCTGTCTAACCCTCTGAAAAGTAAATCATAATATAGAAAATGAACATCTGAAATCACTCAGACTTTTCCTGGGTGGTTGTTATGAAATTGATTCATATAAAGTAATTATTTTTGACTGAATTTTACATTTCAATTCATAACTTACAATGTTGAATCTGCTCAACGATAGTAAATATCACCATAATATTAACCAGTGGTCTTATATTTGAGTTAAAATCCAACTCTTTCATGTTGTTTGTGTTTGTTAAATATACATCACATGGTATTTATTTATGAGTTTGTGGTGTTAAAACTGATTAATAGGAATGGATGGTGCATTTTTATACAGTTAAAATACAGAAATCCTCCACTCACAGGTAAAGCTACCCCCCACCCCCCCGGCTACACACACACACACACACACACACACACACACACACACACACACACACACACACACACACACACTGTTCCATTTTGATGCCGGCCGCCTGTTTCTTAGCTACCAGTTG